>PUFA01000385.1:0-430000 GCA_003508835.1 Eonycteris spelaea | reverse complement strand
CCTTAAAGCATCACCTTCATCAAACAGAAATGCAATCAGTTCCTGGTTGTTTTCTACAGATTTTATCTTTCATCATATTAAATACTGTCATAGAAAATATGAGAGAAACATACCTATCACATTAGCTCATAGATTATCAGAAAGCCTTCCTTGAAAAAATGGCTCCTCTCACAAATTCCTGCCACAGAATCTCATATAACATTTAAAGATTAGTACCTATAGTTCCTTTATAGCAATAATGAAAACTAGAACCATCTGCTCCAATAGAATTAATGTTGCTTAATGATCCTTCTCTTTGTATATCATATGCTTCTCTCTTTAAACCCTGGGCTACTTTGGAGAACATATTTTTTGTGCAAATTAGTTGGGGATCAATTATCATAATGCTGTTCATAAACAGCTAAAAAAAAAAACTAGAAACAAGGAATGTTCAAGGCCAGAGACAAGAGAGGGGAAATTGAGGAGGAAACACAGGTTGGAACTAATAACCAATTCTTTTCATGCAGTGACTTAAATTTTCAAAAGTCAGTTCATAATTCAACACTCAACTCACTTTTGAATGCCATAAATTTGGTCTAAGAAAAAATTTATAGGATGGATAATTTCCCAGATATTAGAATTAAATGATCTGTTGAGGCTAATAGAAAGAAAACAAAGTTTCAAAAAAAGAAAGAACAACATAAAACATTTTAAAATGAAGATGGTGATGGCAAAGGGAAACTATAAATATGATCAGACTGGAAGCATGATATTATAGGGAAACAGCTTATACAGAATTAGAAGATCTTGAGACCAGATAATATGTCAATAATGCACAGTCACAAGCTTATATAATTGAACTTGGGGGTGGGGGGGCTCTGGTATTCATAGTTACCCTGGCAGAATGAAGAAAGCCAAAAAAGACAAGCTATCTTCAGGCTTATCCTCAAAAAACCTAAAATGGGTCAGATGGATACCAGGAAACTTAGTTAGAAATTACCCGTGAAATGTGTTGGCCACTTTAAATTTTTAAATGAAACTCAAGAAAAATTATTGGCAATGTCACATGGATGAGTAAGCAGAGCAAAGTCACAAACACATCTCACTCCTACCAGCGGGTCTGGTAATTACCATTTTGTTGATATTGGAGTAGAGTGGAGTAGAGTTGGCAATAAGCTGTTGTTTTATAAATTTAAGGAATTTCATGGGTCATAACACTGGTTCAAAAAATAAATAAATAGAGAAATAGAGAGATCAACAGTGAACATTCTTTTCTTTAATTAAGGTAAAATTGATATATGACATTTTATTAAGTCTCAAGTGTACAAGATTATAAATTTCCCATCTGTACATCCTAGAAAGTGATCACTACCAAAAGTCTAGTTTACTTTCCTCACCATAGAGTTAACCCCATTCATATATTTCACCCAGTCCCCAACCCCTTTCCCTTCTGGTAACCACCAATCTGTTCTCTGTAATCTGAGTTATTTTTTGTTGTTATTGTTTTCTTTGTTCACTTTTTTTTTTTTTGGTCTGTTTTAGACTTCACATATGAGTTAAGTCAAAGATGTTTGTCATTCTTCGTCTGACTTATTTCATTTACATGATACCCTCAAGATCCATCTATCTTGTCACAAGTGGCAAGACTTTTTACTTTTTAATGGCTGAATATATTTGTCTCTATATATTTATCTATCTTCTTTATCCATTAATCCATCAAAGGACACCTAGGTTGTTTCCATAAGCTAGCTTTTATAAAGAATACTGCAATGAAACAAAGACACATTTTTTAAAATGTGTTACCACATTCTTTCAGATAAATACTCATAAGTTAAATAGTTGGATCATATGGTAGGTCTATTTTTAAGTTTTTGAGGAATCTCTATGTTGTTTTCCACAGTGGCTGCACCAATTTACATTCCAATCAACAATGTACAAAGATTCCCTTTTCTCCACATCCTCTCCAACTTTATTTCTTGTCTTTTTGATGACAGACATTCTAATAAGTGTGACTTGATAGCTCACTGTGGTTTTGATTTGCATTTCCAGAATGTTAGTGATAATGAACATTTTTTTCATGTGACTGTTTGTCATCTGTATGCCTTCTTTGTAAAAATGTCTATTCATATCCTCTGCTCATTTAATGGTTTTTTTTTTTTTGCTGTTGAGTTGTATGAGCTTTTCACATATTTTAAATATTAATCTCTTATCAGATATATGATTTACAAAAATCGTCCCTCATTTAGTAGGTTGCCTTTTCATTTTGATGATGTTTCCTTCACTGTGCGCAGAAAATTTGATGTAGTTCCATTTGTTTAATTTTGCTTTTGTTTCCTTTGTCCTTGGAGTCATATCCACAAAAATATCACTACGACCAATATCATGGAGCTTACTACCTATGCTTTCTTTTAGGGATTTTATCGTTTCAGGTCTTATATTTAAGTTTTTAATCCATTTTGAGTTCATTTTTGTGTATGGTATAAGAGAGTGGTCAAATTTCATTCTGTTTCATGTATCTGTCCAGTTTTCTCAACATCATTTAATGAAGAAACTGTCCTTTCTCTTGGCTCTTTTGTCATAAATTAAATGTTCATATACATATGTATTTCTGGGCTTTCAATTTTGTTCATTGATCTGTGTAGGAGATATTCATACAAGGCCCTGAAGCACAATCTCTCCTTGCTATTAGGTCTTGGCACGTAAGGGGAGCCCTTCTGTGGGCTGTATGTGCCTGCCTGTTGTGGTGGGCCAAAGCTTCAGCATGCAGGTGAAAGAACTCATGCCCAGCTTTGTGGTGCATGACTGTGGTTGTGCAGATGTAATGGTAGTAGGACTCTTGCCTGGCCTAGTTATTGATGAACAACTGTGGCATGGCTCTAGCCCAGCATGGCTGTGTGATACAAAGCTAAGGAGTGTGTGTGTGGTGGGGGGGGGGCATGTGGGGAGCAGGGGTTCTTAGTGAGGCACTCCCACTGGGTCTAGCAGGTTAGATGGAGAGTTCCATAATGGCACCCTCAGTGCTGGCATGAGCACTGTAGTGAGATTAAAAAATGGTGCCTATCAAGAGAAGAAAAAGAGAGTAGGTAGGGGAGAAAGAAGAGGAAAGAGCGAAGCAAGCATGAGCATGTGCTATGAGTAATAGCTGTAGACCTTACAGTTGCTGCTTACTGCCTTGGTGTGTGTGAGGGGGAGAGAGTGCATGCTAGCATGAGAGAGCAAGTGAGCACGTGAATAGAAAAGAGGTGGAGAGGAGGGGAATAAGGAAAAGGAGGAAAGGAGAGAAGGCAGGAAGAAGACAAGGGACATTACAAACATGCTGTGCTGTATGAGAAAAACCAAACAGGTGGCCTGGAGAGGCACAGACTGGGGCTAAACTTGGCCTGTAGCTGAACCCATCTCAAGACTGTGCCACTGGACATCTACTACACAGAGCCACGCTAATACAACCAGGAGACTTAGGAGCTGTATTTAGTACATAGCAACAGACACAGAAAGCCAGCCGAAATGGGAAGACAAAGAAGCAGAAACCATATCATAGAACAGAATAGAGATACAGGAATAATGGAGTCAAGTAATTTAACAACTGCAGAGTTCAAAACACTAGTTATAAAGATGCTCAATGAACTTAGGGAAGAGTAGATTAAATCAGTGAGAACTTTAACAAAGAAATAGAACATAAAAATGGAATGGAAATTATAAAAGGAACCAGTCAAAAATAAATAACACTTTATCTGAGATGAGAGAATATTAGAGGGAATCAACAGAGTGGATAAAGAAGAGGATCAAACCACTGATATAGAGGATGGGGAAGCCAAGGACACTCAATCAGAATGGCAAGATAACAGAAGCCAAGACAATAATATCAATAATTTAAGGAGCTTATGGGACACAATTAAATGTAAAAATATCCATGTCATAGGGGACCTGAAGGAAAACAAGATGCTTAAGAGCTATTTGAAGAAATAATGATGGAAAACTTCCCTAACCTGGTGAAGGAAATAGACATACAACCCCAGGAAGCTCAGAGAGCCTCAAAAACAGCAACGACAGAGGCCCACACCAAGACACATCATAATTAAAATGCCAAAAGTTAAATACAAAGAGAGAATCTTAAAAGCAGCAAGAGAAAAGCAGTTAATTACCTATAAGGGAGCACCCATAAGACCGGCAGATGGTTTCTCAAAAGAAACTGCAGGACAGAAGGGCTTGGCACAAAATATTCAATGTGATGAAAACCCAAGATCTACAACAAAGACTACTTTATCTAGCAAAGCTATCATTTAGAGTTGAAGGACAGATAAAGAGCTTCCCAGATGAAAATAAGCTAAAGGAACTTATCAAAGTCAAGCCAGTATTACAGGAAATGTTGGAGGGACTTCTTTAAAAAGAAAAAAAAAAAAAAAACATGTATCAAAAACATGAATAAAGAATGGTAATAACTACATTCCTATCAAATGGAATAATAACTACATTCCTATCCAAATGGAATAATAACTACATTCCTATCCTCAAATGGAAAAGAACTAAATGCTCTGACCAAAAGATAGAGTGGCTAAGAAATGGACAAGAAAACAAGACCCCTACATATGCTGCATACAAGAGACTCATTTCACATTAAAAGACACACACAGACTAAAAGGAAAGGGATGGGAAAAGATGTTGTCTTGATGGACCTAGAGAGTATTGCACTGAATGAAATAAGTCAGATAGAGAAAGACAGTTATTATATGATTTCACATACATGTGGAATCTAAAGAACAAAATAAACAATAACAACAAAAGTTGAAATAAACTCATAGATACAGAGAATATTTTGAGGACTACTAGATGGGAGGGAGTTGGGGGAATGGCCAAAAAGGGCAAAGGGATTAAGAAATACAAACAGACAGATAGTCATAAAATTGACATGGAGATATATAGTATAAGGAAATAGTTAACAATGTTGTAATAAATATGTGAGGGGGAAGAGAGGTACAATATTTAGTGGGGCGATCACTTTGTGTGTTATATAGATCTCTAATTACTATGCTGTACTACTGAAATTAATACAATTTTATTCCAACACTTATTGAAAAAAATCATTGAACCGTACAATATAAATATGAGCAACTAATTTATTTCACTAAACCCAGGAAAAAAAGAAGAAAAAAAAAAGGTTCCCATCAGTTCTTTTGTCCTTTGAGAGAGTCTCAACTGTTTTCTGACTCTCTGGAAGATCCTTTAAAATCAGTGGGTCTCCTTCATATATGGTATTTTTGCACTGGGTCTCAAGTGAGTGGTTCTATGCATGAGCCCTTTAAAAGCAGGTTCTCCATTCCTTTTAGTTCTAGGTTTTTCTAGATATAATCTTCATTTTAAAAGCCAGGCATTTTGAGGAACATCTCTCCTGTGAAGGATCTCAGGGTTGGGATTCTTATGCACAAAGCCCCCACTCCTCAGGGAAGAGTTTCATATTTGTGTAATCCCTCCCAGTTGCCTGGGGTGGGTTTTGTCTGTTTATTTATAGGTGAGACTCAGTCTCTGACTCTCCTACTCATCTAAACGCTGCCCTTTTATTTTTTGTTGTGGAGTCTCAGTTCATCTAGTTTCCAGAGGAAATAATTCCACATGTAGTTATAGATTTATTGTGCCTATGTGTTCAGGATCTTTCTATACACCTCTTAATATCTTGAATCACTCTCCTTAAAATTTCCATTTTAATAGCAAAGAGTACGGATGACAAATTCAAACAAGTATCCTGCTGTTAAATAAATATTTGTTCTTTTCATATGAACATGACATATATCCTAAATTATTAATAAGATGCAGTTATGAATCCAGACACATTTTACCCTGGCACCGTTGTGGCACATTTAAAGAAGGCTGACCAAGGATACTGCATAGTCTATGACTTCAACAGGTACTCACTCAAGGATTGCAGTTAGTTCCCATGGCCTTGGTCAAGCAACTGAGCTAACCTAACACGTAATCCCTAATAAAATATAAGCCAATATCATATGGCTATCTAGTCAGAAATATCTGAAGAATCTTTGAATCTCTGTATTTCTTGAAAAATGATCTGAATCTATTGAGCCAAACTTGAGAAAAGTGAAAACCTACATTTAGTTCTCAATACCGATTATATAAATATGAGGTGACGAGTTCAGAACTAAGCACAGAAGAGAGAGAGAGAGAGAGAGAGAGAGAGAGAGAGAGAGAGAGAGAGAGAGAGAGAGAGAGAGAGAGAGAAAATTTAGGGCATTTAGTTGGTATAAGCTGCTGAACAAAAAACTATGTGAGATACTTGCCCAGATTTAAATAGAATTGGATGATCATTGGAAGCATTAATCCCTAAAATAATGAATGTCATTTTTCAGAATGAGAAACAGAGACATATAATTTAAGTAACTTGTCCCAAATTTCAAATTTATTAATATAACTGAAAATCAAGCCAGATTTGACCCCAATTCTGTGTGTTGTTCCCTTTTCCTGAATTCCTTCATTCACTCTAATGAGGGAATTCAAAACCACGATACATGAGAAATAAATGATTAGAAGAACTGTAGATGTTTCTCCTAAGGATTAAGAGACATGGGGAAAAAGTGAGGACTTGGAAAAGTCATAATCCTATGATTCAAATATCTGATAATCCATTAATAACATAGAAGATAATAAAAGAGCAAATGGATAGAATTCAAGGATAGCAAGAGCTAGAAAATCTTAATAAATGAGTGGTCTGCCTAGGTAGTAATGAGTTTGTGACAGGGAAGGTGCTAGATAGGAGATAGAGTATAAATACTTGCTATTACAAAGGACTTTAAATATTGTGACATGGCCATACTAGATGATATTAAAATCTAACCCTTAGAGTTTTTATGAGTCTATGATACTTTTTAAACATATATATAAAATATAGGAAAATTGCTGGACTAGTCTTCCAGGATTTTGGTTCTGACTCCTCTTATTGATCCAAGTTAACCAAAGAATGCCTACTAAGGGATGAAAGAATGAGAGAACGAAGGAAACAATCCCTGTTGCTGTTAGCAGTATAGCTTCGATTTTAGTATTACATAGCACCATTGTCCATGATGCTTGGTTTTCCAAGACGTTCTCAGTGATATGATTTAGGAAACTGCATTGTGTTACTCACCTCAATGCCTGTTTGATGTCCTGCTTCCCCTGAGGACCAAATAACAGCTTATCATTGGTCTAATAATACTGGGCTCTGAGGTCCCCTGCCTCTGCTTCCCTCCATTACTGATTGGCTGCATGACCTTGATCAAGTTACAAATGTCTCATGAGTGTGCTGAGCAGCGCTAGCAGTCTTTCAATCTAATTTACTGTAGGAATAAAGTAACTCAGGAATGATCTATAGAGCGATGACAATGCACAGGAGACTCGGTGAACTCTAGAGCATGGTGTTTGCAGCAGAAGAGATATGCAGGTCAGTGATTTAACATCCAACTCAGAAAATAAAACGATGCAAATATTTATTTTATTGCATATATATTAGGTACTTTAAACATGCATTGCAGAGAGCTAAGTGGTTATTAGGACTCATATGGGTTCTTTTTATGGTCTTTTATCATGGAAACATCTCATGTAGATGTAGTAATATTAGTAAGGTCCTAGAGTTCTGATGAGGGTATTGTCCAGAGTAGAATAAGGTAAAGTAATAATAGTTCTATACCAGGCACTATCATAGGCTATTTGTATGTGTTCTTACTTATAATTCTCATGATGACCATAAAAGGTGTATACTATTATCCCCATTGTACATATGGGAGAAATTTCATCAGTGATAGATAATGACTTGCTTCAGTTCAGCTCTTGTTAATTATGCTATTTAGAGCACATGGCTTAAACTTCATTTAAGATGTGATTGTTAATATAAAATGCGTAAAAGCGATACATGCATTTTATTTTATGTATTTTGGTACATAAAATGCATAAGATAGTAAGAATAATATTATAATAATCAGAGCAAAGAATTGTTACACAGCAATGCACCATGATAACATAACCTGCATGAAGGCAAAATTGGGTAAATATGATTTTCAATTGACCATCCTCTTTCCCTCACCTAACCTAAGTTTTCAAATGGATGCAGACTAGTTCTTATAATGGATGGGAATGGGGTTAGGGTAAAGGAATTAGAAGGGAGGAAATAGTTTAAAAATGAGAAGAGGGGAAAGTGTCTGCTAACTACTATAAAGTACCCTATCTCAGGAAGCAAGGAGGCAAATTCTAAGTCCCTGTGTAATCAGTAATCTTTTCATTTAGTCTCCCCCTCAAAGAGCCAGGAAAACAAATGCCAATTAACCAAAAATTTCCTGAAAGTCCTAGACAGCCATAAGACTCAGAATCATTCCCGTAATTATTTAAGCTATGGCTAAAAAACACCACCAAAGTATACTAAACAGCAGCTGAAACTGAGACATATTTAGACCACTGCAGCCACCCTGGAATTCCCAGTTGTCAGCTGTGCAGATTTACTTCAGTTATTTCTTTAACCTCCTTATAGTGAATTCTTCATTTTACTTGACTGAGATTTGGGGAGCCAAATCTAGCGAATTATGACAGTGTTTCTCTTTAATAATAACCACAAATATATACTGATTATCTATTCCTATCACTGTCTTAATCACTATCCTTGGACTATCTATCTCGTTTAATAATACCAATCCTGTGACATTGGTATCATTATTGTGTACCATTTGTAGATAAGAAAATTGAGGCTAAACTAAAGCCAATCCACAAGGTTACACAAGGTTTAAGTTATATTGAGGTAACAAACCACTCCAAATATTAGTAACTTAAAAAAACTCAGCTATTTTATTTACTCATAATTATCAGAGCTTTGGCTGGACACAGTGGAGGCAACACCATGATGTCTGAGGCCTCATGGGGTGGCTGGGATCACTGGGATGAGCCATATATCTGGTGTCTGAATTCTGGCTCTTATCAGGGTTCCCTGGTATTTCTTTCCAGGCTAGTGTGACATGCTGTGCATGCTGATCTAATGGTTGCAAAAGAAAAGCTTTCAAAAGATAAGTTCATTGTGAAAGTATTTACTAAGTCCCTGCTTACATTATGTTTGTGAATGTCTCATTGATCACAAGTCAAAGGAGAAAGCACTGTCACTATGGGGGAGGACTAAACAAAGTTGAATAGATAAGAAAAATGATACAGGTAGTTAGGGCCAATGAGACCCCTCAGAGCAGCAATTACAGAGACTTGTGTATATATATCATGGGTGGAAAAGATACATGGGGTAAGACTAGAAGAAGAAAAAAAAAACATAAACTACAGAATTTCAAAGAGAAACCATAGACTAGTCCAGTCCTTTAATTTACATGAAAATAAAATGGGGCCACAATAGGAAAAGGAGCAAACCTAAAAGCATAGGTCTAATTATTGGCAAACACTAGACTCAGGACACATTTCACACCAAAATCCAAAGGAGAAGCTCTTAATCCTTTGCAGCATGTGGTAGTATTGAAGAATGTGAGAAGAATTTATGGGCTGAATGAGCCTCAAGAGGACTGAGAAGAGTCAAATAGTGAAGAGTCCAAAAGTCCAGTCCTGAGAAGTTTCTTTTAAGTAGCCCGCTTGAGAACCCATGAGACCAGCAATGTCCTCTGTTCCCTGTCCCTTGCCTGTCCTGGCCAGGTTGAAAAGCCATATGCCTCTTCCACGTTACTGGCCCATGTGATCATTAGGAGTACTTGCATTCTACTGTTTGCCTTCTGTTTTTCTACAGATCTACATTGAATATCTTGGAGTATAAGGTTCTAGAGAGCAAAATGCTGCTCATATTCACTACAGAGAAAAGTCAAATTAAGTATGTGATAAAGGCTTTAGAATTATAAAGATGATGAAACATGCATAGTTCCTTAAATTCGCTAAGGGACCAATATGTCTAAAGCATCTATTATGTAGCAAATTTTGTACTATTTTACATAAAGCTTTTATTTAATAAATTTAAAACTATAAGGTAGTTGTGCTTTTAATCCGTTTTATTTTGCACAAAGGAAACTAAGTGTGAAATGGCTAAGTAACTTATCTAGTGTCACACAGCTAGTAAGTAGCACAGCTAGGATTTAACATTTGACCATTATTCTTGAGTTACTCTTTCTTTTATGTAATGAAACCATAATCACAAAGAAAGCTAGGATAACGTGTTTAAAACCAACAGGGGTTTGAATGCAGGGTCAGATATTTATCTTGAAAATAATAATAATCTTTCTGAGTGTGAGTACTTTCATTTGCAAAATGATAGACTAAGCAAGATTATTTTTAATGTGCACTTCATCTCCAGAATGTTGTTTCTAGCATTGACAATTGGAAACGCAATGTTATTCAATGCAGCGCCATCTGGTGTTCATTAATGAGATTACCTGATGGTTCTTGCTAAATTAAAAAAAAAAAAAAAAATCAGTTAACTCCAAAATACACAAGTAATAAATATACACTATTCACCCTCCAAAACACCCTATTGTGGATTTAATTTATTTCCTTGTATAATTTTTATAAAATAGGTGTTAAAATATCAAGAATATTACGCTAACTAAATGGTTGTGCAATGCTGCATACGGGGATAGACACTACCTTGACTTACAAATGGGGTCGATTATACCTGCACATTTCATATTCACAATAAACCCAGTAATAGTTCCCATCAAATTTCTATGTAATTAGTGTTAAATACATTTTAATCCCATGTAGCTACATGTATTTTAACAGTAACCAGCACTACTGTATTTGAACTGTGTAATTACACAGTAGATCTCTCAATGGCAGAAAATGTATAATTATGAAGTTCTCCACAATATCAGAAAAAAAAAAAAACACTATGCAGTGGTGAGGAAAATCACAATGGTATAATGCTGCCTGTGATTCCACATCTCTTAGTTCAGTGCCTACTTAACTTTCTATACAGTGTAATTAGGCGTGGGGTTAGGTTGGAAGATAAAATATATCTAATATAATAACGGCAATCCTCATTCACAAGTGGCTAAAAAGCATCCCCCTAAGTTCATGCCAAATGTTTCCTTGTACATAACACAAGTAATTTCCCACTCCACATGAAGTAACACTATTATATTGTGTGCCTTTTATAACAAGATTCTAAAAATATTTCCCCAAGTCATTCAAAATGCATCCTGGTGATATTATACAGGTTTTTTAGATTCATGGAACATAATGACACAGGAGAGTTAAAGTGAATGAGATATACTCAGTAAGTATGAAGGAATGCAAAGCGAATATGAGTTAAATGTTGGATTTTTTTTTGCTATTTTAAAAGATGGGAAGCTCTACAGTGACTTTCAAAATGACATGGCTAAAGAATGTGATTTATTTTATTTTTTTTGTAACTCTGCAGCACTTAAGTATAAAGTCCTTCATTTAAATTTGTCTAAAAATCAATTTAATATCTATGAAACTTGAGAGAATCTTTACAGCAACTCACAAGAAAACCTTAGTGGAACAGAGCCCTCACATGAACCAATTAGATGATGTGCTTAAGAAAAGCATCTCGAGTAATTTGTGAGTACAGTGTTCAAATCTCAGGAAGCAGCAGTCCCACAATGCTTTGGTTAGAAGAATGAATGTTCTTGAGAAGGTGGAGGAAATATGATCAAGTTAAAGAAGTTGTAAGAACTATTTTTAGCCTGGGCATAGAGGGAATTCATATAACAATCAAAAAATTTCGGATAATTAAAAGTACTAACTAAATGCAAAAGGCATATAATATAGAAGACTTGGAAAGCAAAAACTTTTTGAGATACGGAGGAGAAGAGACATCTTTTCTGAGGAAGTAGGAATTGAGCAGAAAGCTAAATCATGAGAAGGAGGCAGCTTTCCAGGAGTCTTATGGAAGAAATTCCAGGCAGGTGAAAATGCAAGTTCAAATTTATTTTATTACCTGAGGCCAAGTAATGAAATAAAACCAGAGAATCTAAAGCAAAATGAATAAGATGGTTACAGTGACCACTTTAATACTCGGTGTAAAAAATATAAACAAACAAACAAACCTGGGTGTTAAAGCTAGGTAAACATCCTGGGTTCAAAAAGGCTAACTGGGAGTTAAACTTGGAAAGAGTGAATGAATAGGAACATCCAAACTATAGATTCAAATCATGTGTGAAAATAGGTCACGTCATAATGGAATCCAATTTATTTCCCTCTATTTCAAAGAAGCTATTAGTTACTCTAATTTAAAATATCTTATGCCAAACAGCAATTCACTTTATCTTTGTATGCCCAGGTTTTGGAGGTATTTTCTTGCCATTTATTTCCATGCAATTAAATAAGCATTAATAAGATGATGAAAAACTTTTCAAGGTATTGAAAGCTATTTATGGATTAATACACATGATTAGTTTATTGATTATTTTATATTTAATCTAAATGTTTGGACTTTGAATATTAACATGACCAAGAGAGTTGGTTCTTCTTTCTATTTCAAGTCAGGCAAGGAAGATTCTACTATTTCTTCCTATAGAAGTTATGGTCTTTTTTAGCACGACCATATTGTACAATGTAATGAGAACTGGTTTGTGAACACTAGCCCTGACTTTGCCATTCATAAGGCATAATAACTTGGCGAAGTCATAACTAAGACTCCATTACATGACATCTTTCTTCACAATTTTTTCCAGTCTTCTAATATTCTATGATTATTATACTGCTGACTCTTAACATGAGTCTAAACTGTGCAGGTTCATTTATATGTGGATTTTTTTTCAAAGTATATAATCATCCCTTTGTATACCTGGGTTTTGCATCTATGGATTCAACCAACTGCTGAAAGCAAAAAAATATTTCCTATTGGTGGCTGGGACTCTGCAGGTGCAGAGGGCCAACTGAATGCATTTTTTCTAAGCCACTTTATATAAGGGACTTGAACATCTGTGGATTTCTATATCCCTAGGAGTTCTGGAACCAATCCGCTGCAGATACCAAGGGACAGCTATAGTTGAGATTTGGTGGGTCAAAAGTTATACATGGATTTTAAACTGCATGGAGTTCAGCGCCCTTCACTCCCATGTTGTTCAAGGGTCAACTGTATTTCTGTTCCATCCTAAAAGATTCTCTGCACATATTTACCCATACAGTAGAATTAAGTGTTCTTACTAATGAATATCCACATTTTTACTGAATGTATACTTATAATAGAGTTTTTTAAAAAGTGTATTCTGATGTTTCATCTTAATAAGTTTGGTGACTTAATATTTTCTCTTTCCACCATACACTTCCTGTCATACTCATGAGAAAATATTGTTGGTTTCTCATTACACCTGAAATTCGACTTCTTATACCTAATCATCATAGCTCTTTAGCTTTCAGACAATCTCAGGGATCTACTTTCTCAAAAAGTGGAAAACATCTCCCTTCCTCTTTCTATTGCCACATTTCCATTTTCAGTAAATAGAGGACTTGTAGGTCAATTTAGCAATGAACATTTATAAAACTGATTTTTAATTTAAAAAAAGGTTTTTACATAATAATTTTTATTGTTTTTTTTTCTTTCTTAGGAAAGTTCTGGTGTTTAATTACAATGGACAATTACATGTAAAGAATATATTTTTTAAACTCCATAAATAATTTTCTATTTCTGTGGCTATTACTAAGAAACTCTAGTATGAACAGTTTTGTTCATTCTGAATTGTAGTATTGGTGGTAAGTGTATTTATTTTTCTCAACCTTAGGTCATGCTCCATACTCTGAAAATAAACTTTTTGAAAATGCCATATAACAGATTATAAAGAAAAGGAAATGAGTTTATTATACTTTCTGATTTTCTGTTCAGAAATAATAGAGACATTAAAAGCACTTTTGTGATTAGTAGTAGATTCATGGGTTGAGGAGTAAAATAATGTTTCTGTTTAATAGAGAGATAGAGAAAATCTATTCATGAACACTTCCCACCCATGATCTTGGGAACACACAGGAATTCAGCTCACATTGGAGTACCCTTCTTAGAGAAGACTTGCTCCCTGAGGTCCTACTAATCAGAAAGTTAAAAATAAATTTTAATTATGTTTAAGTATGTATAACATAAAATTCACCATTTTAACCATTTTAAGTGTACAGTTCAGTGGCATTAAATACATTCACATTATTGTATAATCAACCATCCATCCATCCTCGTACTTTTTTTTCATCTTGCAAAACTGACTCTGTACCCATCAAACAATTATTTCCCATGCCAGAAACATTCAACTCCCACCCTTACGAGTGGCAAATGGACAAATACACATAAAAATAAACCACAGGAAGAACGTTTCTCCTGATGCCTAACATAGATCTTATTTAGGGGGGAATACAGAATGTAGGATCAGAAGAGCACTCTTGAACTTTGTAGTTTAGAATAAAAATCAAGATAAATTTATTCTCTGCCTTTCTGTTGGATACAATTGTATAGAGGAACAAGAGAAGCAGATCATAAAAGCATATGGACTGTATGTGTCATTTTCTAGCAATAAGTAGCCCAATGTTCTTCTTTACTTTTGTGCACTGGTCTGATGATAACCAGATGGGAAAAAAAAAAAAGTGAAAAGAGATATATCTCTTCTCCAAGAAGTTGTACATGAAGTACATATGTTTAACCTAATTATGTAGTGGAAAACTGAAACCTTCTCCAAAGTTCTCCTTTTAAAATAAATTGAAAGGGAAGGGGAGCAGAACAAACCAGAAGAAAATAAAAGAAAAAATAATAATAATGTTTATTAAATGCCACTATGTTAGAATATATATGTTATCTCCACTATTATCCATGTAGTATCCACATTGTTTTGTAAACTCTGTACTTTTACTCTAACTCTATAGGTAGTAAGCTGAAGATTTAAGGCTCTTCACTTTGCCCAAGGCTACACATCTGTTAGAGTCGGAATTCAAATGGCTCCAGAGTTTTTTCCATTTGCTTTGAGGTCTGGAGAAAGGTATTAGGAGGGGCGGTCTTCCAACACTTTCCAACATCTATGGGAGGATTATGTCACTGCTGCATACATGACATCAACTTAAACATGAAGGACATGCTGGCAGAATTAGGAATGGAATGAGATGGCTTCTTCAAATCTGCTCCAAGCTCCTAATTCTATAAAATTTATGATAATTACCATGCCACTGATGTAAGCATTTTCTATTTTTTGATGCATAAAAAATATGACTGAGTTGACTTTTTCAATATACTTTAAGAAAGTTTTACTATTGAAAACTTGTAGGAACTAGTATATTCGTTGAGGCAAAAATAAATCATCATTGGCTGGTTTGGGGGCTATGCATATTTCATTACCTTAGTACTTGACCTATTTGCTCTTCACTGTACTAGGTAATCCAACTCTCTTGGCAACACCCTGGGGAAAAAATGGTATGTCCTAGGAGTTGTGTGTATATGTGTGTTTTGGTGAGGATGGAGGTAAGAACTGAAATGGACTTGGAGAAAAGCCTGTCTTCCCAGAGAGAATTAAGACTATTTGATTCTTGACCATGAAATTTCCCTCCAGATGAGGAGAATATTTACATACAAAGTTGCAAGAAACTTGCCTGGATAACAGCCAGTGATTTGGGGGTGAGACACATCTCTGAGACATTAAGTCAGACCAAATGGAAGAAGAACAGGAAGGAAAGAAAATCAGATGGTCTGGTTTCAATATTTGGCAAGATGTTCTTTAGGTTTTTTTTCTGGCAGGGGGAGGTGCTATAAGGAAATGTAGATTTAAGATAAAATATCTATTACTGACAGAGAATTTAAAGGTAAATCCCTTTCTAAGCAAAAGATGAAACATATGTTGTTATAGAGTAAATGCTGAGCTAAGCATAAAAATATGAGGTTTTTATTCGAACCACAGATTTTTGAAAGAAGTGCCATTTTGTACATTGTAGACACATAATAGCAGAGGCTAACCAAAAGCTCTAGATTTATCCACTGTAATTTTTCAAGTAAACTTACTAAATGTTTATTATTTCTATCTCAGTTGAATAAAAGTGGATATTAGATGGTTTAAATGAACTCTGAACTATCAAAGGAAATTGATGGTGTCACACCAAATGTGTAACGTCACATAGGAAAGCCATTTTAAGGCCAGACCATAGACAGAATTTCTATCATTTTTCCAGTGGGAAAATAGCATAATGTTGTCCTCCTATTTTATTGATAAAAATTATATATATGTAAAGTGTATATGATAATTTGATGTACACATACATAGTGGAATGATTACTATAGTCTAGGTAATTAACATATCTTCCTTTTAATTTTGGTGATGATAGCACCTGAAATCTGCACTCTTAACAAATTTCCAATATTCAATACAGTATTGTGAATAGTAGTCATTATGCTGTACAGGAATGCCTCTTTTTATTGTGCTTTATTTCATTGCACTTTGCAGATATCGCACTTTTTATAATGGAAGGTTTGTGGCACCTCTGCATTCATCAAGCCTATTGGTGCCATTTTCCTCACAGGTTCAGATGATGGTTAGCATTCTTTAGCAATAAAGTATTTTTAAATTAAGGTATGTGCATTGGTTTTTAGACATAATGTTATTGCACACTTAATAGATTGCAATATAGTGTAAACATAACTTTTATATGCACTAGAAAACCAAACATCTGTGTGACTAGCTTTATTGTGACATTTACTTTATTATAGTGGTCTGGAACCAAACTTGCAATATCTCTGAGATATCCTTGCAGATTAGACCTCTAGACATATCCATCCTACATAACTGTAAGTTTGTACCCTTTGATCAACATCTCCCCATCTCCCCCAACTCTCCACCCCTGGGAACCATTGTTTTATGGTTCAACGTTTCTTGTTTCCACACATAAATGAGATTGAGCAGTTCTTTTTTCCTTCTGTGTCTAACTTATTTCATTTGGTTTAATGCCTTCCAGGTTTATCTATGTTGTTGGAAATAGCGGAATCTTCTTTTTCAAGGCTGAAAAATATTCCATTGTGATACATACATATTTCACAACTTCTGTATCAATTTTTCCAGAGATAGACACTTTGGTTGTTTTCGTATCTTGGGTATTGTACATAATACTGCAATGAACATGAAAGTGCAGATATCTCTTCGAGGTACTGATCTCATTTCCTATTTCCTTTGGGTATATAGCCATCAGAGGAATTGCTGGATCATAGGGTAGTTTTGTTTTTTGTTTGTTTGTTTGTTTGTTTTTAGTGTTGTCCTTTTCATCACAGCTGAGAAGAATATAAAGAAAACATAAATGAATTTAGAAAATAAAGAGGGACAGTAAGTTATAGCATCTCATGAATGAGATGAGAAACTATTTCTGAAGCAATAATTTATAGAAGGCATTTTGCAAAGCCAATTAGAGAGAAGTAAATTCTCTTCCACCAAACAACTAATAAAAGTCTGAGAAAGTCAATAGAGAATGATCAAATGGTTTTAGATAGCAAAGAGTGGCAATGCATCATAGAAGTCCACGAGGCAAATACAGTTTAAGAATGTGCAAGTGACTCAGCAGAAACTGAAAGGAAATAATAAGGACCAGAAAGGAACAGAGAAAATTCTCTAAATCACATTGGTTAACTCATTTTATCTTGAGGAAAAATTAGAAACTTATACTCTGAACTCATTACAAAGCATTTATTTTTTTCATGCTATATAATCATGTTTGCAATGATTATACTGGAAGCAATTTATAGCTTTCATCTGTAGTTTAGACTTTTTTTAAGATAGACTTTGGTTGACTTCATGAAGATCCAAACTAAAGATGATACTTCCATTCTTAAGGATAACAGAACAACAACAACAACAACAACAAATATATATATATATATATATATATATATAACTACACCAATTAATAATATTGAGAATAGAGTAGGCAAGAAATATAAGGATTCTTTCTAAATTAAGATGGTAAACCAAGCTTATTTTTGCCAGAACTTTAATGACTCATATTTGGAAAAGATGAAAAACATAGTATAAGATCTTTGCCTTTGAGGTAGTTTTATAATCTGGAAAGGATTTGAGAAATGTCATTTAACCATCTTTCCTATCATGTCTATATTTCCTCTGAGAGTTCACAATTTCTTTTTTCTTTAATCCTTTCTTATTTATCTTAACCTTTCCTCTCCATGTCACTTTTATGTTTTTCAAAATCTTCCCTTCGTATTGATTCAAACTAATGCAATAAGAAGCTTGAAGCACTGACATGTATGGACAAAAGACTAGTTGCTAACATTATTGTGATTCTATTTTAACAGCATGTTTCATTTACATCACTCAAAACAAAATACCTCCTCTGACCAAATATAAATAATTTCAATTTATTCTAATTTCTTGTCAAAGTTAATCTGTTAAACACTAGAGAATATATTACATTTTTAAGGAGAAAAACTAGATGCAAAGTGATTTCAGATAAGAATGAGATTATATGTAACTGGTGAAATTTAATGAAAAAAAAAACTTTGTAGAGGAGGTAGCCTTAGAAATCACTTCTGATTAATGATACAAATTTAACATGAAAAGATATTAGAAGGTATTTAAGGGGAAAAAATTAGGAAGGACAGTTAGGCAAACTGGTGCAAATGCTCAAGGATGGGAATACACAGAAAGATGTTTGAAAATTGTTCAAAGAATATGATGAAAGAAAAAAGTGCCATAAAATGTTGACCTCATCAGCAAGCTGAAAGGAAGCAGTGGCTGGAACAAAGCTGTGCTCCAGTGAGATGAATCTGGCACAGCGCTTATTGTGAACAGGAGGCAAGTGATCAGAAAAAAGTCTGGATGAGAACCTAAGCTATAGTGGAATCATAAGGAATTAAAGGAGAAGAGGTCAGATCTGTAGAACTTGGAAATTTTGTACTGCAGAGAGAAGAATAAATGAGAAATATAGAGTAAAGAATATACTGTGGTTCTGAAACTGGATGCCTAGAAAAATTGAAATCCAGGCATAGAACAGGGCTATTCTTTTTTTTTTTTAGTCATATTGCATCTGAGGACTATTAGAGATACCCAATTTATAGTAAAACCTTTTAATAAGCAAGTTTTCCCTCTATTTCAAAATTTATAATAACCAAATGCCTGACTACTATAATTTTCTAAATAATTAATTCTTGAAGAAAAGATTGATGTCCTATTACTATAGCAAGAATCATAAATCATAAAACTGAAAGGAGCCTGGGAAATGTTTAACATCAAATTCATGTGTAATGCTTCAAACTTCCTCTGCAAATTACCATCATGGGTGACGAACTCTAGAAAAGGTAAGATGACTGAGGAGACTTTTCTACAGCACCTACTAGTTGAGCAAAGTTGAGTAAATTATTTAACTTCCCTGATTTTCAGATTTCATCTGTAAAGCAAGATGTATATGTAATGATTAATGATACATGCCCATTCCTTTACAGAGCTATTTTAAAAAAACAAGTGAAGTAAAACCAATGTCTCTAAAAGTATCTATATGCTATAAGGCACTATAAATTATGTGGCATCATGGTACAAGTAGTAACTGTGAAGTTCTAGTAAATATTTTCAGTGTTACTAATGTAATGACTACAACTATCTCTACTAAATCAACTATTGCTACTTCTGTTACTACTGCCACCAGTGAGGCCATTGTTAATGTATCTTCACTTCTATCAAGAGATGGTCAATTGGTCATTTGATTTCCTCTATCTCTTCCAGAATCCATTACAAAATAATAGTAAAGGCATAAAAATGGTATACATCAACAGAGATGGGACATAATGTGGTGACTGATTAGAAAAGAAAAAAAGAAAGAAAGAAAACAAAAAAAGGAATCGCTGATTTTACAATGCAGAAGAAGACAGGACATAAGTTCAGGATTTTGAACTGATTTTCCCTGAAGAACTCCAAAAGGATACAAGATCCAGCAAAAGATAAAAAGTGGAAATGAAAACAGAGGGATCATTTGAAAATAACTATAATGAATTTGTGACTCTATCCTCTTTCTTCACACAATGCAAAGAATATCAGCAGTTAGATGCCTACTCTATAGGCAGAATTTTTAAGCATTCTCCTAGAGAAATTTATCTACAAGTAATGCAATTCATATTTAACAGATATGAGGAAAAGTTTGGGTGGGGCACAGAGTTGAAAATAAAGTAGTAAAATGAACATCTGCAAATTGAGTTGTCAGACATTTGCCTCCTGCTGGGAGCCTGAGCAACAAGGGCATCTGCCATATCCATCTCTGGAGGGCTACTGGAAACATCATCTCTAGATAAACTGAAAATCCTCAGAGAAATGGCATGTATACATTCATATTTTGGAAGAGAATACCCTAAAAAAAAAGCCAGTTGCCCACCCCACCCCCAACTACTGAATCTAGTCCCTTATCATTTGGGCCATAAGTACACAAAGGTTCCAAACTGATATTTTAATGCCTCTATTTTATGTAAAAAAAAAAAAAAAAAATATCAGAGATCCTGACACTTGAGAAAAGACCTCAAAATGAAAGGCTGAGAAAAATGTAGAAAAATGATATTTCATTCTTGAGGAAAGAGAAATAACGTTTTAAAAACAAACAAATAAAACTTTAAATAATTACTATCTCTACATGTGGAGTTAATGCATGCAAAATTTTTTAAATGTTATAAAAATGAAAATCAGTAAATGAAAGAACTCTTGCAAATTAAAATACTATAAAAATAGTTCAACTGGAAGTTATAAGATAAATTTGAGAAATTTTTTTAGAAAAAAACAAAAAGATATAAAGTTAAAAAATATAAAATAAAATTTACTTAGAGAACCAAATCTAAGAAGAAGCAATTTATGCCTAAAAAAGTCCTAGAAAGCAAAGATAGGCAAAATAAATTATCTAAGAAAAGTTCTAGAAGTACACAAGTTTCTCATTGACTGCCTGAAATAATCAATGAAAAAGTCTAACCTTGAAGACACTGTCATGAAAATTCCAAATGTCAGTGATAAAGGAGAAGACTGTAAAGTCTTCTAAAAAGAGAGGGAAATACCACATATATAAGAATTATAATGACTTCAGATTTTCAGTAGCAACTATGGATTCTGGAAGATAACTGTCTTCAAAATTCTCAAAACAAAAATTCAACCTCATATATTATGTCAAGTCAAAATATCCACACGGAATGAGAGTAGAATATTTCTCCTCTTTTTTTTTTTTTTAAGGATTCAGAGATAACTTTTTTGCACTTTTTCTGAGGAAGAGTTGATGTGCTTCAGAAAGTGAAGGGTTAAACCACAAAAGTAGGTCAACTCAGTAAAGAGAAAAAGAGTAAGGAAAAGATGTCCTCATTAAAAATAAATATTTACTAGAAAAATATAGCATTTGCAACAAAAATAAGGCTGTGTGGATAGTAAATTATGCAAGTGGAAATATTACCTCCAAGAAGAACAAACAGCAAAAGGAAAAAGAGAATATTACCATGATACTACTTGGGTCTGTCATGGTAATTGCATGGTTAAATGACATAAAAACTAATTTAACCATAATAAGATAGGAAGACTTTTGAGGTACTATTAGAGTTCTAGGTGTTTATCCACCTTAAAAAGTTACTTTTGTTTAAGTTAGAGTAATCAGTCTTCCTGGTTTGCCCTGTACTGAATGCACAGAATTTTCAGCATTAAAATCAAACAGTCCATAGAAGGGAAGGGTATTATGAAAGGTAGAAAGAAAAGAAAATTCTTTTTTATTATATTTTTGAATTATTGTTATTATCATCATCATCATCATCATCACCATTATCATCCTTGTTAGTAGAAGTAGTAACAGTAGTAGTAGTATAGACCTTTTATTACATTTACAAAAAAATGTTGTGTGTTTTTTTTTTAAGTCTAATGCATGTATAAAATAGAAAACACAGATTTTTAAATTTTGGTACTGCCTTTGTCTTTGCCATCATTGCGGTGTATCATTCTATGCCATTGAAATAGTTGATTAAAATGTGAATATCAGGCTAAAATACTATTTGCCAGTGTGACATCAAAAAAAAAAGTTTCCTTTGACAATATTAAACAATTAAATTTTGTCAAAATAACGGGTAAACTCATCCACAACACACAGTATGTAACAAATTCATTCTCTCATATGACAAAACAATGGGCCAATATACTGTATAATCTGACATAGACCCTGAAAATCTTCCCCATATCTTTATGAATATATGTGTCATAAAATTGTCGTAAATCAAAATTGTGTCTTTGCCTAAAAGACAGAAAAACTGAACAACGCAAACCTTCTGCCAACAATGCAACATCCTAATAGCACACAGCACCAAAAGGTAGCTACACCCAAGAGATGCTTTAACAATTAAGCACCATTATAATTCTGCCAAGGACTTTAGAGAGCAGATGGAACCTCCTTTCTCAGCATTACAGAACGTGGAAATTACCATTGCTCTCTTATAAGCTATGTCTTGACCAGGTTTTATTGTGATCTTTAAATCCCACCATGACAGAAATGCATGTGCAGTCAGTCTTCCAAAGGCACAGTCCACCTACAGTCAAATTACGAGCTTACACTTTTAAGACTGAAGAAGCTCTTAACCACTTCATTTTATTTCACTAGCGAGCAAAGGAAACATCACTAAAAAGAACCAATGCAAAGGTCTAATGAGATACTGACATTTAAAGAGGAAAGATTTGTTTTATAAGACCAAGATCCATGCTCTATGGACCTATTCCGATAGAGGGTTGCAGCCAAGCAAAAAGTGAGAGTTAGATGCTGTGTCCTTGAGACCACTGAATCAGCAGGACAGAACGGATGGCTGGCTAGTTTAAGTTGTGCATGCTTCAGCACATTCCCAGTGCCACTTACAAAATAAATGATTCCCTTGCCATCATGTGAACATTCAAGGCACGTTCATCATTAATTCACAGGTCAAGCAAATGAAGAGAGTAAACGGCATTGAGTGCAGGGCTCCTGCCTTGTTGGTGATAATACAGGGCTTTGGGCAAATATTCATTTAAAGTTTCCTCCACACAGTTTTATACAGACATCCACGTTCTTCTTTAGCTTCAGTGTCTTTCATAACGTGGACCTTCCCACTTGAACCCTGACTGTCCCTTCAAACCCTGAGATTCTCAATGCCGACTGTTCTCAATTTTTAATTTATTTGCTTCAATATTTTTATGTATGATTAAATCTATTCAAACCCAGGGAATGCTCAACATTGAAGCTATTTTATACACAGCTGAATCTTTTGAGACTCATACCATGAAATTTAAGATATAATTCTCTTTTTCAGTGATGATTTATATGGAAAATGTTAAGAGTTGGAGTGGTTGAGTTTTGATATCATGAGGAAAAAAATATACACTGAGCTAAAAAAGATAGAGGCCATTCAGACAGTAAAAATAGATGGGTCTTTTTGGACATTTGCCCATTAAAATCCTCTATAAAAATTAAAGCTGTCTGTCTACTTTTCTAAAGAAGGTCTGAGGAAACTCTCAACATTTCTATAGTTTATATATATGACTTGAGTACAAAAATAAAAGAGATTGGAATGGCAAGAAAATCATTCTTGGAATCCTATACATTTTAAAATAACCACTCATTAACTTGATAATAAATAAAAGCCAAGAGTCTAAGTTATTGTAAGAGCACCCTCTTTTCAAGTCTACAAATTATATACACATAACATAAAATATTAAACTATAGAATCTATTTAATTACCAAGAAATTTAAAATATTTAGCAACAAAAATATCCAGATAATAGGCCAATCATTTATTGCCATTTTCAAACACAAGTTTGGAATCAGAGTCAAAAAAGTCATGTCACATATATTTTTTCTTTTATAATGAAAGCTAAGATGGAATTGTGCCTACATGAATTGTTTTAACAAGAAAATGTTTCAACATAATGATTACTCTTGGAATAGCACAGGATTTTGTTAATGCATCACTAGTAATTTATCACATTATTTAAAAAGCAAAAACAAACAAACAAAAACTTGTCCACCAAAAAGTCAGAACCTCTGCAGGGAAAGTAAAACATCATGTATCCAATCAATTATTTCCATATTACGTTATCTACACATTTGTAAACTATGTCTTATCATCTAAGGACATCTGTGAATATGCTTTGGGCTCATCGGCAAAGCAATACCATGCTAAAACAATCAGTGTGATTTATACAATCATTATGTCCTTTGCTGAAGGGAGGGAAATGGTTCGTAATATATAGGCAAAAAATAAAAGGCTATTTAACCAACCTAATCAGTCAGGTTATTTTATTTTATATAGACATTAAGGTAATGATACTTATAGTGACAATCACATAGAAGTATACAACTAAACATCTGCCAAGGAAACAATAAAAATAATCAATAAATATGTTTATTCATTGGAAATCAGAGGAAAAGCACTCAGTTTTTCTTTATTGTGGCATGAAAATGAAGAAAATGTTATTGAAGAATTACTATAAGTGACTATATTGTCTATATTGAGTGAAGAGAGATGAATCCAAACATTCCTAATTTCCAACAGTATTACATGGAAATTATATATATATTGATTTTTTAACATATATCTGAAGTTTTTCTTAATAGGTTCTATAACATGTAGAGATTATGTCTTTCACTTGTGTATTTATTCTCCAGTAGCAAGAAAATCTACTTTGTTCCTCAGTTCATTAGAAGAGAGGTTTGTTGTGTCAATAATTCAGGATGGACTGAATAGGTTTCCCAAAATCTATTACACAGGTGGCGATTTTTTATTTGCTTATGATATATGCAAGAAAATTGAGTAAAGCGATTTATTCCTTTTCTCTGACTCATTACATGTTTGTACTGCTTCTCTGCCTCTTCCACAGCCAAGCTTATAGGAGCAGCTAATCTCTAATTTACCCGCTTACAACTTTTTTGTGGTCCAGTTGGTAGTGACCCTCACCATAACTAAATGCCTGTGGACAGATGAATGCATAACCATGGCACCGGCTCAGATAAGCCATAGTGAAAGACAATGCTTGATCAAAGTGAAATGGTAAGATTGGACTTGAATAAATTTTATTAGGTCTATCTACTTAGAGACTTGAAACTGTATAGTATCTCATCCGTAGCCAGTCTTTGATCATACACCAAATTCTCTTTTTTTCAAAAACAATGTTGGGATCGTGGGCAGATAGGCAGCACTGACAGTGACATTCATTCCCTTAGCAAATACTTATTGAAGACCTGTCCTTCATCGTAAGTGCTGGAACTATAAAAGTGAACCGGAAAGACATGAACCGTCTTCAGTAGACTTTAAAAACCCAGTTAAGAGAAAGAGTAAAAACAACTAAAGAAAGAGATTTTTTTTTAAAGAGGAACAAATTGTGATATGTGATAAGATAAAAAATAAATATAAGTTGAGATAGGCATTAACAGGAGAGAAGAGAGATTGCTTAAAGAAAAGCTCTTTAAAAAAAAGATTTGTGCTGAGACATAAAGGTTGAGAAGAAGACAGTCCTAGGAGGAGCAGGGAACAAGCATTCCAAACAGAGAAGAGAGTATGAACCTAGTTGTAGAAAGGAAAATCACAGAAAGGAACATTATATCGGCTATAACTGTACATATAAATGTCAATTTATTATAACTTTTATCTCAAATTATTTTTCTTTTAGACCATGTTTTGACTTACCATTTTGGAACTCAAAATGAAGCTTAGTCTACTCATTACAGAAGTTAATTCTTGGAGATAGGTATACCGCCATGGGAAAATGTTCATATTCTTTCTGAACAGACACTGCTTAGATGCTAAATGACTCAGATAATCATGCCATGTTTTCGTGTTTAATCTTCACTGTAAGGAAATCCTGCCTAGTGATTAACAAATTCTCATGCTTTTTCCGTTCTATTTTTTGTCCCTCATAGAAAGAGAAAAATAGAGTTAAAAATTTCTCAGTGAATTAATCCCCCACACACACACACTCTTTTCTCTTCCCTTTTCTTCCCATATCGGTCAGGGTTAAAACAGAGAAACAAAACCAATAGGAAACATACAATAAGAGATTTATTACAAGGAATGTACATGATGTGGGGCTGGTTAAGAAAGCCCAGATACATAAGGCCGACCATCAGGAAGGGCAGACTAGAACTCTGGACCCTGAATTGAAGCTGCTGTTCACAGGCAAAATTTCTTATTCTCAGGGAAGCCTCAATCCTGCTCTTAAACTCTTTCAACTGATTAAATCAGTCTTACTCAGATTAGCTAGAATAATCTCACTTACTTGAAGTAAACTGATTATGAATTGATAATATTATTCCCACCCACAGAAACCATGGTCTTTTGGGGAAGTAGCTGACTATGAGACTAGGGGAGGATAAATTCGAGACAAGCTTGGGATATCTTGTGCCAAAAAGTAAGGAAGTGCTCAAAGAATGATAGAGACATGCTAAAAAAATACAGAAGCCAGCTTCTTCAGGGCTTTCACAGAGTGAATCTAAGAAAATCAGGACATCAAAATAAATAATAATAGTAATAGATTATTATTTATAGAATAAAATGAACCAAAACTTATGTAAATAAATTGAGAATTGATGAACAGGATATTTCTATAGTCTAAAAGTATTTCTCCCAAAATATGTATTGAATAAAAAAGAAGAAAAAAAAAAGAGCGTTTTACAGTGAAGACTTCTTGCAGATACCATCTTAATTAAATGACCAAAGTCTACATCACCATAATGGAACAAATTGAAAACATATATCACCTGAAATAATGCAATAAGAATAGCATCACTTCTCTGATATTTCTGCTAAAGATAAATAGCCTATAATTAAATTATAAGCACACATCAGACAAACACAAACTGAAAGAATCCACAAAATAGTTGATCTAGTTTTCCCAGTTACCAAGATGATGAAAATCAAGTAAAGATGAAGGACTGTCTAAATTAAAGAAACCTATAGAGACAGGAACACACTCATCTAACTCTTTCAGTAACTTTAGAAAGAATCAGGGTGAGTATTTTCATGCTGTTTAGATAAGGGGAGACTGGGTGAAAAGTGAAATAAAAGGAATTGAGTATCTATGAAAAAAGAGAGAAATTGGGCAATTATACATCTATTCAGTTCTATGAAAATGTAGGAAATCAGTGGATATTATTTTTAAGTATATTTTCAGTATATCCCTACATTAGTGCTTTTCAAATATTACTGGGCATACGAGTCACCCAAGGATGTTATTGAAATATCCGTTCTGATACTGTAGATTTAAAGTACACCAGGGGGTTTTGAATTTGTAATAAACTTTCAGGCAATGTTGATGCTTCTTGTTCACAAACTACACTTTGAATGTCAAAGTTCTTGACTAAAATAAGGCATGGTTAGGGTAGGATCATAATATAAATGGCACTAGTTTTGTATAATTGTTATAATCGATTTTAAAAGATCACAAATGGAAATAGGGGTATATTTTTATAGATTTAATTTTTTGAGAAAAGTCTATGTTTGTACTACTTTGAAGTTGTATGCAGACACTCAAAGTTTCTATGATTGGTTTATGAATACTTTTAAATGCCAGTAAAATGAATCAATCTCTTTTAATGACTGATCAAAGTTTTCAATACACTCTTCCTTTCTCAGCAAATTTGATCTTGTAATCTTCAATTGGCTAGATGCATTACGGTTTATGTTTTGTCTGCCCCTGAAACAGCAGAAACGGGCCTCTGTCAAGGAAGACTATTAGATTAAATGGACAATTAATGTGATTCCCTGTGCCAACTCCCATGGAGTTTAGCCAAAAGGCTAAAGTAATACAGACTAAACATTTAATGTAAAATGGAAGTGACATGGAGACAAAGTCCCAAGAATTTGTTATCTGGAAGAGAACTGCACTGCATTCAAGGAGTAGCTTTTCCCTACAATCTTTGTGACTAACAATTATAAGCAGCTGGCAAGAGAAGTGCCTTATAAGAAACCAGAGTGCTTTGATCTAAAGAAATAAATCTTTGAATTTGAACCAGGGAGTACATTAGAATTTTATTCTCCAAGAGTATTATTTTACATGTCATGCACCTGTTTTCCCAGAATCTTCCATAGGAGGAAATTCCTACCCTTATTACAGCCCATCTTTGCCATAATTTTGTCATAATTTTCTAGGCTATTCAAATTATTAAATAGAATTAAGTAACCAAATATTTATAGGCAATACACACACACAAAGTGGGTATTAAAGCAAAGTGACATTGAACATTACACTCTCCAATCAAAATGAAAACAAATGTAATTATAAACTCTAATTAAGACATTTAACAAATAATTCAGGGCCTGCACCAATTCAGAGATAGGTCTTAGACAAACCATTTGGAACAACATTTCATAGTCCCCCTAATAGTTTGCTCAAAAAGGTTTTATTGAGATGTGTATTACCCACATGAAGAAGAAAACAAGTGATAAAGCGTGTCCAGGAAAAAAAAAAAAAGAGAGGTAACAAGAATATGGTAATAAATCTATGCAATAATAAAAGGATAAGGGCAATATGATTTAGCAAAATGCAATCAGAGGTAGAACAGAGTAATAACATGTTTCCTGTCAAAGAAACTAATAGTTCATGTTTTCTTTTTCACTCTTTCCACTCTCTAAGTTTAGTATTATTCTAGTTTTGCATTTATTATTAGATAAATGTCATTTATTAGAACCAAATCTATTCTGAATACATCAATAGAACATAGGAAAAGGGCTATTTTGAGAATATGAAGTTCTTGGTGTATCTAGTTCATTTTGCCTCTGAAGACCACAAACGTGTGTCTATGAAACTCACTCATTCTTGCTTCATAGAATTATTCCTGTTTCTCTGATTGTCAGAATATATAATGTAGAATAGTGAGAAAGTAGGAAAACATTATTTCTTAAGACATGAAAATTAAAGGGTCAAAGAGTCCAGTCCTTACCAGTAACTCCCCTTTCACTACCAAGGTCCTCTGGCAGGAGCTTTGGATTCTGTGTAACACTCAGAAACTCTGAACCTGGAATTAACAAGCATCAAACCATAGAGCACTCAGATTTGCACACCATGAAATCAATGGTGCTTTACGGGCAAGACATGAATTTGGAAAATTTCAAACTGAATATTTTTCTTTATAATTATCACATGGGTGCCTGGCCCTCTCCACGTGTTTGTGATCTCAGTGAATGACACCACCATGTTCTGTAGTCCTCAATCATAAAGCTGGGGTGATCACACTTCATCATGTTTCTTCATCTCCTCTAGCCAGTTTATAATCCTGTCAGTAATCATTTTCCCATCCCAAGGATGTGCTGCTAAATATTTAACAATGAGATCTATGGAAAAGCAAAACAAAACAAAACTGTATATAGTATGTACATAAGTTATCAGTTTTACTGATATAGAGAATGTGTCACACACAATGTACAAATAATCATAAAAATATAATACTCTATTGAAATCCCATATAGCTGATCAGTATCCACATATTCTTCAGTTGATTTTTGCTGTAGTTTTGTATCCAGAGCCAATGTAGTTGCAATTGAAGAAAATAAATGATTGTAGTTCTTACTGAAATGTTGGTTCATATTTTCATTTGTATTAATGATTAAGATAAAAGTGAAGCAGCTAAGATATATGTGGTAACTCATTAGGAAGTGATGTGACAGTTTTGCTAAATTAGGCAATAATTTTTGAATACTGGTAGATGTTGCCTCAACTTTTTGCACTGTTACAAGCAACAGTACTGACATGACACAATTTTATGTTTAACCTGCACTGTTCACCTTTTTCCACCCTTTTCTTAAGTCTAGAAAATAATAAAACAATGCATCAGCCTAATTCACAGTGCTTTCAGATAGCTGTATTATAAAGACTCCCACCATGGCTGATCCAAGCTACCAAAGTGGCATTGCTGAATGCATCATTGGAAAGAGAAGAGCAGTGGCATACAATGTGTGGTCTTTCTGCCATATGAATACCATAGATGTAAATAATCTTGAGAGCATAGCAAACAGTAACACAGAGTGGTATTTTCAGTATTTGTTACCTTTACTCTTAATATAGTATATTGCAAGCATATATAATTTATGTAATTTAGTTTTCATTAATAGTGATATTTAACAACCAGCTTGCAAAATTCTTGAAAATTAACAATGGGTTCTCATGAACCAGTGCGAGTTTGTTTCAACAACTCTTGCATAACCTATCTCCCCCCATAACTTAAAAACCACCACCCTACCTGTAGGCCTAACAATTGCTTTCCTGGCTTGTTATAGCAACACAGGAACTGGCTTCATTGTGCCCTGGTCTTGACTCTCTTTGGAGACAGAGAGAGCTTGCACAAATCTTTATATGACACTTTTCTCCTTAAAGTCCTATTATAGTTTCTTTTTATTTTGAAAATTAAACCAAATGCTTTGTTATTATATAAACCTTCAAGTTCTGAAAAGTATGTTTCTCAAGTTGACCTCCCAAAACACTATAAAACAAATTACAATGCTCTAGGCAAAACAAACCACTCACTATTTCCTGAACACTTTATCCTTCCTCACAAATTCCTACATTTGATTTCATTATCTTTTGTCTTCCCCTAACTTTATTCACCAGACTTACATTAAAACATTTAGCTCAAACAAACCCTTGTCATTGAAACTCACTTGACCTACCTTGACTGAGCCAGATGGACTTTCTGTTTTGTTTTGTCCACATATAGCACATTTATATCTGCAGTCTAAATGTTAGTAGTTGATTTATTTGACTAAATCCTTAAACAGTTAGAGAATTCCTCGTGTAGAAGCAAATTAGCATCAGTTTTCTGCAATGTGCAGGCATAGCATTAAGCATTTTCCATATTTGTCTAATTTGCCTAAAGAAATGAGTAATATTATATACATTAGGAAAAAGAGTCTCAAAGAGCATATAGGCACTGCCCAAGGTCATATGGGTCACAAATGGTGGAGCTCAAAATGAAATCCAGGTATGCATAAAGACAGAGTTTAAGCTCTCTGAACTGTGCCATGCTAACTCGCTTCCAGATTTCAGGAGCCTAGGACAATACCTGGTGAGGAGTGATGCTTAGGAACAATGGAGAGTTTCACTTAGCAACCCACGGACACTCACGTGTGTTCTCTATGAATGAGTGCTACTAGGAGAGTGATTAAAATGCAGATTCACATACCTTACTCCAGACCTACAGAATAAGATTCTTTATGCACACTAAATATTGAGAAACTCTAAATATTTAGTAACTATGTGACTAACTTTAGAAATTATTTCATATTCTTTCACGCTCTTATTTACTGCAGTCTGCTACATGTGGCATGCCATTATGTAGTATTTCTGTCATACAGATACAATGGACATAAATTGTCTCAAGGTAGAACCTAAGTTCTACCTTTCCTCTTCTATGAAGAGATAGAAAATCGTAGATTTCTAACACAAAATCCTATCTAACTTTGTTAGGAGCCCTAACTGAATCTAATATTAGGATCAGATTAGGTGGCTTTCTCCAGAAAACCTATCTGTGATGGACCTGCGCAGACCTGACCATATACCTCTCTTTCTGACTCCATGTTCACTGACTTCACATTGTTAGCATGAAGTTATCTTTGGTGGGATTATTTACCATGGAAATCAGCGAAGGTGACAAATTAGGGCTTTGTCCCTCCCCCTAAGAGCCAGTTTCATACATTTACCAGCACGATGCTGAATCACCTACCTAGTACCTGTGGTCACTATGCGACAATACTTTCTAAAAAGTTGGTGACAGTGGTTCTCTTAGATTTGTCTGCCTTGTATCATCAGGGCCTTTGTCAAAAACATCTTGTTTCAAAAATATTACCATATACGATTTTCCTAGTTCAATCAGTATGCATTTCCTTGTTTCACGTCCTCAAACTCTCAGCAGTGGTTTAGTGCTCTTTTTTGATTCATGGTGGCTGTTTATATTACTTTCTAATTTAGAATGATATGTGAAATCAATGTTATTTTTTCTCTGAAGTTGACCTTGCTAATATCATCCCATATTCTGAATATAATTTCCTATCTCATTATTCACTGATTTTAAGTCTTCACTGACAACTAATCTATGTGGTACTACTTTTCGCCAATTTATTTCAGTCAAATTTAAAAGTAAAATTATAGGAGACAGACAACACTATTTTTACTTAGTATTTACTCTTGCCTCCCCATTCTTAATTTTTGTTTTAACTTTATTTTAAGTAGAAATTATATTGGAGTAAATAGCTTGTTTTAAAGCTATAAAATACTTGCTTTAAGTATCCCCTTTGGATACTTAAAAATTATAGCTCATTATGGGAATTCGAAATTTGAATTATTTAGCCTGGAGAAGAGAAGATTTATTTTACACGGTAAACTGAGCATGAATTTAATCCATAGAGCTAAAAATGTTAAACAAAATTTAAAAAGATATTTCAGGAGGTAATATTGCCAAATAGTATCACTGGTTACCTAGAGTGCTTCAAATTTCCTTTCTGTCTATTACTTGAGTAGTTCAGACACTTTGATTGCATATAGCAGATATTAACTTGAGACAACTAAATTTAAAAGAGGGGTACTTCTTATAAGGGTACAGGGACATAACACAGCAGATAAATCAAGGATTAAAATTCAGTTAGCCCACGTTAAATGAATTGAAGTCAGGAAATGGAATGCTAAATAAAAACCAAGAAAGATTCTTCTGCTATTCATTTCTCTTCTCTTTCTCTGCTATTTGACTGTCTCTCTGTAGATCAGCTTTTCAGATACACTCAGCTCACACTTTGAGATTCCTTCATAGCTCCTGTTTGTTAAATCTCTTCTTGTCAAAACAGAAGACCAAACTGAGACTACAAAATCTTAGTCCAAGTTCTAAATTCTCTGGGAAGGGACTTTAACCCTGTTTACTCCTAGTATTTTATCACATAGTATAAGCATAATATAGTTGAGGACTATATTTGTTTTCAATGCTAAATAACATATTATTACAAATTTGAGGCTTAAAATAATGTCCATTTGTCATCTAATGCTTTCTGTGAGTTGGGATTCCAAGCACAACTTAATTGGGTTCTCATAATGCTGCAATCAAAGTGTTGTCTGGACTGAACAGGAAAAGAATTTGCCTCCAAACTCACTAAATATTCATTTTCTTGAGTCTGTATGACTGAAGATCTCAGGTTCTTACCTGCTATTTCCTGAGGCTGTCCTCAGGCCCTTGAGGCCACCTGAGGTTCCCTGCCAGGTAGCCCTCTCCATAGATCACGACGTGGATCTTTGTTTCTTTTAGTCCAGCAGGAAAATGTCTCTTAGCTAAAATAAACCCCTATCTAACAAAACATAATCAAAGTTGTAGCATCTCATTACTTTTGCCATATAACATAACTAAAGGAATGACATCCCATCATGCTTGCTAGATTCTTTCTGTTAGAGCAAGGCTTTGGTTCCACCATCATTCAACAGGTCCTAAAAGGCTGTGATTCATTGGTGGTTACCTTAGAGTATGTTCACCATGAGGACCCACCTCAATGTCCTATAGATATGGAAGGAAAAAAGAAACAACTCACTGAGAAATTAGAGGAGCTGGCAAGGCCGAAGAAAAGGTATCTAGAACTTCTGCTGAGACCAAATGACACTGAAATGACTTGATGCCAATCTATTAGAAGTTTAAGTAATAACAGCAGGCATCTGACTTTAATAAAAACATCTCTAACATTTCTTCTTTAAAAAGTGTTTTACATTTGGGTAGGTATTCTTTTCCATGTTACCACAGCATCCTTTTATTTTTAGTTCACAAAGATCTTTTAATTCAGAAAGGATTTTAAATATAATTAAATATCCTTCAGGAAAGATAAGTTGTTATTTTTCTCCTTTGATTCTTAATGTGATAAGTTATAATGATCAATTTCCTCATTTTGAACCATCTTTACATTTGTGAAATAAATCCTACTTAGATTTGAGATAATTGTAAAGACTGGATGGAATTGATTTGAAATTGTAATTTTTACATTTACAGAGGCCTTCAACACTCATTTTTTGCAGTTCTTGTCAGCCTTTATTGTCAAGGTGATGTTAGCATTGTCACCTTTTCACTATTTGTATGCACTGGAATGGCTAAAATAGCAAGGAAAGTGTGTTTTTTGGAGTTCTGGTTAAAATTGCCCAAACTTGCATTAATTAAAAATTTTTTAATAAAGGTAGGAAATTATTTCTAAGACAGGGTTAAATTATTTTCATAGTTATTGTCCAAAGGTCTATCTTTTATAGGTCAATTTTCTTAAATCGACTTGTAATTTATGTGATAAATTACACTTGTGATAAACTTCACTTACCATTTGTCCATATACCTCACTCATTGGAAACACCTTGCTTTAGTCTTTGATCTGTTGGGTTGAAATACTTTTTCTCAAAGGGACATACAGTTCAACTTTTATGTCTTATGGGCCAATGACATATATATATATAATCTCTAATAATGTATAGTCATTTAAAAATATAAAAACTAGTTTTTGCTGCTGGATCTTTAAAAACAATTTCTAAAGAAAACAGATTGTAGCATGGATTTTGCCAGCAAGTCATAGTATGAGAGTCCCTGCCTATATTATTCATATCAGTTTATTGAAAATTTACTATGGGCAAGCAAGTAGAATAGATCAAAAAAGTAATATGAGGGCTCTAATATTTATTGATCAACTACAAAGAGCTAAGTTTTTTTTTTTTTTTTGAGAGGGGCTTGGAAGCTTCAAGATAAGCCTTGAACATATAAACATACTTATATGTTTATTTAACACATACATAGAGACATCACACATATATTTTAGTGTCACCCTTATTTATCTGTTCCTTTATGGTTTGCTTTCTCCTTCTTTCATTTCTCCCACTTTCCAAAAACCATGACAACAGTTTATATACTTTAACATTTTCCTGTAGGATTATATTGTCATACAAAGATATATATTTTACATATGTAAGAAGTTTTCTTATTATTTTATGAAAATAAAAATAAGTTAAGGATGCACATATTTCTCCATTTAACTTTCAAAAAATTTAATAATATATGATGTAAATTATTCAAGTGAATGAGGAGAGTTCCAATTCATGGTTTCTAAAGATTGTGTGACATTCTATAGTGTGTTTTATAATCTAGTCAGAAATTGACCTTTTGAGAGTTACTCATTATGCTTCCAGTATTTTCATTTTTAAGGGTTTTTTTTTTTTTTTGCATTTGATGTTACACGTTTTATTTACATTTCTACCAACATTTATTCTATGAGGTTGAGTCCAATAGATAGAATATGTAGTTAAAGAATGTATTTATTTATAATTAATTTTTAAGATGTTCCCAATGTATTATAGAATTGTACATTGAAATATAGTTTTATTAACTATATAGTTTTATTAACATTACCTCAATAAATTTAATTAAAATATTTTTAATTAAAAATTTTAATAAATTGAATCAGTTCACCTTGTGCAAGAAATATGTGAGTAGTCTTTGCCCACATCCTACTTCTAGTGGGTATTGAAACTCTAATTTTTCCAGTGTAACTAGTATAAAGTTTTAATTTATTATAACTTTATAATAGACTCAGGCTTACTAAAAAGTTTTGATCTCTTTTAAATAGCAGATGCCATACATATTTGAAAGACTTTCGAATCCATAGAAAACAAATGAAAAATGTTCAAGATCAGTTTAAAAATTAGAATATCTTAATAATACAATTGGATAAAATTTCACATTAAGAAAAATCCATAGAACATGCTTATGTATGTATATAGATAAAAATTTTAAATAAAATATTAAAAATACAATTCATATATTAATAAGAAAATATACTATAGTAATGTGGGTTTATTTCAAAAAAAATGTTTAATTATTAGGAAATCTTTATCATTAATTATAACAACTAATTAAAGGAGAAAATAATTTGGTGAGATGAATCAATGCTGAAAAGAAATTTGATAAAATTCAGCAGTTATTTCTAATAACAGTATAAATAAAATATAAATGGGAAAAATTACTACAATATTATTACTATTTATCAAACTCCATGGCATGCATTGTCACAATGGTGAAATTTATTTGATTCCAATAAAGCAATGAAACTATAAAGAGGTATCTGCTGTCACCATATCATTACATCTTCACTTACATATTTTTTAATCTTGACAAAATAGTTTGAATAGTTATTGCCATCTCTGGTTTACTGATGAGTTATTATTTTTTTCCCAATCAAAATGGCATATATATTTTAAATTATAAAATCCATTTTCTATGCTGAAAAATGATGGTATTTTATAGTGCTGGTAATTTTATGTATTAAGATAATATTTTGGCTTCTCATTGAACAACTGTGACAATGCCTGTGCATTTCAACATAGCAACTGAACTTGGATGACTTTGTCCTAAGGAAAGTAATTAAAATAATGCACAAAGATTCTACTAACTGGGTCAAGTTAGTAGCCTAGATAAAAATGAGGTTCACCTCCTTCCATGATCACATTAAAATTACAACGAAATTATAAACAAACAATTTGAAGAACCAGCTGAAGTCTAGCTGATCATAAGACATACATCTGAGGATATAAAGAAAAAGCCACATTGAGAATAGAAGGAGTGGAGATGCAAAGTGGGCTGGTCCACACCCACACATGATGACTGAGCACCAGGAGGGAGAATCCAGGTGCAGAGGCCCCCATGAAGGAACCAGGGCTCTCGCCCTAAACATAAGCTCCTCATTTCATGGTTCCAGTACAGGAAGAGTAGTTCCCTCAAAATCTGACTGAAAAAATCAGTGGGAATTCTGGCCATATGTGTGAGACAGAAGGAACCTAAGAACTCAAACATCTCCCTTAAAGGGCCGGCACACAAGCTCACTCACTTGTAGACACTCACCCTGAGTTCCTGCAGAGGGTCAACAGCTAGAGAGGTGCGAGAGACACATGGGGAGGGACTGAGTTGTGTGGTGCCAGAGTGAGCACTAGGGGGCAGCACAGACAGGACCCTTTCCAAGCAGTCTGCAGACAGGCACCTTCTTGCCTGTGTTGAATCCTCTCTTCCCTCACAGCCAATTCCAAAGCTGCATTGGCCAGGTGAGACCAGCCCACTCCATCTTCTGTATCCCAGAGACCCCACCCCACCAAACGCACAAGTTGCCACTGGTGACCCATTACTAGGCAGCCATATTCATGGTAAAACAGTAGCCCTCTTCTTGCACTGCCTGCATGGCCTGTACAACATGGGAGAGACTTTTGATGGCAGGCCACTGGTGACAGCCTATACTGCAGTATCTTTCAGGCAGGTTGCTGGAATCTGTGGGTCCAAGGCAAATGTAGCTGCCTTCACTGTGAACTGTGACTTTCGAGGAAGCCTGCAGGCTCAACACAGGCAGCAATCTACATTGGTCTGAGAACATCAGCTCGCTCCATCCTATGTGTCTCTGAGATCCTACATATTCAACTCACAAACTGCTCATGGCGAGCCCATTTTGGGCAGCCAGCCCGACCCTTTGCTTTCCCTGGGCCATGATTTCAACAGCAAACAACAGCCCTCAGCTCATGTAGCCTGTGAGAGGTCCATCCCAGGAGAGACTTTTGGTGGTGAGCCGCACTCTGAGTAACAGTATTTCATCAACAGATCTCGAGTATGTGTGGGCCGAAGGCAGGCAGCAGCTAGCCTTACTCCTGTCTGAGACTTAGAGGAAGCCACAGATTCAGCACAGGAACAAAACCTGATTGACTCCATAGGAAGTGACACATTTACCTGGATTAAAAGACTCAACACAAATGCCACCAGCAGAGTATTTGATTTCTGTGCTCTCCCAGATAAAATTCCTCCCTTTGACCTTTGACCTTTATATTGCCTTTCAAGGCATTTATTACTTTACAATTTTAATATAGATACTTGTCTTGTAATCTCCATTGATTTGTAATCTCCATATCGCCAGGGAGTATGTTGTAGTCACCTTTGTATCTCCTATTGTACATAGCACAATGATTTAAATAAGTAATGAATTTTATGATAGAATGAATAAATGAATGAACCAATGAATTAGTGAATGACAGTGAGAAAACTGCTGCTATGTTTTATGATTCATGAAGAAAAACATGTGTCTTAGCTTGAGATCTCCAGAAACAATGCTTCAGGCATAAGTAAAATATCAATGCTTTATTTAGGATATATAATTTCAGAGTGAAAAAAAAAAAGGAAAAGAGAACTGAGTCATCAGAAGCAAGGCTAGGTAATGACTTAACTATACGGGCTATTCCTTTTGACACAGCACAAAAAACTCCAAGTATATCCACGCAACCATTCAGGATATCATATGCAAGTCACAGAGAAAACATTCTTCTGATCAGTGTATCAAAAGGAAGGAGAGAAAAGGAATTTGTTTGCCTGTTTTTCCTGTCTGTCTGCCCTTGCTCAAAGTTTGGTCTACAGGGAGTTAACCAGATCAGATTCTATAGCTCCTCACACTCACTTCCAGGTTATATAACATTTTGACAGCATCTCAGTAGGTCAGATTCCATACTATGTGTTGTGTCACCTTGAGATGTCTGGAATTCTGGGAAGAGTCAGAAATTCCAGACATGATGGGAGTGGGCCTCGGGAAACACATCTCATGGGCTAGCTCAGCATCAGTAGGCCCTGGCAGAGGCCGAGGGGAAGTTAGTGACCAAGAATGTGGAAGGCAGAACTGACGAGAATCTATGAGGAGATACAGAAGATTTATTCAATTCAAGGCAAGTTTGCTGAAATATAAATAAATCATTATTATTTTTAAGATTGCAAAGAAGTATTGATTTCAGTACTTGAGTTCTATTGTGAGACATTCTCCAAAACGTAGGAAAAAATTAAATAAGATTGCCTTATGAGAATAAGACTAAAATATGCACAATTTATTTGTGCAAAGATATGTAAATAAATAATATTGAATGTTTACTATGGTCCAACCATGTGCTAAAATTTTGTTTATATTTTTAATTGTCCCTTAGTACACACAAAATCCTTTAAAACAGATATCATCATGATTCCAAATTTAAAGATTAGGAAAGAGAGGTTTGAATCTTTAATTTGCCCAAATCACAGGTAAAAGAGATGACTTTTAAACCCAGGGTTGTCTGATTCTAGAGAGAGTGTTCTTAATGTACCGCCCCCAAATTACACCAAGACTAATTACTCTAAGGTGAGTATTGTGAGTTCCCTGAATATATCAAACAGAGTGATTACCAGGAAGAGTCAATCATCCATGGTAACTAAGAGCAAAAGAATTACAGAGTGAAGAAGCACTGTCTATAGTTATTGTGGCCTAAGTCTGAGTTTTGAGGCTATATCTGAATTTGACGGCAAACATATGAAAAAGGGGGAAACTTCAGATGCTTCATCTGAAAATTACAGGGTTATATTATATTATACGTGAATACAATTCCATTCTTGCTTTATACACCAGTCTCTGGGAGATTATATAATGTATCAGCCCCTAGGAGACAGTTACTTCACAAACTCTGAAAATCAAGTTTTATAGTTGGTGAGGTATGGCCAAAATCTGGACAATAATGAATTCACCAAAGAATGAAACTTTGTAAGTGTGTTTTCTCTCCTGACATCATATATATATTTTTTAATTTAATGCCTTTTACATTTTGACATTTATCTCATGCTTTTTTTTTTTATTTTGGTTGCTATCTTGCCAAAATAAGGGTTACCAAGTCTCAAACTTTTTTTTTTCCCAAAATGTCTTATTTAACAAGAAGCAAAGTTAAAAGCATAATTATGTGTCTAAGCCTTTAAATTGGTATGAGACTTGAAACATTTTTTACTTCAGGTTGATTGCAGCCAGACACCCGAGGAATCTTTGATAATGGTCACTGGGTGCAGAGGACTAGGCCTGACCCTCCCCACCCAGGGCATTAGCTTTGTACAAGTGAGAGTGACAACTTCCTTCTGAATTTCCCAGCCAATTAGCTGATCTAAACTCACTTGATATGGATCTGGCTATCATGAAATAACCATCTTTTCCGAGGTTAAAAACTTGTTGTCTTTATCTCTTTCCATAAAAAGCGTCCTGGGAGAATCAAGAATCCCTAGGGTTAGTTTTGCTGTCTGGAACACTGGCTTACATCATCCACTTCTCCTATGCTTCCTCCTTTGTCACTCATGTCATAGATTTTAAGGAGACTTAAAAATGTATATAAAATTTTTTTACACTGAAATTATGCAAATATTGATATACTAAAACCTTGTTAGTTTGTTATTTAAGGAATTAAAACCTAGCAATCTTACTGGAGACATAAGACTTCATCTCTAACAGACTTCTCATAGAATTTATTTAGTGAGAGTACAGCAGAAACTACACTTGGAGGGAATGTGCTTTGTCACACCAAAAAAAAAAAAAAGAAACGACATTTCTGCAAATTCACAACTCACCCACATTTCAAATTTTCTCTTTGTCACAAGGCCAATTTGCTTTCATTAAGTGAGATTTTATAGGAGATACTGATGACCTAAGTGAAGTTGCTTAGCTAAGTGTCAAACTAATGAAATTCTATTATAGAGATTTTTTTTTTAATTTAAATCTGAAGGAAAACAAGTTTAGGCCTTTTAAACACTAAAGAAAAAATTCAGACTTATACTAGTGTTCAATCTGGTGCCAAACTTTCAATGAAACTAAAATCAACATAATTTGAATTTTATTAACAAATACTATACTAATAGATTGATCCTTTGCTTTGGTACATTCAACTATCTTAAAATTCCCTAGTTCAAATTGCTCTGTTCCTTGACTGAAATGATGTTAAACTGTAACAACAACAACAACAACAACAAAAAGTTATTAATGCAAAACTCTCTGCTGAAATGCTAAAAGATCAAGCTTTGTATTGCAGAATTTTTAGCCATTATATTTATTCTATAGTTTGAGTAGCATTCTCAACTCTGCTTCAAGTTGTGAACAATGCAAATCCTCTACCAGAAACCAGAAATTAGTTAGGGATGCATAAAGAGGCAGGGAAAGAAAAAAAAAAATCTGCTTGAAAATGATTTTCCTGAGAAAGAAGAGTGAAGAAGGAGTCGCTCTTAAGACCTGTTCCTTAAACCCATAAGACTAGGCTATAATCTCTTGAAGTTGTAAATTTTACTTTGCAACTATAAGGTAATGTCTATTTTGAGAATATGGCATTCTGCTATACAACCTATTTATTAAATATATTCTGTAATTTCTATATTATTAAATTAAATGCTGAAAAGCAAAAATATTGGAATTCATTTTTCTTGTCAACAGCTTTTCCAAAAGGGAGAATCCTTATTATTATTTGTGGCTTACTGATTTATAATTATCTTTTAATTGACTTTTGATAAGCACATTGAGCATTTAATATTATACTATCATTAGCATATTTATTATTCATCTAAATCATACAATCATGGCAATTAAGTTGACTGCCTCTTAAACACTTGGTTCATTGATCTTTAATTACATTTGTAAAATCTACACCAAAAGGGAAAATAGCTAAGTGGCAAAATTCCATTTTTTTGCCCTAAAACTAGTGATCAGTACATGTACATTTGTGAAATAGAACTCAAATTTTCAGTGATATATTCTTTCTTCATATATTGTACAAGATTACTATTTCTCTTAATAGTTCTTTTCATTTATTCTTTTCCAAATATTTAATACTATCTACTACTATCTACTATCTACACACAATAAAATGATAGAAATAATAAACATGTAGAAAAAAAAAAACCTCTGTACTAAAGTGCTAAGAATAGTAATGCCCTTTCTTAAAGTGATAAATTAAGTTCAAGTCTGAAGACTGAGCCATTGAAGAAACCAAAAGAAACAATTACAAGGAATAATGAAAGGACTGAGGTCCCTAAAAGGAAAGAAAGTCTGCCTCCAGTCTGCTTTCAGACTCAAGGCTGCACATCAACTCTTACCGGAATTTCCAGCCTGCTAGCCTGCCCACAAATTTTAACCTTGCCAACCCCTACAATTGTGAGTGCTAATGACTTAGAATCTCTCTCTCTCTCTTTCTCCCCACACACATATAAATAAATACTCTATTCGTTCTGTTTCTCTAGAGAACCCTCACCAGTACAAGCTTCTAGCATATTTTAGTGCACATGGAAGTCAATCAGTAAATTTTCACATGCAAACATATGTGATGCAGGAGTGAATTAATGATTGAGGGGGAAAAGATCAAAAAGGATAAATAAATGTTTCTAACTTATATAGCTGGCATGCAGTGAAGTTGGAATTCAGACCTATATTTCTCTAAATCTAAAGCCATAGTGTCTCCTCTATTAGACTATTCCATCTCTCCTATTAGACCCTATAAATAAATAATAATAGTATCATTACTACTATAAGCGGATAATTATCTGCCACTCATCTATATATTTCCCACACATAGTTTAACAGACAACAAAATAACTAGTCAAACCCAGGTAACCTGATTTAAACTTCTTTGTCTTTTTTGACTATACTCTGCTGCTCAAACCATTCTCAATTCCTTATTCTTCATAGCAGAAGTTTATCCTACTCTTTCCAAAATAAGTAATTTAATTCTGCTATTGAATGACCCTGTGATCTTCCTCTTGTGAACTGATTTCTCTGAGTCAATCCTTTATTATAATTTCTTTATAAGTATCTCTAGGCAGAAAATATTTCACTTGAAAATGTCAAATTTCCATGGTGCATAAAAATATCAGAGTTGTACACATGCCATATAAAGATTCAATGATCACATGGACAATAAATTAGTGGTTCCCAGAAGGAAGGGTTGGAGGGGGAGGTAGATGGGGTAAAAGGGGTCAAATATGTGGTGACAGAAAGAAATCTAGCTATGAGAGGTGAACACACAATGCAATATATATATTCCTTACTGTTGAATTGCACACCTGAAACTTACTGGATTTAGTTAACGAATGCCACCTATTAAAATAAAATAATTAATTGATTAACTAAAATTAAGTAAAATAAAGATTTCATGATCTTTGTGTTTCTTTTTATATATTTTGGGTCATGATTCACCCTACTTATAAAACTTTCCCAATTTTCTGCACCATTATTATACTTAGTATTGTCAACATAGGAAATGCCCAAACCCATAGAGAATATTTATGAGTTTATTTGAGTCACACTGACAAAAGTTGCAAGGAAGCAAAATCTCAATGGGTTGAAAAAATGCTCTGGAGAAGCAGTTTTGCAGCTTATTTTATACATTAGAATCAAAGGAGGAGGTGTAGAGAGGGTTACATGACATCCACTGGAGGTAGATTAATAGGGTGGGAGAAAGCAAAGTGGGGAAATCTCTGGGATTAGATAAAAAGGAAAATAGAGGGACATATAATTCTCTTTCATTAGTGGCTACAAGATAGTTAATAATTATCATTTACAACACATAGAAATGGTATGTGGGCAACAAGAAAATGAGGGGTTCTGTGTTCTGCTCTGGTATGAAAGTTGTACCCTAGGGGATCTAGAAAAGAATATTATTTTGCAGTTTCAAAGATATGTTATCTTAAATGCAAAAAGACAATGACTCACTTAAGGTAAAACGAACCTTGTCAAGGAAGCTACAGGTTTAGGACATGACTACCAGCCATGCATGACTGACTTTCAGTTAGAAATGTTTATGTCGGAACCATCCCATGTGGTTATTTTCAGTTTCTGAGTTTGTAAGGCCTGCCATGCTGGTCTCCCCTGAGCTTATCAAGTTTAGTTTGTGACTCCTTTTTCATCCACAAAATCTTTGCTTACTCTGTCTCTTTGTTTGAAATGTCAGAAATATGATTACATCAAGGATTTACTTTCTAAAACTTCTAACAGTACTACATGCCTAGATTTGTGCTTCTTTACTCTCATATAAAATATGTGTACCTTACCAACAATTCCATTATACTGAATTTATGAATCCATATATTTAAACTTTTGATATTAAAGTAATTTGAATTTAGAGACCACATCTAATGTGTCTATATGCATGTACTACATATTAGATTTCAAGACATATACTGGCTTAATAAATGCTTTTGAATTCAATTAAAATAACATTATATTGGCTTGTGGGTTCTATTTAAAGATTATATATACATAAAATTTCAAAGATTTAGCCACTCCTCTGTGAGATGGAATACCTTGTGACAGACCAATGCTTTTTTTCTATGAACAATAAAAGTTATATAAAATACAGAAATGATCTGTTTGAAGCTAGTAAAATATTTTATAGTAACAAGATCAGGAAAGGCTAATATTTGAGTGAGGGTAAAAGCTCAGGGGTGAGCTGACCTCTGCAGCCACCTTTGCCCAGAATATGCTAACTCTGGGAGCAGGTAAGAGGTCCTGAGTGCACATTTCCTACCAGGAGTGGGGACACTGGTTTGCAATCCAAATCTGGCCCACTGCATCTTTTATATGTCCCAAAAGCTAAGTATGTTTTTTACTTTTTAAATTGTTGAAAAAAAATCAAAAGAATAAAAACTTAGTAAAAACTATATGAAATTCAAATTTCACTATCTATAATAAAATTTTGTTAGAACACAACCACATTCATTTGTTTTGGACATTATTCATGGCTGCTTTTCTAAACTACAGCTGCAGAGTTCAATATTTGTGTCAGTGACTGTATGGTCCACAAAGCCTAAAATATTTGTAAATCTGGCCTTTAATAGAAAGAGACTGCCAATCTTTATCTATGCTTTCAAGGGGCCACTGATTGAGAATGATTTATTTTGGTAAAGGTTGAGGAACCCTCATGCCTATAAACTGATTTGCTTCAGGTTGTTTGCAATATTTTGGGATAATGTAGTGTGGAGGATTCTAAAATCAAGTGGAAATCCTCTGTTAAGCAGAGCAAAAGTTCTCTCAGTACTGAAAATCCAAGAATAAAACAGGGGACACCAACCTAGTAAATCTCTGATTACACTGAGGTGATTAGCAACCATGCTATTGACCTACTTAAGGTAAACCTTCTCTGGAGAGCAACATCATCTGAAACGTATGCAATTTCTTATATACAGTGTTGGCCATTTGATTGAAACTTACTAGATACACCAAAAAGGGCTATATTTTTTAAAATTAAAAAAAAAAAAACTAGAAAATACAGAACTACAGAATGTAAATGATATATTAGATTTTGGAATTGGCTGACAAAGACTTTAACTAAAATTCAGATAATTAAAAAATAGAAGAGATAAAGGCTAAAAAAATTATGAGACTGTAGAATTTCACTGGATGAAATCTATATAAAATAATCAAATGAGCAGTTTAGAACTGAAAAAAACTTACAATATCTGAATTTGAAAACTAAATTAATGGGATTAAGAGCAGATAGAAAACAATAGATTGTAGAATCCATGGAGACAAAAAAAAATTTTTCAAAGTGAAATTCAGACAGAAAAAATAATATAAACTACAGAAAATAACATCAGAGATAAATGGGCAATAGGAAAAGGTGTAACATAAGTTTGCTTGGAGTCAAAGATGGAAAAATAGGACAGATAGTGGGGCAAATAAATATTTCAAGTGATGAAAGCTGAAAATTTCCCAAAACTGATAAAAAACATAACCTATAGATTCAAGAAGCTCTGCAAATCCCAAGCAGAATAAATAAAAAATAAAATCATACTTACGCACATCATAAACAGCTATTGACCAAAAGAAAAAAATAACCAGTTATATGTACTTTTAAAACTTTTTATTTTATTATTAAAGTATACAGTACATTGGTTACACATTTAAATAGTTTTTAAACAATCCCACTGATTACTCTCTGTCTCTTCTGGCTCTATACATAGTCATTACATTTGTAATGCTTTGTGGCATGAAAATATATTAGAATTAAAAATGCATGACATTAACACACAAGGTAAGATAGGAATAATACAGTGAAAACATCCTAAGTTTCCTGTATTATTGGGAAAGTTATAAAGTAATAATTTGTGTTGGATTCCAATAAGTCAAGGATACATGTTTAATCTCAAATATAATGATTAAGAATTATAAAATCGCATATGTAACAAATTATTATTTGAGGGAAAAATTGAAATGAAAATATTTAATCTAAAAGAAGCTAATAAAGTAGAGAAACAGAATTATGAAACACATGGACCAATACGATTTGAATAATAAAAGGATAAATATAAACCTAACTACATCACTAGTTACATTAAACACACAAAAAACTAAATATTCCAAGTTAAAAACTAATATTATCAGACTGGATTAACAAATAAAGAAAAACAAAACAAAAATTCAAAATATATATAATATATATATATATTATGCTTAAAAGAGACACCTTTCAAACACAGAAAATTATCCAAAAACGATATGGTACAGATATATTAATATCAGAAAAAAAAGAATGTAAGAAAAATTACTACATATAAATTGTAACATTACATAATAATAAAGGAATTAATTCAAAAGAAATATAATTCTATGTCTGTATGTGCACAATAACATATACTCAACACACATAAAATAAAAATTGACTACTAAAATGAGAAATAGACAGGAAGGATATTTCTCAGTCTGCTGAGATCTTGCTTCCAGATGTGTCTTCTATTTGGTTTAAATAAATTGTAAGAAATTAGAGGGGAAAAAAATGGCATAGATGACAGAGGCTCTGTTCATCCCTCTGGCGACCAAATCAAAGTTGTAACAAAAAGGAACAGAAGCAAGGGAAAATTGCCTGGGATGTGTATGAACAAGCCATACAACTAGGGAGAAATCCAAGAAAGCACCCTGCAATGGCAAAAGGTAGGACGGAGTGAGGATGCGAGGCTGCCTGGTCTCCAGGGGCTGATTGAGTGGCAGCAGCAGTGGCAGATGCCTCTTAAAAGGGCCACATCTGCAAGCGGGTTTTCGTGTGATGGACCTGCTCACTCTGAGCACCAGTGCCAATTTGGTTGTGCGCAGGGGCACCAGGGACTTACAAAGAGACATTGTTGGAGTGAGGGCCAAAGCAAGACTCATTCTATACAGAAATGCCAGTTATATCCATTGCTCTCTGTTGAGCCCTCCACCCTCTCAGTGTGCAGACACAGCACCGCCATAGCCATCATCAGACTGGGTAACAGGAGTCACTCCAACCAGAGAATTCCCTGAAAACCTGCCTACTCCAAACTGTGGCCCCACCCAATACACATCCAGGTATATCCTCAGTGAGTCAGGGGCTCCTTGCTGAGACTCACATTGGAGGCAGCCTCAGTTTCTGTTGTAGCCTTTTGAGGAGGGCAGAGGCTTGGGCTAAATTTGGCCTGCAGCTGAACCCCTCTCAGGACTGTGCCATTAGACACCTACTTCACAAATCCACACTAATAAGACAGGGAAATGTAAGAGCTTTGCTTAATACATAGAAACAGACATGGAACGGTAGCCAAAATGGGAAGACAAAGAAGTAGAAACCATATGAGAGAACAGAACAGAGATCCAGATATAACGGAGTCAAGTAATTTAACAGATGCAAAGTTCAAAACACTGGTAATAAAGATGCTTAGTGAACTTTTGGGAAGTGTAGATAAATTCAGTGAGAGCTTCAACAAACATAAAAAACATAAAAATGGAAGTCGAAATTATAAAAGGGAACCAGTTTGAAATGAAGAACACATTATCTGAGATGAGAAGTATATTAAATGGAATAAACAAGGTGAATAAAGAAGAGGATCAAATGCCCTATCTAGAGGACAGAAAAGCCAATCAGGACACTGAATCAGAACGCCAAGACTATAATAATTTAAGTAGCTTACAGGACACTATTAAGCCTCCAAATATTTGTCTGATTGGTGTAACAGAAAAAAAATCAAGATGTTAAGCAGCTGTTTGAAGAAATAATGATGGAAAACTTCCCGAACCTGGTGAAGGAAATGGACATAAAATCCCAGGAAACTCAGAGAATTCCAAAAATCAGGGATCCAAAGAGGCTCACACCAAGGCGCATCATAATTAAAATGCCCAAGGTTAAATACAAAGAAAGGATATTAAAGGCAGCAAGAGAAAAACAGATAGTTACCTACAAGGGAACACCCATAAGACTGGCAGCTGATTTCTTAAAAGAAACTATGCAGGACAGAAGGTATTGGCAAAAAATATTTGGCATGATAAAAACCTAGGATCTACAAACAAGAATACCTTATCCAGCAAAGGACAGATAAAGAGCTTCCCAGACAAAAATAAACTAAAGGAATTTACCACCACCAAGCCAGTATTACAGGAAATGTTGGAGGGACTTCTTTAAGAAGAAAAAAACATGTATCAAAAACAGAAATAAAGAATGGTAACAACTGCATTCCTATCAATAAGTACCTTAAATAAAAAGGAATTAATTGCTCCAACCAAAACATAGAGTGGCTGAAAAGATAAGAAAACAAGATCTCTACACATGAAAAGGAAGGGACAGAAAAAGATATTGCTTTGATAGACCTAGAAGGTATTTAAGTCAGACAGAGAAAGATAAACACTACATGATTTCACTTATATGTAGAATCTAAGGAATAAAAAGAACAAACTAATCAAAAACAGACTCACAAATATAGTGGACAATCTGGTGAGGGCAGAGGGGAGGGAAGTTTGGGGGGCTGACAGAATGACATGAACGGCTTAAGAAGCACAAATTAGTAGCTGATGGATGGTCATGGGGATGGGGAGCATGGCACAGGGAATGTAGTTAGCATTTACACGTTAGCTAGGTGGAGGGTCAAGGGAGGGAGAGTGCAATTGGGGGGATCATTTTATGAACTATCTAGATGTCTAACCAATGTACTGTATACTTGAAACTAAATTAAAAAATGGAAGAAACTTACACGTATTTTTTTTAAAAAACAGACAAATCCACAATCATAATGAAAGTGTTAAAAATCTTTCTTTTATAACTAATCAAAAAGCTGACCAAAAAAAAGCATCGAGGATATAGCATGTAAAAAACACAATAAAATGGTAATTACACATATGTAATTTACATATGCAGAAAACTGAACCTAATAATCACAGAATCAATTAAAATAGTACTTTTTTCCAGTTCCTACTTTAAGATATCTAAACTCAGGGAGGAAGGCATAAAAGCATTTTTGGCTTACAGTGAAATTATACCAAAGTACTCACTTAGACATAAGGTCTATTAAATGCACTCAAAAAAAAAATGTAATTTGTGATCTCTCTTATTATAAGAAACATTTTAATTTGAATTGGGACAGTTAACTTAAAAAGGTGAACCTATGCACCCAAAGTCTAGCTTGTGAGATAAAAGCACTGTGTTCTTTTCTAGCTCTATTACTGTAATTTGAGTTAGGCATGACAATAGCTCTAGTAAGAAGAGAATTCAGTTCACATGTCATCATCGTTTATTGTAGATAACTTAATAAAATGTAAATCACGAGCAGACTTCAAGTCCATATAGCATTGGATTAAAATCCTGAGCTTTGGAGTCTGACAGACCTAAATTTAAATACAATTTTGACATTTGATAGCTGTGTTTTGAGGCATGTTAGCTAGCTAACCTCACCACAGAATGGAAATAATAACACCTATATCATAAGGTTGTGATGAAAATTAAATGAGCTAATTTATATGAAATCCTTAGCAGAGTACTTGGCATTTTATAAATCCAGACAAAATAGTGCCATTATTCTCCTTTTCATCATCAGGACTTCACCAAATTCACTGCCTTATAGTCCTAAATCATTATATTATACCTCCTTAGTTAGTGTAGCAGGTGTCAGGGGAGTAGAGGAGATGTAAAGGAGAGGACCATAGGACATTAGACATTATTTTAACAAATAAAGCAAAGAAATCACTCCCCAGTAACTGAGAAATTAAGTGATAAAAAAGTTTAATCATGCTTAACTCAATCAGCTTTAATCACAAAAGCAGAACACTGTGAAGTCATAGAATTTATTAAAATTTAATTCATACACTCAAGACTGAACATAGGATATGAAGTTAATCTTTGTAAAACACACTATGTCCCACTCAGCCAGTTTTTCCCATGAAATAGCATTTCAATGGACACTGGCAACATTCAACTCTCAGGTCCTCTTTTTATCTATTCTGTCATTATTAATCAATCTCCCTTCTAACTAAGTTTTTTAGTCTTCTGATGTGTCAATAACTTCAATCACATTAAGATAAAAATCTTATGGCTATTGGAGCCATTGTGTATCTTCAGTAAGAAAACATATCTATCTGATCTTATCAACAACAAGTTGAATTAATTGTTTAAATCTAGAAAGAAACACTCTTGCCTTTATTTGGAAAACTTCTGGAGTAGAACACCTCATGTTCACATCCATATTTCCTAAAATTTCTATTTTGTTTGTAGAAACGGACCATCAATTAAAGCATTAGAGTTAAACACACACACACACACACACACACACACACACACACACACACACACACACATGCATGCACGCACCCAAATGCAGTTCTTGATTTCACTTATTCCAAGTGTAAGAAGGGTTACCAAAAGCTTATCTTATTTACTATAAAGCATAAATAATGTGAAAAATGTAGATTCCCTTTTGTTCCTAAGCTATACTGTTTTATTTCTACGTGTACATTACTTTTTGGAGTAACGCAAAATGATGGACTTAATAATTCTAACCAAGGCCCCTAGTTAACGCTCAATGGAATCATTTGGTTACATGTCTCTATCACCTGACTGTGAGTTAATTGAGGATAGTGACTAAATCTTTATAAATTTTGTACCTCCAGCCTCAAGCAGTGATAAATGAATAAATTAAGGTCAGTAAAACATTTTAAATGGAATCATTAAACATAATATATCATTATATTGCCATGACTATCATTTTTTACCTTTAAATAATGTGTACCATTTTATAACACTATCCAAAAGAAAATCTTTTCAACATCTCACATCCCTTTTTTCCCCACTTCTCACTCCCCACATGCCTTTGCACAGCTGAAGAAGCAATTAGGAATCAGGCCATTAAAAATTCAGTGGTATTTCCTGAAGTTATTGGAGGAGGGTGAGTGTGAGTCTGAAACTTTATCAACCAGCTAATTTTATTTTCCATCACCAGGCAGCTGAAAACTTACTTCACAACTCTTCTCCAAGCTTTAGACAACACCAAAAGGAACATCGCTAGGAGTAGCACATTATTTTGCTGCCAATGATCAGTTTTTAAAATCAGCCTTTCAAAATCTTCAATAAGATCATTCTTCAATATAAGAAATACAAGCTAAGTGCCGATAATTTCAACCAAGTTCTTCAGGAACAATGCTGCGATTTTAATTTGACACAAATTCATTTTAAAGTAAACATACTTGTAAAATAGAAGTGATGATAATGATACCTAACAGGCAAGATAGTTTTAAAGATCAAATGAAAAAAATAATGACAAATGTTCTTTGTAACATGTAAAGTGTCAGAGAAATACTAATTATCATCAACAGTATCATTATTGCTAACAATATAATTGTATATAAGAAAAGTAACCTATCATCTATTTGATATAGTTTAGACACCTTGAAGTCACCATGATAAGACAAGTTACCCTGATAGCCTCTTAATACTATTAGTGTGCTATTTACCTGTTAGAAACATAAACAAAATATGGAAGAAGATGAATTTGTTATTCATTCATATTCTAGTATGAATTAATTAAATAAGATCATTTTAATCTTAACTAATAGTTGAACATAACCTATTAAAAATAAGAAAAGAGAAGAGGCAATTTTACAGCATGGAACAATGTGGGAGAAGCCCAGGCCTGGTTAGTATCCTGGAGATGACAGCATTCTGTTAAAGTAACATAGGAGAACGCTGTGTAAATACAGAATAGAGTGAGCACCAGCAACAGGAAGCAATGTGAGGGGGGGGAGGGGTGCAGAATCGATGCTAACAAAACTTAGGTAGCCTTTTAAAAGTTTGACCACCTTGAAAAGGTGACCTTGTCAAACAAAGAAAAGGCAACTAATCTAGGGATAAAAGCTAGCACTTCTTTGACAAGGAAAAACATATATACATTTAGTTTGCCCAAGTAAGGGAGGCTAAAGCTATGACCTCGAGACTCCACTACCACAAACTCTGATGTAGTAGATAAATAATCAGGATTATTTCTGGTAACTCTGTGTAAGTGAAGATGAGATGAAGATAAGGAAAGAATACTGAAAACAAAAAAGAATGTGTTGTTTCAGCTAACAATACAGACTTATAGGTCAACTGTGTAAAGAGAAAGTCACAAGAAAAGATTGCAAGTATGGTTTTTTTTTCACAGAAATTGAGGTGCTAGGATCACTTTTTGCCTTTCTTTTCAGAATATATTCTTGAGTGTGATGTGAAATGTTGGCACCAAACCTAAAGAGACACCAACAAGTAGGAATTCATTAATAACAGAATATTAGTTATAGTGAACTAAAAAAACACTTTATACAAGAAACAGCTAAAGGAGCTATATATAAAGAAGTCTTATATACTGTGGAAAGTGAAGTCACAGAAAAGGAAGATACAGGGATGGCTGTATATAAAGTGGTTAGTCCATTAAGCAGTTCTGAAGGGTTACATCCCTATCCAGTGCCCTGCTCATACAGCAGGCATGTCACTTGGAAAGTGGAGAAATGTACACACTCTAAATGTGGATCAATGGCACAGAGGATCTGCCAATGAAAAGAGGCAAGCTTTAAGAGCAATAATTGCAAACAAATCATATCAAGTCAATAAAAGAAATAACTCTCTCAGGCAAGACTTCCAGAAAGGTGATGTGAGTCGTGCAACAGACCCTCTCCCCAGTAAAACAACCATAATTAGTAAAAACGAAAACAGAACTTCAAGTCTCTAGAAACTGCCTTCTGGGACTACAAAAAATGTAGGACCACTTATTGGAGAAAATCTACAAAATCTTGCCAAGATCAGCAAGTCTATGCTGATCTTGTATCAGCTCACTCCATACCTCCTTAGTCTATTGTGATAGAAGTTCTGCTCTGATCAGGTATGCCAAGAATACTGGGGATCTCTTGACCCCAAGTACCCAGTGTAGTGCTACTATTTCTCACCAGAAGAAATGGGCTGCTAGCATTTCTCACTCTTCTCATCCTTCCCACCAGCTCCCTATTGAAGAACCTCTATTCTAGATAGTGCGGCCAACAGATGTGGGGCTAATTTTTCCTATTCAATTCAGGTTCTACTCATGAGGTAGATCTGGTATAAGTGAGGTAGGCCAAGAATATTGTGTCCATAAATGAATTCTTACTCTCCATTCATCTACATTCAGTTTCTTTAAAAGAGACAATATTATATAAAGTAATAATTATAAAGAAATAATTATAAATGTTTATTATTGGATTTGCAACATAGAGAGGATTTGCAAAATATATCAATAAGAACATCAAAAAGGATTAGAAGGAATAGAGCTATATAGAAATAAAGTTTATATATTTTATAGAAATTCAGTTAATATAAATTTAAAGTTGACTCTTATAGGTAAAAGTATATACTTAAGCTGTTAGAGCAACCATACGCAAAACACACAAAAAAGCCTTAAAAAGAATTTAAAAGTTAAATGTTACATTAAAAAAATATTCATTTAAGATAAAAGAAAACAGAAAAGGTCCATAGGGAAAGAAAATGATATGGAATATATAGAAAATAAAAAATAAAATGTCCAGAGTAAATGCAGTAATATCAATAACGTCAAATGTGAATGGACTAAGTCATTCAATTGAAAGGAAGAGACTCTCAGATTGAATAAAAATAAAACGGTATCCCCTAATATGATGTTTATAAGAGATACATTTTAAATTCAAAGATACAAATAGGTTAAAAGTAAATGATAAATATAGATAAGCAGCAACCATGAGGGCTGTTTTGGCTGTACTAATTAATGATAAAAGAGACTTAAAAATGAAAACAAAAATGTTCCTAAAGATAAAGTAGGACATTTTATTATGAAAAAGTCAATTCATCAGAAACTATAATAATTATAAATATATATGCACCTAACAATAGCACCCAAAAATACATAAAGTAAAAGCTGACAGAATTGAAGAGAAAAAAAAATAGAAAAATAAAAAACAAGAGTTAGAGGAGTCTGAGACTTTAATACCCTCCACTTATAATAACAGAGCAGCTAGGTAGAAAGGATATATGAAAATAGAACATTTAAAACCTATAAACCTAATGTGGAAATAAGCAAAACAAAATAGAAAAATAATAGAGACAATTAATCAAACAAAATATTTTTTTTTCAAAAAAATTTAGCAATATTGACAAATACCACATAACACCATTTACAATTGTGGAAAACTAAATGCTTTTGATCTCTGGTCTGGAACAAGACAAGAATGTCTGCTCTTGCCATTTCTAGTCATTATTGTACTCAAGTTCTAGCCGGGAACATAGGCAAGAAACAAAAGGCATCTAGAGTGAAAAAGTCAAAATAAACTTATCTCTGCAAATGAAATGATCACATATATAGAAAACTTTAGGTAATCCATTAGGGGGAAAAACCATAACTAATAAACATGTTAAGCAAGTTTGCAGGGTACAAATTCATCTTAGAAAAATTAACTGTATATCTATACACTCACAATGAAAAATCTGACAATAAAATTAAGAAAAGAATTCCACTAACAATGGCTCAAAAAAAGTAAACATTTGGTAAATAATTTAACAAAACAAATGTATGACTTTTACACTGAAACTTTAAAATATTGTTAAAACAGAAGCTCTAAGTAAGTATAATCACATTCTGTATGCATGTATCAGAACACTTAAAATGGTTAAGATGGTAATACTCCTTAAATCAATTTATAGCTTTGACAATTTTTATTAAAATCCTAGTTGGCTTTTGTTTTGGCAAAAATTAATAAGTGAAAAATAAAATTCATATAAAATTTTACCAGAGAAGCCAATATAATTTTGAAAATGAGAACAAAATTAATTCAGAATTCCAATTTTTAAAACTTAGTATAAACCTACATTAATCAAAACAGTGTGTTACTAGCATAAGGATAGACATATAGGGTAATGGAATAGAATTTAGAGTACAAAAATAAACTCGTATTTTATGGTCAATTGATTTTCAACAAAGGCGTAGGCAATTTAAAAAATAATAGTCTTTCTAACAAATTTTGCTGGGGAAAACTGGATATTCATATGCAAAAGCAATGAAGTTGGAACCTTCTTAACCCCATACATAAAATTAAACTCCAAAAGGGTCACTGACCTAATGCAGGAGATAAAACAATAAAACTCTTAAAACATTGGAGTAAATCTTCACACCCAAGATTAAGCAAAACCTGCATAAAGCAAGACACCAGAAGCACAAATAACAAAAGAAAAAATATATGACTTCATAAAAACTTAAAACTTTTGTTCTGAAAATGATACCATCAGGAAAGTCAATCCACATATTAGAAAAAATATTTTCATGTCACATATCTGGTAAGAGACTTGTGTATAGAATATGTAATAAACTCTTATGAAGGCAAATATTCTCAGCATTATTAGCCATTAAAAAGTAAAAGTAATTTCAAAACACAATGAGACAATATTATATAACCACTACGGTCACTAAATAAAAAAAAAAAAGAAGACAGACAATAACGTCTTGGCATAAATGAGAAGAAATTGGAATCCTTTTATACAGATGGCTAAATAGAAAATGGTACAGGCCCTTGAAAAACGATTTGACCAGATCTCAAAATGTGCAAATAGAGTTACCATATGCGCCCAGCAATTCCACTTCTAGGAATTTATCTATGATAAATATAAATATATGTTCACCCAAAATTATGTATACATATATTTGTATACAATGTCTACAGCAGCATTATTCTTAACAACTAAAATGTAGAACAATCCAAATGTCATTCAACTGATCAACGGATGAAATGTGGTATAATCATACAATAGAACATTATTCAGCAATAACAAGGAATGAAGTACTGGTACATGCCACGATATGGATACATCTTGAAAACATTATGATCAGTGAAAGAAGCCAGTTAACAAAATATCACGTATTGCATGATATCATTTATAAGAAATGTTCAGAATAAGCAAATCTATGTACAGAAAGTAGATTATTGTTTGCCTTGAGCTCAGAGGGAAGATGGAGTGTGACTGTTAATAGGTACATGGTTTCTTTTTGGAGTGATAAAAATAACAGTTGTTCAACTCTGTGAATATACTAAAAACCATTGATTTGTACACTTTACATAAACAAGGTAAACTGAATGAAATTAATTATATTTAATAAAGGTGCTTTTAATAAGTCACAATGAATTAGGTCATAATATTTTTTTAATCTAAAGTGTTGAACTGTTTATTGAATTACAATCATCAAAATAAAATCTCTTATTTCACACCTGTTCTTTGAGTATTGTAAATTCCAGTTATTTCTCTTTAAACATTATATACTTTTTCTTTCTTCAATGATATAATCACTCAATTAAAAATTACTAAAAAATCCCACTTTAGAGTGTCTCAGTTTAAAGCAGAAATTAAAAAGCAATAGGCAAATAATTTTTCTGTTTCATGTATGCATTTCTATCATTAGATATCAAGCTGTAATATTGCTTTAACTCATAAAGTTTAGACACAGGAGGATAGTCTTCTTAAGGCTAAACTGGACACCAAAAATTTAAATTAAAATGCTGTTTTCTCCCAATCACTTAGTGTGTATTAAGTTGTTCAAAAGTTGTAGTGTCAGAGAGAGTATTTATCATAAAAAAATTATAATTTTTCTATACTTGAGAGGTGAATTGTTACACAATATTTAGAATGCTATGCATGTTTTGTCCAAGTCAAAATTGATCTAATTACTGCAGACTAGTCAATCGTTTAAGAAAAGTGTATTTTTTGTCAAATTCATACATGACAATATCATCTATGTAATGAGACTATGTAATATCTCTTATAAAACAATGTATAGCAAAATAAGTTTAAATTTTGATTTCAGGAACACTGATTCTACTCATACTAACTAGTATGTATCTTCTAATTAGATAATTAGAACTAGGTTTTTTAAGTGATTCATAATATACCTTGGAAAAAGGGCATAAAACGAATTATAAATCAGTAAATAATACTACGTTGGTATAATCATTTTCATACTTGCGATAAGAGAAAATTAATGTGTTTGCTTGAAAATTTATCTCTTCATTTTTTAATCTAATTTCTAAACTCCTAGAACATAAGAACTTTGAATTTCTTAACATGTTTATCCCTGAGCCTACAACTATATCAGCAAAATATTTTTTTTTTTAACTTAAAAAAAGAACTTACAACAGTTACTCACAATGGAATGCACTGCCTTAGGTGGTAGACCTGCTCTTCTAGGAGCTTAGAAATGGATTGGTCAGCACTTTCCAAGGATGTAAGGCAGGAATCATTCACCTAAGTGGAGTTCAGGCTACATTAAATTCACAATCCTTTCCAATCCTATGATTTTGCGGATATATGTATATTACCACTTACTTACGGGTGTTTATTTATTTAAAAAAAATTCTTCCAATATGCTCTCCATTGAAAATGTGCAGTGCCACCCATCAGTATCCCACTTAGAAAGTTAGACTGAATGAACAAGAAAATGCAACTGCTTTTATACAGGGCACTGTCCGGAAAAAAGTACAGAAGTTAATGAATTCCTTAAAGTGTCAGACCTGGTGGAGAGAGAGATTTGTGCAGACTGTTTTCCTAATGCAATTTTAATAGCTGTGTTGATAACCATATTTCACTGCACAATGTCTAAATCTAAATGTAACATGTAATTAATTTCATGAAAAGCATGTTTATTCTTAATTAAAATAATTTGTACTCTGTAATTTCACCAGGAAACTCACCACGCATATATTTAAACATGTCAGAGGTGAACAGCTAAACATTATATATTCATGAGTATTACATTCCTATGTTGGCAACACTAATATTGCACATAATGTGCCCTGTAGCCCCCCCCCCAAATTTATATTGTAATGACTTACCCTAGCAATTATCAAAAAATAATGTAGAAAATCTGCCAATCAGTGTAGGAGAGCAAGGAAACAATTGTTTTCATAGAATCCTGATAAGAAAGTAAATTTCTTTTCATTAATTTTGAAAACTAAATGCACTCACTATGTTTAAATTGAAAGTAGAGCTCCTCACATTTATATGAATAATAAATGCTCATAGAAGCATTATTGTCATTCACAAAGAAATGTCAAATATATTACTTTATTTCAAATTCATAACTCTCTGAAACTGATTAGACAACTATTATACTCATTTTAATGATCAGAAAAACACTGTGGCTTAGGAAGTTGTGTTTTCTCAAAGTCACACTACAACCTAATCATTAACAAAGCTAGTACACGAACTCAGAGTTCACCATCTAGCGTGATGCCTGGTAAAGAGTAGGTCTTTCTGATATACGTTGAATACATTCATGATAAAAAAATTTGGCCCTAAGTCAGAGGACTCTGCCCATTGTGTTATAATGTGCACATTCCATTGTGTTATAATGGCTTTGTACATCTGTGTTTTTTCAGTGGTATTTTCTGAAAGACTTTATTTAGAAGACCTGATGACTTTAGGTTTTGCTAATTAGGTAACTTAAGTATCTGACTACAAATACACAGAAGTGGGAATTTCAAATATGTTTGTTTCACCTTAATCTAGTAGAGTATATTTGTTAAGTGAGGATGAGGAGGCTCCTGCAACATGACTTTTTGGTGTTTCACTGAAAATATGAGACACAAATAATCATATTTTGCTAACTTGTACAACTCTGTCTTCTTCTGGCTATAACACAGACATTATGGGAAAGTCGGGAAAAGTTCAACAGATGTCACTATGAAATAGTAGGAGAAAGAACGATTACCACTTCTCAATGATTGTTAGTGCAAAACCACAATAGCTCACTGTGACATTTTCCAGATAAAAGTCATTTAGGTTACTAATTTGCTGGCATATTAACTTAATTTTTGCCAAATGAGAGAGTTTATACAGAAGCCATGATTTATTTTGGCAGATACAAATCAAAATCTCTTTGGTATATAATTCTGATATGTATAATATGATAAAGAGAGCATAGTAGTCAGCTGACCTGAAGGCTGGAAGACCCTTCTCACAGTGCCAAACCTGGCTGCCCCAGAAAGATCTGTTAGGGCGGCAGTCATCCAGGCCATTTGTTTAAGGACATGCTAACCATCTCAGCTGGCACCGATCCCTGCTCCACATTTGGTCTTTTGAATTCCTCCTGACTTAACTCTTGTCATAATTTTTTTCCCCCGCTGATAGGGTCAGCTTAGGACCAGAATGACAGGACTTAGGCACTGTTTAAGTCATAGATTCCAGGACTGGTGGAGATAAGGAACTGGCTACATCAGTTACTGGTTTTCCAGAAAGAAGGTAGAAAGAAACACAAATCAAGAGACAATGAGAAGTTATAGAGCCAGGGAATTAAAGGCCAGCAACTGAGAATGAGTATTAGCCTTTGCATCTAAAACCTCTGTGAAGTTTTCCGTCAGTTCTGCTTTGGGCTTGAAACTCCTTTCTTTAGCTCAGTATCTCTGATAACACTCTGTGTTTAATTCTCTGATGGCAGGGACAAAGAGGAATAAAGAAGGAAAGGTTTTAGAGTCAGGCAGACCTGGATTTCAGTTAGATTCACCACTAACTATGATACTTCGGGCAAATATGTTAATCCTAAATCCTCTAAGCCTAATTTTTCTGTATTAGTAAGTTAGAAATAATAATGTTACTCGGAGAATTGTTGAATGAATTAATATAATGCATATGAAGTGTTTATGTAGCATATATATGCTAATTACATACACACACAATTTATATTTTATCTAGTGATATACCACATAGAATATATAAAGAAAAAATACACACTATACAATAGCCATTATTTTTTATATATATAAATTGGAAAACTGTTTATCAAGCCAGTTTCCTTCTCCCCCAGGGCACTGAGCTGGAGTATTTCCTGCTTGCAATAGGCTAAATAATATTCCAGAAAGAAGTCTGTGTTTTAATCCCCAGAACCTGTGGATGGGAAAGGGCTCTTTGCAGGTGTGATTAAGAATCTCAGGCTGGAGAGATAATTCTGGAGGATTCAGTTGGACCCAGTGCACTTACAAGGGTTCTTTCAGAGGGAGACAGGAAGTTAAAAATCAGTAGTAGAAGATTTAAACATGGAAACAAGAGGTTGGAGTTACGTGAGGAAGGGACCACAAGCCAAGGAATACAGGCAACTGCTAGAAGCTGAACAAGGATAGGAAATGATTTTTCCCCTCAGAGTCTTAATTTTTCCCAGTGAAGCTAATTTCAGACTTCTGCTTTCCAGAACTGTAAGAAAATAAATGTATATTCTGTTAAGCACTAAATTTCTGGTAATTTGTTACAGCAGCAATAGGTAATATATCAAGCCAACTTATAGATGGGTAATGGACACATGAACAAGATCTGACCAGAGAATGTGGATGAATTCTATCTAACAATAAGGTCTAGGCCATAAAAACTTAACATTATTCTTCACTCTTTTTTGTTCTCTATGAGATGGAAGGAAGCGAAGCAGTTACGGGTGGAGTCTACCTAGGAGGTGGTAGAGCAGCAAGAAAATGGAGCCTAGGCCCCTAAATCAACCTGTGAAAAACCATCTATAAATATCTCACCTTATTTAAATGTTTTTTGGGGTTTGTTGTTTGTTTGTTTGTTTTTGCATATCTACACTGTAAGAAAAAACAGATCAAGGAGAAAGGCTATGTTTATTCTTGTATCCCTCAGTGGTTAACGTTATGTTTGGTACATATAAAGTCTATATTGTATAGATATATTTCATCAAAATCAACAATATTGATTTAGACTAAACTGAAGAGGTCAGAAATGGATGATAGAGAGTAGAGATTGGGAAACAAAAGGCAAAGTAGGTCCAATTTTTCAAGACACAGTCTGAGAATAAAGTCAGGGCTGGGGGTTAACTCATAATGGATATGGGTCAGTGACCTGTGGTCCACAGGCTCTGAAGGGGTTCAAAATGAATCTCCCCCAAATGTGCCACTTTAGCATGCAAACTATTTTGACCTGAAGAAAATCAGGACCTATCTTACAAGAAACCTGTTTCTCTCTCCCTTAATTACCTAAAGAATTTAGATAGAAGCCCAGTAGGATAGATAACCTTTTATCTGAATGACCTAACTGTGCAGCAGGACAAACATCTATTTACTAAACATCTGCTCTTCTTATTATCCTGTGAATTACCCTCTATCCCTTTGAAGCTTCAGGCCCTTATCCCAGTCCAAGTGCCAAATATCATACAAGCCTCAATTGCCAGACTTGTCCTTGGTTCTCACTAACTTTGTGCATAATGACATTTGATTTTTTTTTTCCTGTAAATCATCTTGTTAATTATTAGGCCAGCTAGAAGAACCTAAGAGGATAAAGAAAAAAATGTTTTCTCTCTGACAGCTAATATAAATAGAAAGAGCCAGATCAGTCATCTACCACAAAATGTGTGACTAAATTGGGATGAGAATGAAGGCTTATGAATTTGGGACCTATTTTCAAAGTTAATAAAGGGAATTTCTAGTTTGAATATATTAACATTATCAATCTCCTCCTTAGAAACTGTTTAGCCTTGCCTAAGTTATTCATTTTTTTTTTCAAACATATAGCTCAGTGTTAGAATACAAGACCTTGTGATACTTTCTGCCCTGGTTCACATGGGAAAACAATATTAAAAAGTTCTCACTGAAATGAAACAGATTTTTTTCCTACAATCAAATAAAATAAGACAACTATCAGCTCAAAGAATTTTTGTTGCACCAAGTAGAGTCTGTGGTTCAGAGAACATTTGCTTTTCTTATTTTCAGTGTACCTAAGTTCTGCATTATTTGAAGAGCAATTCAAATTTTTTTATAAACTAAATGCTTCTTTGGTCTGAAACAAAGTTTTGCTTTTTACCAGACAGTTCTCAGGCTTTATAATAGGCAAGATCATTGTCACTGCAGCCCCAAGATATAGTCTCTTTCTCAGTGATGCATAAAAGGATTTTCCTCTCTTCAGATGATAATTAAATTAAAAGCAAAGTTGGGAAGAAGGCTTTGAACTGCTCTGGTGAGAAAGGTCACTGGCTGATCAGCAATCTGTTAGCACAGCTGTTTCCAGAAGAGACTTTCCAGCCATATCATCACAAGTGGGTTCTTCGTATCAAGTGAGAAAGCAGTTGGTTTTGATTCCTTTAAACACTTTCCTAGTGACACTTAGAAGCCAGCAAATACACAGACATGTGGAGAGCTTTGTAGAGACTTAGGTAAAACACCAAATTAAATTGTCAAGAAAACCCACAAGAGAAAAATGCCATAAAATCCACCATCAAGAAATAAATCGTGGTAGTGGAGCAAATTTATATCCTTTCTGTTAAAAAGTGTCAGTGTCATTTTGCTCATCTCCTTAATCTTTGCACCACTAGAGGGGAGAGAGCTGCATGCAGTGTTTGTGCCTAATATGTATTACTCCTGTAAGTTGCATATAGTCACTTTTGCATATTCAGTGATCTAACATTTTCCAATCTAAAACAGACAACCAAGTGGTAAAGACCAAGAGATTTTAGCATCACTAAAAGAAAAGGAAAATGTATATACCATATGGAATGAGCAATGGGATGCTGGTTACAGCTGGTTTCAGAGAGATAACAATCCAAGTTTAGCTAGCCGTGAGGAGTTTTGCCTGGGTGCTTCTCTTTTACAGCTAGGAAATTGGATGATAGAGAATTTAGCTACAGTTTCTTTATAGGATATGAATTTGTCCATTAGGTAATTTCATGTTCAAACATGTCTCTAATAACTTCCGTTAAATTTTAATGGGAAAAAGAATGGGCTAAACCTAGAATAAATTGGAAATTGATTTTTAATCATTTTCAAAATAACACACCATGTTATCATTTGCTTATTTTAAAAAGTGCAAATGACTGATCAACCCCACTGAAGAAAAATATAAATGAGAATTTTGTTTACCATAGGGTTCACTATACATCTTAAAAGTTTGATGGACAGTAAAATCAACAAATTAACATTCTCGAGTGATATCTACATGGCAATGACTGAATCTATATTCCTTGAAAAAGGAAAGTCGGTGTGTTGTGGATATCTTGCAAATATGTTTTAGGTGTTTTTCTAAGTACTTTATATGCATTATCTTATTTAATCCTCAAAACAATCCTTAGAGTTATCATAATAATTTTATATCATATTTAAAGGCTAATTAAAGCATAAACTTTATAAATCTAAGTTAATACAAAAAAGCATCCTTTATAGTCTCCTTGTGTTCCCTGACAGTTTCCTAACTTCAAATCTGGAGAAAAGACAAGAGAGATTCAGCCTCGTTCTCCCTAGAACTTCTTACACCAAGTAGTCTATGGGTTCTAAAGTGAATTAATAAAAGATTAACCTTTATCAAATCACAAAAGGCAGACCTACTGCCTCATCTCTCAGACAATGGGTGCTACTTATATTTTTGTAACTATGAAGGGGCCACGTGAGTGATTCTTAAATGAAGAATTAGATCTTGGTTAAAGATTTTCTTGGCTAAAAAAAAAAAATCTTATTATATCTTTAATGTTGACTGTTTATGAAAATTGTTCTTGCAATATAGTGAGAACTATTTTTTAAATTTAAAAAAACAATCTCATGAAGTTATGCATTCATTTGTTTACTTTTATTAATAAAGTAAGATCCCATACAATGGGATCCTTGCAGAAAAAAAAATCCATAGTTTAACCTATTCTTCCAATAGTGTATTTGGAGTAAGCAGAATCCCAATATTTGGGTCTGTTTTGTCCAGTTATTGGATGCCTTTAGAAGACTATCCCAACATTTCACTTATCTAATCACATGCTCCACAAGAACAAATCAGAATCAGGGGCAGGTCATTAGACTTCCTAAGAAGAGTTCTAATCTGCACTGGATGACTTTCATGATTCATACTGGGCACAGTCATATTTGGTGATAAAGATCACAGGGCAAAAGGCTATTGTCTCATTACCTTTGACACTCCAAAAATCAAAGACACTTTCTTTCTTTCTTTTTTCATTAAGACTATTTTTTAAGACCAATTTTAGGTTTATGATGAAACTGATAGGAAGGCACAGAGATTTCCCAAATATTTCTGCCCCCACACATGCATAAACTCTCCCACTACCATGTCCTTTCATGACTTTATAGCATACTTCTACTTAGTGCTGAGTAATATTCCATTGCCTGCATGTACCACAGTTTATATATCCATTCACCAGCTGAATGATACATTAGTTGATTCCAATGTTTTGAAAACTATTTCTTTTCTTTTGAAACCTCTTATTTTCCTAAACTACAGTAGGACTGAACAATACACTGCTTTGCCTAGTAAGCCTGGAAAGGGTATGTATTAGGCTATGTGTCATTAGGGCAGTTTCTCTGTCAATTAAGCTTTAAAACAGTGTTCATTCACATCAAAGAAGTGAGAAAAGAATTTGTGTTTTGAGGTGGAAATATTTCTAACAGGACTTTGAGTAGCTTGGAGCTGTCTAACAAAGGGAGAGAAAATCTTCAATTGATCAGATCTGCATCAAGTTTGGCACCAAAACACCTGGTAATAATAGTTTCAAAGATATGCCTTCAATTCAAAAATAACTTTTCAAGATAAAAAAAAAATACCACACTAAATGCATACCATAAATTTTGGTGGTGGTGGTGGTGGTTTGTCTGTTTTTGTAGACTAATCAAATGATAATGAGATATAACTAGGTGCCATTTCCTCTTTTCTACCAAACCAGACTAGTTTGGTGCCAATGTTGACGTTTGAAGAAAAGTCTCTTGAGAAACTACATTTAGGTGAATAGATCCACAATCCACAGGAAAAGTTGGAGCAGAACTTTGTGGTTTTAATGAAGGCTGGCCTGTTCCTTTCTTCTTGAGGATCCTTAGTTCTCACTATTCAAGAGAGGCACCGGAGCACTCAATGCTGCATGTCCCACAGTGTAGCCAGGGAGGTTTGCTAGAAAAGAGCCAGTGCCCCAGAAAAAGCCCTCTCTGCTAAGGTTAAAGAAGAATAAACTAGGAAAGAAGGGTGATACAGGCATGAAAAGTTCTTCAGTTTTTTATGGAAGGCTGGCTGTCTTAGAGACTTGACTGAGCAAATGAGTGTGAACCATTCAAATAAATACAATGCTAGAGCTCAGCAGATTGTCCTCTAATGCCAGGGAAGGGTTCAAGGGAGCTGTTGACAAGCCTCCAACAGTCTCTGCTGGACTAAACTCCAGAGGTGACACTGACCATCATAACCAAAGGAACTGGGATAAAGCCTGAAAGGGTATATTAGTTATCGTCTCTATCTTGTAACCGTTTCTACTCTGTACTCTGTGTTTGTTAATGAATAGGACTCTTGGACTGATTATGTCTCAGAAATCCAAGAAGAGATGACTATGGCGAGGCAAGCCAAGCCACACAATAAAAGCCCTCCAGAAAGGACGTGTAAATATCCAGGATATGAACTGGAAACATAAAAGATATGAATCTGTGTATATTTGTCTCACAAAAATTATGCATAAAAAATTATTATTTTCAACCTGGCATCATTTTATAAATATTGGAGGATATGTTAAATAATAATTATAGATCAAATTTTAAGTTATAATTAATCTGAAGGTGGTTCTACTGTAATATAAATAATATTGAAAATTTTAATCAGATGATTATATAACTGAAATCACACATCTATAGATAATGACAGCCATAGACACTGTCAATCACACACAAATCTCAGCCCGGTGATCACAGCATTTTTTTTTTTTTTTTTTTGCTATCACTACTACTACTAATAAAAAATAATACACATAATTTTAGGAATGTTACATTTTTAGTGTATGTTCAAAAATTTTAATGTGTATATAAATCTAAAACATAATGAAATGCATTTTCTTAATAATATCACATGAGCAGTACAGTGGGTGTCTGCATCAGGATGTGAGTATTTAAAAACCCGCAAGCACTCTGTATTATCTAAATCCACTGCATTTCATATAATCTCAAAAAGTACTACTTGCCATTGAGGTCCGTCTTTAATCATTCAGCTAGTTCAAAATTTAGTAATAATAACAATCATTTATGAGGGTCTCATGCCCCTCATAAATGCCTTATATTTGAACTCCTTATAGCAATCCTGTAAAGGAGGAATTATCAATATCACTGTTAGAAAATATAAATTTCATTCATTCATTTGTTAATTTAATATTTCAGTAAATATGTAATGCTTCTCTATTAATTGCAGACATTTCTCTGGATACTGAGGATTCAACACCAAAAACAAAACAAAACAAAAAAAAAAAACAAAAATCTCTAGTCTCATGAAAATAAACATACAAAACAGATAGGGATGATCAAATGAAGAACCACACCAGAATTATGGAATAGAGAGTCAGGATGCGAATAATTCCATTTTAAATATGGTGCTCCTTTGAGCTCTCTGAGCCCCTAGTCATATGAATATCTTGGAGAAAGGAATTCCAGGTGGAGGGAACAGCAAAGGCAAATACTCTGAGATGGGAGTAAATCTGGTGAGTTCAAGAAGTATCAAAAATGCTAGGTTGCTTGGAACTCAGGTCATGGTAAAAAGTAGAAAAAAATGTGAACAGAAAGGCCAGAGGCAGAAAATGCAGTGTCTTTTAGGCAACTACAAGGAATATGGAATTTAAACTTGATCCAAGGGAGGCTTTTAACTAAGAAATTATATGATCTGATTTTAACTTTGAGATTCAGTATGGCTGTGGAGTGATAATGGAGAAAAATTTTTGTGAAGAGTCCATGAATAAAAGCAGAGAGACCTTGTTGAAGACTGTGTCTCAGGTAAAAGAAGATGATATCTTTGGCGAGAATTTGTGGCTATGAAGCTGATGAGAAAAAGTGAAATTCAGAGTAGATTTTGAATGCAGATTTGCAAGACTAGGATAATGAATCAATGGTGAGTCCTGATTTGGAGCTTGAGCAAATGAATTATAGTAAAGTTTATTAACAAGCATAAAATAAGGTGAAAGAGAGGGGAAAGAAATAACCAATGCTCAATCTGATTCTAAAGCCTGCCCTGTTTGCATTCTACTACAGTAACCCCTGAATGTGTGAAAACTGTCCATGTCTTCTTCAAAATAAGTGAAAATCCACTACTGAGATAAGTTAATTTCCAGGTCTTTGGTAAGTATTTCTCAATAATATAAGAGTTCTTGGGGAAAAACAGAAAGGAGTTGTTGACCCTTCTGAACAGCTGACAATGGAATGCGGATTAAATAGAATTGCACTAATTGCTAGGAAGATATTGACACCAACAAACAGCGATTCTATTTATAGTTTAGATGCTGTATGGAAACTGGGAAATAGTGTTCACAACATTTTCAATTATCTTACTTTCTTTGGATATTCTCACAAAACTTGCAAGAGTTCCTTGAGGTTGTTATAACAAAAACTTATACATTCTCACCCAGAAGCATTAGGGAAGGTATAAAAAAAAATTAACACAAAGCAATAGCTAAAACATTGTGGTAGCTACAACCTGTAGCTTAACTGATGCATACGTTTCTGATTTAAGAAACTCATACAAACACAGGGGAACTCCAAAGTGCAGTTAAACAGGACGTGTTTTCCCCTGATCCTCATGAGGGTGTTACTGTTGACAGAATAGACCTAGGTCAGTTGAAAACCTCCTGGAATTTGTTCAGCATTCTTGGCACGAAGGCAATACCGATGGAACAGAAGTTACCTACTGGTATGGCAGCCTTTATCCATTATCCATGAAAGGTACTGTCAGATGTCCTGAGGCTTTAGAGAGAAGTAAAACCATATGTTCACTGCTGCTAGGGTGACTGTACAAAGCCATAGCCCTTGAGTCATACTGATGATGTTAGTTGGATAAAATGATGGCACCATAAGGTCTTTCTTTGTGAATTTTAATAACTTAAATGTTCAGAAACATAAGGTTACGCACCCCCTAAGACTCTGGCCTCACTAATCTGTTTCCCAGTGTCGTTGGAAAGTGCTGTCAGGTTGGAGTGGATGCCCTTCTTGAAGGCTAAAGTAAAAAATGATTTTCGTGGTCTTTACCCTGACATTTACTTGCTAGTAATAAGACAATATTCAGGCTAGGTGATGCTCTAGCTTCTTAGCAGATGGTAGAAATTTACAGAAGCGTAAGCAGAGCTTTTTCAGTGGCTGGGTTTTAAATAAAAGGCTGTATAGGATTTTGGAGGTCCTTGGATCTATGTTCAAATCCCAGCTCATTCATTAGCTGCAAGACCATTGGGCAAGTTATCTAACCTGTCTGTATTTGTCATAAGAAACATAAAACCTACATCTTATGATTATTCTAAGGATTAAATAAAATAATGTAGGTGATGCGCATTGCACGGTGCTGAAAGTTTAGTTAAGTAAAGGTACTCTCCCCAGCCTATCACCTCTGTGAGGTTTTTCTGACTTTAACTTCTGTTTAAAACAGAAAGTAAATAAAAGCCATGACTAATCTGTAAGCCACTGAAATTTTCACTGCATATTTTAAATATTTTTTCTGATCCTATCTTGTTAAACCATGCAAACATGATTTAAATCTCTTACAAATACTAGTCATCAGATTACAGGGACCTGGAAAAACATCTCAGCAGACTGTTTGATCTGGCATGTAGCAAAATGTCTGGGACTCTGCCCTGACCCTCATTCTAAGAGGCGGTGTCGCAAGCAACATAAAGGATTATAAATAGCAGCTAGACCTCCAGCTCCAGGTGCCAGTGGCCAAAAGGGAAAGGGAGTTGCAGGGGAGACCGCTGGGAGAGCAGACATAGCAGGAGGAAGGGGGAGGGCGGAGGGCGGATGCATTGAAACGGTCCATTGAATTAGCCAATGTTTGCTCATGCAGGCATCGCTTATTGATCACTTGGTATGTGCCAGGCACCATGGAGAACTCTCACTGTGAAGGCGGCACAGCTTAGTGTAAAGATTGGTGTGTATCCAGACACATCGGGGTAGATATCCCAGCTCTATCACTGGGACTTTATTCACAGTTGTTACACTGATGTGTGAAGGGAAAGCTAAAAACTGAACTGGCTCCAACTCTATTAATTGTGGATTGCTTACACATCGGTCTGGCATATTTATACATAACTCATTCCTTTTTGCTTCTTGCAGACATTGAGACATGATGATCCTAAAAACAGTGTCTCCCGCTTTGAGACTCTCTTACTGGTCGTGGCATAGCAGGGGAGAACTGAACTTTTAAACTCTATAAAGTATATGCTGGGAAGGAAAAACAACAAACAAACAAACAAACAAAAACACACACCTAATCTTATTACTCCCATTGCTAGGTAAAAGCCTGAACTGCTATTACAGTACATAGGGTTTCTCATCATTTGACAGCTATTAACTTTTTACGTATCTCCTATTACCAGTCTTCGTCCTCAATACCCCTAATACACAAAAAATGTATGCAAAGTCCAGTGGTGTGTAGTAAGTGAGAAGTAAATTTCAGGCCCTTTTTCTTCCTTGAAGGTGCCCTCCCTGCGCATGGACTGAAATAACCAGCAGAGCCTACTTTGATTGTTGAGAACAATAACGACAAAGAGCACAGAACTGTATTATAAATTCACTGCAAAGTCTTTGTGCCCTGTACGTGGAGAGGGAGTAATTTCCCACCACAATCTATCTAACCCCCTCCCTAATTATGAACAACCACAAACTTTAGAGAACGAGATTTGTGTCAAACGTTTTTATATCCCTTGGCGACACGACTAAGACCTACTCACCCTCCTTCTCAATGAGTAGCTTGAAATGTCTTGGCAAAAACCACACAGCCTCCTCAGCTAAGTGGAACCGGCTCCTGAAAGAGCACTCCTTACAAATTGTCTTGTCCATATGTTTCTGGAGGATGTGCCATCTGGGATTAGAGTGCTCATATTTTATGAAGCAGGAAAGCAAAAATATGTTCACAATTTAACAGTCTCATTTGATGGGAAAGTGAAATTGAATTTACAACAAATTTATATCATCTCAATCTGTGAACCCACTGTGTGCCAGAAATCATATTGGGTACCCTTTGGAGTTGAAATGGATTAGAAGACATTGTGCTTGCCTTTAAGAAAAGGGAAAGTCCAAAGAGAGACAGAGAGCAAACCTGCCTCTGATCAAACTGTCAGTAATATACAAACAAATAAAGTTGTAAAGAAATATTCTAAAAATAGATTTCACCATCTATGCCAGATCCAGATTGATAGCAGCTGCCTGCATCAGTATATTGGGGGAAAAACTGAGGCTCAAAAAAAGTACATGTCATTACTATGTCTGCCATGAGCAGGCAAATGGGAAGGCAAATATACCCTGCACTTATCTTCTCTACCATAGCTAAAAGAAGCAATGGCCACGTTAGAAGGTTATTTGTAAAATGATGCTAAGTACTAACAGCTTCATTAATTTAGCAAGCATTAATTAAGAACCAACTGAACACTAAATGCTATAAAGCAAAAAATAACCATAATCCAGTTCTTGCCCTTAAATTTGTTTATTAGCCTCTCTCCCCCCACCTCCTCTATCTTTCTTTGGTATCTTTACATGTTCTCAGTGTGGCACTTGCCACACTATATAATTTGTTAATTAGCTGGCAGTATCATTCCCTCAGTGTGTCTAAATAGGAGATTTCAGCCCATTATTATATCATTAAATTAAATTCAGTATGTTGTGACGATAATTCTTCTGGTTGTTATTAACAAAAAATAGAATAAAACAAAATAGAAAATATTAGAGTACTTCACACATATATGTATTAGTTGGACATATGTATGTACCTACATAAAAAAATATATATGCATATGCCGGATTTAATGTAAATTGTATTTATTAGAGTAAATCTTAGTTTGGAAAACTCAAAAGCCACCTATTTATCTGAAGTATATTCAAAAGAAGGGTATAAAAAGCATATTTCAAAAAATGAAAGAAATATAGATTAAATAAATAACAATAGACACATAAAGTATTTAGGATGTGTTCTCTAGAAACCATACTCTACATTAGAGAAAGAGTGATTGACTTCAGCTCCTCTGGGATAATAGATTTGCCTGCATTTCCCCACTACTAACTCAATCCTGCATATAACTTCATGTCACTCATCATAGTGTGTCTGGTTAACCAATTTACCTATGTGTATTATTAAACCAAGGATACCTAGAGGAAAGGAAACTTTTAAATCTATTTTTGAGTGCCCAGGCTTTAGCTCAGAGTTAGATATCTGGTAGGTCCTCACTAAATACATATTGGCATACACAGACCTATGTGAGGAACTGTAGGAAAAGGGATTTTGCCCTTCTGCTATGCCAAAAGTGACTCAGACAAACCATAAGATAATAGAGTTTTTGGCTGGATTAGAACAGAATGATTAAGGGAACAACAGAACTACTAGCAGATGAGTAGATGTACGCATGAAATTCTTTATTAGAATAATAAATGCTTTCAAGAGTTAACATAGACATGCTGTAGGATTATGAGCATGATTTTGAGGTACTGTCTTCTACTATGCCTAAGGTAGGCTGTATTTATTGCTGAATATTGAATATCTTAAGAGGAAATTTGAAACAACCTAAAAATTAAAGAAATGTAACAATAAGGGAAATTAAATGGAGAGAATTAATTTACCATAAAGTATTTCAGAGAAAGAACTATGATACTGTAAGAAGGACAATCCAAGAACTTTCAAATGTTTAGATCATTACAGAAGATTGCTTACAGGTATTTCGTAAAAGGAGTCATCTTCTCAGGAATATGGTGACAGTGATGTTACAGTCAGGGTTAGATTTATTGTGGACAAAATACCACAGACTTTCTATGATCCCTTGATTCTGTAAAACCTACAGCCAGCTTGGAGAAATAGAAGTGAGATTATGGAGACTGTGTTTTCTGAATCTGGCTGAAATCATCGTACTCATCTTAGGCCAGGATCCCATTTGAGCTAAATTCAAGTTCTAAGCCCAAGGCAGGTGAAAATCATAATTAAGGTCCAGAAATACAATTCTAGATAAAGTAGAAGGAATCAGTTCCCAGACTTTATCTAATATAGTCAAGTTTTATTAATCCAGAAAAAAAAATTACTATTTGTTTTCTATTTTGGGTAGATTTTTTTTTCTATAAATTATATTCAAATGTGAGAGTGGCATGTCACTGCTCCCTATCAAGATGAGGATGTAAAGGCATTATGTTTGACATAAATAGAGATATCTATTTGTGCACTATCTACCATACATCAGGTATCATGTATCACTTTCGATACATCATTTTGTCCAAATAAATATACATCTTACATGTGGATTACAGAGAGATGACCTTCTAAGGTCACAAAAAGAGAAATCAGTAAAGCCAAGACTGGAAGTCAGGTCTCTCCAAATCCAAAGTATGCCCACACTCCTTCCATTTCACCACACTGCTACTTAAAAATGTCTATCAAGAATATGTCAGGGATGCTCTTATGCTATTTTACTAATATACTCAAACTTCATTACTTTCTTATTAGTAATTCCTTTTTGCAGATTGAAAATGCAGAGGTTCAGAGAGAAGAAATGACTCATCAAATTACATCACTGGTAAGAAGATGAACAGATTGAGATAGAGATCTGACTCCAAGAATTTAAGTATTTGTACTGTTTTTAACACTATACAGGCACACCTTTAAGATATGGCGGGTTCAGTTCCAGACCACCACAATAAAGAGCGTTACAATAAAGTGATTTGTAATCGTTTTTGCTGGTGGGGAGCCTTGCTTTAAATTTATTTTACAAAATGCAACATCTGTGAAGCACAATAAAATGATAAGCCTGTGCTGAATTAATTTACTAACATGAGAAGTAAAATTTGCTTAGGGCCTCATACTTATCAGATCTGAGGCTATATGACTTGGGCAAGTCATTTTCCCTCTTTGAGTCTCTATCCTCTCCCCTCTCCCACCTATCTAATCACTTTGTTGTTAAGACCATGTTTTAAAAAACATAAAACATCAGCTCATAAACAGTGCATGAGACTTAAGGGTTACTCTACTTTTTGCTAATATTCAATGATTCAAGAGATAATTGTTGTGTCATTATTTAAGGGTTAACTTTGTTTAGCCTTATAGCCATGTACCTCATAACAACATTTCCATCAATGATGGACCACATATATGACAGTGGTCCCACAAGATTATAATGGAACTGAAAAATTCCTATTACCTGGTAACATCATAACATCATAGCACAACACATAACTCACGTGTTTGTGATGATGCTGGTGTAAACAAACCTGTACTGTCAGTCTTATAAAAATATAGCACATACAGTTATGTATAGTATATAATGCTTGATAATGATGATAAATGACTATATTACTGATTTATGTATCACTGTTCTATACTTTTACCATTATTTTAGTGTTCTTTCTACTTATTAAAAGAAAAAAGTTGCTATAAAACAGTATGTCATGTTATGCCAGCAACAGCCTCACACATTTCCTGTTTCCTGCATCTCTTGATCATATCATTTTCTCTTGTGCTTGAGTCAGTCGTGGGTTGTTTTGTTCATCATGGCCCCTAAGCACTCCCACAAGGATGCAGTTGCCTAATAGATGCATTTCTTAGAACGTATTTCTGTCACTAAGTAATGACTGTACTTTGATATAATATTTTAATGAAATTTGTCAAATTATTCTCTGCTTATGTTAATCTCCTTTATAAAATCCCTTTATTCAAATTGTACTCAGTCACATTATTTGAGGAGGGAGCTCAGTCTAAAATGTAAAAAATCTGAATCACAGAATTTTTCTTTAAAAACAGAATTTTCTTAGTACTCCAAATAATTGAAAACAAACTGTTGATATTAAATTTCAGCCTAGACTATTTGAATAAATAAGACATATTTACTTGGTGTTACGAATCTGGAAATAAGCAGTTTATATAATCTTGTTTTTAAATCATATCACAAAATTCTATGTACTATTTGCTTTATTGTCATACCATATAAATCATTAAAGTATATCTGTCTAGGAAAGATACTCCTCTATAATACTCACACACAAAAATGCTTCTGACACTAGATGTGTAGCCCCCACACTCACCCCTACCCAAGTAATTCTTTGTGATACCAGCTGGGTGTCCTATAATGCAATTCAATTCTAACACTAACTGGAGTTAGTGCAGACTCTGCAGGTTAAGGGTTCAGTTCCATAAGACTACCCTCACTTCAGATACCAATCTCAAGAGGAAGGTCCCCAGGTTACCCATAACTTCTGTCTGACTTGGCTACAAATCAGTTTCCCATGACCCTCTTCTTGGATTTGATCATTTGCTAAAATAGTTCTCAGAACTCAGGAAACAATTATGTTTACCAATTTATTATAAAATAAAGGATACGATAAAGGATACAGATGAATAGCCAGGTTAAGAGATATACAGGGTGAGGTCTAGGAGGGTCCAAATGCAAGAGCTTCTGTCCCAGTGAAATTGGAGTGAACCAACCTTCTGACACATAGATATATTTGCCAACAAGAAAGGTCCCTGAACTCGACGGTTTTGGGATTTTTAAGGAGGCTTTATCACCTAGGCACAATTGACCATTAACTCAATGTCTATCTTCTCCTCTTACAACAGGATGGGAGATGGGGCTGAAAGTTCTATGTTTCTAATCATACCTTGGTCTTTCTGATGACCAGCCCAGTCCTGAAGCCCACACACCATCACCTCATTAGAACAAAAGATACTTTTATCACTCTGGAAATTTTAAGGGATTTAGGAACTCTGTGTGAGGAAGCAGTGTCAAAGATCAAATATTAGAACAAAAGATACTCTTACTGCTGTTATCATTTAGGAAATTACAAAGGTTTTAACTCAGTGCCAGAAACTGGGGGCAGGGACCAATATACATATATGTATTTTTAAAATTATTTTACAATATCTTTTTTTTTATATATTTAATGCAAAGGTAAGTTTCAGAATAATTCAGGTCAATAAGTGCAAATTATATATTAATAACCTCTGAATTAATGAGGTTTAGGTGAATCTATGTTATAAAGGAAATAGCTGAAATAATGTTACAAAGAAGGGAGGTCGTAGGGTTATTATTTCCTTTTTACCTAATAAATGCAATAAATTTCTTTAAAGATTTTTATGATTTTATGACACAGTGCTTTCCCTATTCTTAATATTGATAATTTTTTAAAAAATGTTTTACAGAATGCTACAGATATAGAAGTAACCTCTCCTGAATTCCACAAGAACTAGCTTCAGAAATATATTTGTAAAGTAAAACTCTTTTGTCTATAATACAAAAAAAAAAAAAAATCCTGAATTATTACAAACTAAAGGCTTTCCTGTCCCAGACCCCAAAACACTAATGTTGAACCATTACACCCACTCTCTGATTACTGGGTGAGCTTTTCTACTTCAGCAGAGTGGCACATGGAAAATCAAGTTTCCAAATAGTTCAGAGCCATTTTATTAATAAAAATCACATGTCCAAAGTAGTTTTCTCTACCCATGTGAAAATTTTTGTATTAGGCTTGTTTTAAAATAAATATAATCACATATATTTTTAGAGAATTTACTTTTTCTCAAAGAATTCTCACAATTATTTTATTTGATCCTCACAACAATCGGTAAGAAAGCAAAGCATGCACTGTTACCTTCATTTTGTGGACAAGGAGACCGGGTGCAACAAGATAAAATAAGAAGCCAAGGTCGCAGAGCCAGGAGGTGCTGGAGCCAAAAAATAAAAATAAAAATAAAAAAAAGTGCCTTCAGGTTCTAGATTCATGGTTGTGCCAACCCATGTTAAACAAACAAACAAATGAACAAACAAACAAACAAAAAACCCCACTCTCAAACTGAATGCAGGGGAAACAAGGTGAAAAAGGAAGAAGAAGAAGAAAAAATACCCATGAGAGGAAGCAGCACTTTTCTACTCAAGGCAATGTCAGGCTTTCATTCAACTCTCTCATGTGTCTCTACTTGGACAGGTAAGGCCATTCCACAGTCTGCCTCCTAAGGCAAACAGAGTATTCCTGTAGCACCCAGTAATCATAGCAGGGACTTGAGACTCTTACACCATAGGAAAATGTGGGTTCAGGCTTTAATGACTGTGTAGAGTGCAAGAAGTCTGACATCCATGCTTATGATATAGTATAAGTCCTGTGATCTCTCTCATATTCTGCATCAGTGAATATAAAGGAGTTGAGGAGAAATGGACTGGTGCACTTATTCAGGACTGCTTAAAATATATTATGAGTAAGACTGCAACAGCATTATTCTTATATTTGGAGACTGAGGTTGTGCCCTTATGAAAATATATTGGAAGCCATAAATCTTCTCTTTAGAAAAATGTACAATTGCATTTTAACAAAGAACATTTCCTAGAAGCTGGTATGTTTATAAATTTCCTTATGCCAATTCAAGTATCTCCATGGAATCTACAAACTTGAATTGAGAATTACTGACTTACAGTCAGATAATCAATGAATTTAAAATAGGGCTTCAGCATTAGAAGACAGACATTTAGGTAGTTTGATGTTAAAGACAATTAGTCAATTAATTTTTTTTTAATTAAAAATCAGTTACTTTAGTAAGAGAAAACTCTACAAGTCACTGGGCAAAATCAAAACAACAATAAAAAACAATTAAGCATTATTTAAATTCGTTCATGTGTCCAGCAGTAGTTAAATCCTTGTTTTCTCATAGTTGATTAGTTGCTCAGAAATGCAAAGAATACATGTATTTTTAATCCATTTATTTTCCATTCCACCAGTATACTGTGCACCTTAGTATCTGAGACCAAATCAAAAGCAGGACAGATTAGGAAAATAGGAGATTCTGTGATGTCAGATGATTTCACAAATAGGTCACACAGATTAAAGTTCTATCAGATTCCTCTCTTTGCTCTCACAATTTAAAATTTAAGCCTCCCCTGTATTCAGCCTCTCTGCATCTACACCAGTAGCTGCTGCTTCGATGTATACAAATAAGCCAACCACATCTTGGCTCCAAGATACCCTAAAGGTGGGACTTTTACAATCCTACTTATGCTGAATTTTTCAGCATGGCTCCAGGGTATAACAGAACATGTATTTGAAATTTGCATTTCTCTAATTAGTAAATTTGCACATTAGCTACCTCCACAGCAACCAGATGCCACTTGTGTTTCCTGTATGTATGACACTTCATGACACCTCATGATACCACAGAGCCTTCTCTCTGAATCCTCAATTAGAGAGCAAGATTGCATCTTTATTAGCCTATAGGGATATATATATATATATATATATATAGGAACTGACCGATTTCCAAAATGTGAAAAGAAGAAAATAGCAGAATTGCTGTTTCTTGACTCTTCCAACTCAAAGTGGGAAAAAGGAAATATTCCAAAGTGGTCTGCTTATGACATCTTGGGTGAAAGGGAGAAATGAATCAACCCAGGAATAGGTCAAAAAATGAATTATCAGTAGACATTATGTAGGAACTACTAAAAAATTTGATAAATACAAAGCATATGTTTTGCCTAAAGCCAATATCACTTTGGCTCACTCTGATTTTCCTCCCGAATGCAAGGAAATGTGATTATTCGCAAATAATGTGAAACTATCATAAGATAATGCCTATGTAGATCATGACAAAGTGGTAAGTGATGATAAATATCTCATTCTTGACTCAGACTTCAGCAAGATAAAGATCTGAGGTTCTTTCGAAATAGTGCATGTTCTGCTGGACTCCATTTTACTCAGTTGAGTACACGCCTTTGGATACAAATGAGCAAGCATTGGAAAAAAAGTCCAATGGCTGTGAAATTAAATCCAAATACAGAAACCACTATAAGGAAATACCAACTCCTATTCTCCCACTAGGAACAATCAGGAACAGCATGAATATTAACAGGGGCAAAGACCTAAGACATTATTTTGTACATTATCCATTATTAGTTCTCATACTATGAAAACTGAGGCTAAGAGAAGTAATTTGATTAAAAAAAAAACACTGTATAAGAAACAAACCTAATTTAAGCATTATTCATCCTTTATTTAGGAAGGTGGAATGTTTAACATGTGCCAAGTACTATGCTAGAAGTTGAAGATGTAGAAATAAAATACAGAACTTCTCACCAAAGAGTTAAGTCTAAGACATAGACTTGGAAACAAAATCAACAAAGACTGAAATTCATACTATTAACTTTCATTTTATAAATCAGCAATTTGGGGTTTTTGAGAAATCGCACAGGTGGTGAGTGGAATACATAGATCTGTCTGATTTTATAGTTCTTGTTCTTTACCTGTTCTAAGTGTAAAATTCTCCAGAAATATGTTTGAGTATGTATATGTGTGTGTGCATGTGTGAGGTAGGCAATGGTAGGAAGAAATCACAGTATGCACATTTAAATTTGTTCATAATCTCACTCTAGTGAGCTGTCCAACCTCTTGCTAGAAAATAAATACCAGAGGCAAGCATTTGACCACAAATGCTGACCTCTGACCAGAAAGCATTTTGCAGAGGTACAAATAAAATTGTACTAGTCAATGCTCATTACCTTGAGCCGGATTGTGGTGTGCGTTGTGACAAGTTTTTATTGATCCTACCAAGGCTACAAACAGTTAAAGAACCCATTTGTCAAGAGCTTTGTAAAAGCCTGCTCTGTTTCATTTCACCTAACTCCTCACCCTAAGAAATATAAACTTGACAGGAGAAAACAAGGAGTTAGCAGCAGAACCTATTCCATTAATGATGTTGGCTATGTTCCATTTGGAGATGATCAGAGCCATGCTGCAGTTTCAACTGATGATGTAGAATGGACTCTCTGTTAGCGAGTAAAGAGATGCCATCTCTATGATCCCAGGCATGTAGGGAAAGGGTGATGGGCTAAGCGATAATAGGATCCATAATGAAATGAATGTTTACTAAAAATAGTATTTGTCCCAAGAATTATATTTTGTAGTCAGAAGAAGGAAACTATTCCTAAACAAGGAGAAGAACCTAAATTCAGCCAAAAGTATATGAAGTAGTTAAACTGATGTGTTAACTGTCTGTGATATTTTTATGTCTATGACACTTTTCTCAATAGGAGACCTGACTTCTCTTAAGATCCTGCTAAGATAGAAGCTTCTCTATCTTAACATAATAGCTATAACAATAATAAGTAATATTTTTAATTAATAAATACTATCTACAAAACTTACCTACTTCAAACTTCACACTATGTGGTTTTCTTTATTCCCACTTCATACATTGAAAAGACACACACACACACACACACGCGCACGCACGCATGCACACACACACGCACACACACACACACAAATTATTTGCTCAATGACTCAGAGACAGACTGCTGGGTCTAGCAGGGACAGATGCTGGAGTCTAGCTTAGGTCAATATAGCTCCAAAGTCATGTTTATCTATTATGCATTAGTTTTACAAGATTGTCACAGTACAGTTCCTTAAAATTACAAATGCTGATTTTCTCACAGTTACAGAGGCTAAAGTCAAGAAGTTGGCAAGGCCATGTTCTTTTTGAGGTTTAGGGAAGATCTTTCTTTCTTCTTCTTAGCTTCTGGCCATTGCCAGCAATCCTTAGCTGCCTTGGCTTATAGCTGCATCACTCCAATTTCTTCTCCACCTTCATATGGTCATATTCCCTTTCTCTGTGCCTTTTTATATGGTCTATTCATAAGAACACCAGTCATTGGCTTTAGGGTCCTCACTACTGCAATACAATCTCATCTTATTTAACTAATTACATGTGCAAAGATTCTATTTCCAAATAAGGTCACTTTCTGAGGTTCTAGTGGACATGAATTTTGAGGGAGAAACTATTCCATCCAGTACGTAGGGCAATAAAGCTAAATAGATAGATGATAGATAGATGGTAGAGATAGAGATGATAGATAGATAGATAGATTGATTGATAGAATAATAGACAGACAGGCATAATCCAGAATAGAAAGGAAAAAAATAAAATTATCTTCATTTGCAGATGACATGATTGTGTATTTAGAAAAACCTAAGAAACTCACAAAAAGACTGAACTAATTTAAAAAATCAGAAATGTGCAGGATACAAGATCAATATAAAACTATCAATGAATCATCCAAAAATAAAAATTAAAAAATTGTCATTTTTAAAAGCCCTTAAAGAGAATAAAATATTAAGAATATATTTAACAAAATAAATGTAAAAGTTATACACTGAAACTTCAAAACAATTGAAAGTAATTAAAGAAGATCTAAAGAAATGGAAAATATATATGTTGATAAACTGGAGAACTCAATATTATTAAGATGGTAATACTCTTTCCATGTTTACCTGCAGATTCAACAAAATCCTATCAAATTTCAGTTGGCTTTATTTATTACTATATGTATGATTTTTTTGGCAAAAATTGACAGTTGAATCTTAACTCCTATCAAAATGCAAGGAACCCAATAGTCAAAGAAATCTTGAAAAAAAATAATGAATATGGAGATTTTAATCACTTGATTTCAAAACTTACTAAAAAGCTGCACATTTATATATTGGGGTCCTGGAATAAGGATAAACATACGTATTTTTCAATACCATTATTATTCATTATTTCTGTTATCACTGTTATCTTTGTGATATAGTCTATATCATTAATATAGCAATACTGATATATGTTAATATATATATCTTTATAGATAGGAAGGTAGTAGGTAGGTAGGTAAATAGATAGATAGATAGATAGACATTGTTGTCACTGGTATCTGATATATTCTATCTCATTGATATATCAATATTAATATATAAAAATGTATCTTTCTAGATAGGTAGATAGATTAGACATACAGACAGACAGACAGAGAAATGGGATAGAATTGAAAATCCATATATAACACCTTACATTTATGGTCAACTGTTTTTTGGCAAGAATACCAAGATAATCCATGAAAAAGAACTATCTTTTTAACAAATGATGCTGGAACAATGGGATATCCATATGGAAAATAATAAGTTGGACCTCACCTATACCATAGACAAAATTTAACTCAAAATGGATCCAAGACATGAATGAGCTAAACCTAAAAACTCTATGAAAACAATGTAGGCATACATCCTGTGACCTTGTGTTCGACATCATTTTCTTGCATATGACACGAAAAGAACAAGTAGCAAAAAAATAAATAAATTGAACTTTGAAATGTAAAATTTGGGGCTGATACAATGTCACCAAGAAAATGAACATACGACCCACATAACGAGGGAAAATATTTCAAATCACATATGTAATAAGGGATTTAGTCAAAATATTTTAAAACTTTTACAACTCAATAATGTACACACAAATAACCCCCTTTAAAAATGAGCAAACGATAAAATATGAAGTTTACTAAATATATACAAGTGGCAAACACATGAAAACACCCCCAACATCATTAGTCATCAGGGAAAAAGAAAAACCAACACAATGAGATACCTCTTCACAACAACTAAGGTGATTATAATTTAAAAAGACAGATGATAAAAAGTGTTGGTGAGCATAAAGAATCAAAACCATCATACATTGCTGTTGGAAATGTAATACTGTGCAACTGCCTTGGCAATCAATTGGCAGTTCTTTAAAATGTTAATATGAAGTTGCCATATGACCCAACGAGTATATTTAGAAGTACATACCTAAGAGAAATCAAAATATGCCCATACAAAAACTGTACATAAAATTTATAGCAGTGCATTTTTGTAATAGTAAAAGCATAGAAACAACCCAATTGTTTGGATACATAATATGTGATATATCCACCCGTACAGTGGAACACTACTATTCTGAACTAAAATGGAATGAAGTCCTGATAACATAGTATAACAAGGATGAATCATGAAAACACTATGCTAAGTAAAAAAACCAAAAAACAAAAACAAACAAAAATCCAGAAAATACCATGTATTATATGATTTCATTTTTTTTGTAATGTCCAGAATAGGCAGATCCATAAAAACAGAAAGTAAATCAATGGTTTCCAGAGGATGGGATCAGGGTTTCTTTATATGTGATAAAAATTAGGTAAAAGTAGTTGTGGTAATGGTTTTGTAATGTGATTATATGAAAAACTATGTATATTTTAAATTTGTGAATTCTATGGATTATGAATTCTATCTTAATGAAGCTATTTTAAAAAACTATTAGAATGAGAAACCTCTAAATATGTATAATTTTATAAAAAGTCCACAAATTAAAGGCAATATTTGCCACATAGAAAAACCTTTAACAATTCTCCTTTATAGAATCTCTCTCAATCTGTTAAAATAATTGATCGTATACACTATGCTCTCCACTAAATATTTCCATTTAATTTCTTTGTTCTGAAGTCATTTTCCTACTTCTTTTTCTAATCAATTTCTCTATTTTCCTTAGTATGTGCTATATCTCTCAAGTTGTTCTAATTTGCAAATTTCCTATACTTTTTACACCATTCTGAGAGAGAGTCAAGCTGATAATTAAATTGGATCGAATACAAATCTCATAACACCCGCCCAGATGCCCCAACAAGGTGCATTTGTATTTATCAATCCTTTTCGTTGTTAGTCTTTGATCAATTTGCTCTCTGGTGTCTTTTTATGAACTCGACTTCATTTTTAGAGAATAGGAGTACATAAACTGTCTTTATTGATTATTGCATAAAAAGAAAAATAGACATCTTTCAATACTTTAAAATTAATTCCTTGCCTGTCTTAATCTCACTCAAATTATATTAGGTTTATTTCATTTAGTAGATGATTTGGATTTTAATATCAATATTTTAGACCTATAAGGTTAGATTAGAATTCAAGATTGTATCTGTATGTAATATGCAGGTACCACAATCTCAAGTTGGTTTTTGTTGCGTGGGGAATGACACTTATCCTAATCCTTTAATTCCCCTTCCCCCCCCCAGAGGAGAGGATGACTTATCCATGCCAAGAAGGAACAGAATCAGGAAGACTTTTAGTCTCACTCTCTACCCCCAGCTCTGACTCATTTCAAACTGATTAAATCAGTAGGTGGTAATAATGGTGGAAGGGTTTGATTAATTAACACTCTAAACCTCAATATATGGTGCCATTGGATAGGAAATTTAGATGAATAGAAACCAGCACTAAATAGAAATTACAATAAGATATCAGCCTCATAACTTAAATGGCAAGTTTTCTAATAAAGCACTATAGGAGAACATTGTAATTGCTTGCTTACTGAATGACTCAGATACCTAATCAAAGCAGTGTAATTGGAATGCAGCTTTCCCACTAGCATCGATGTCTGGTGCAAGATGGATGGTGGCAGTATGGATGGCCAACTATGGCAAAGAGAAACAGTGAAAATGAATCTATTTCATCTGGGCACTAACAGGTCCAAGACAGCAAGAACCAGATCCAAAAGGTCAGGATATATTTTATCTCTGTTCTAATTTTATCAATCAGAAATATCATTCCTCTCAGTAGAGAGGAAGAAATCAATGAAGGTAGATTAGAGATGCCTTACTACACCATTTCTTTCTCAGGGGTGAAACAGGAGCTCCCAACTTCAACTTGCTTCTTTGCGAAAACATAGGTTAATCAGGAGGCCCTCCCTCTTCCCAAACAGCTTAACAGTCTATTGGACAGGCACTGAGCAACTGCTTGGTCAATGGTATGGAACTCATTTCAGGGCCTTAAAAGTCTAAGCAGTTATAAGCCAACAAACTAAGAAATGTATTTCCTGGACCATCCCTCGCCTCTCCTCTTCTCTTTCCTCTCTGTCATCCTTCAAAACTTTTACATGCTCCAGTCCATTCCTTTATCTGATAACTAGTACTATCTCTCTTGGTCTCTTTGTACTATCTGTGTTACTTTAGCTTTAGCTTTTCTCCTTGACAGTGCCTTAGCTTCACATCTTTTTATCCCAAAGGGTAAAGTTTGGTTAATCTTTACCCTCAACCAGACCTCTGGGATCTCTTCAGATAAAATCCATGGCCTGCTTATCCAGAAGAAGAGAATGAGAAAATGTATTTTCAACTTAAATTATTTCAATTTGAATTCAAATTAATCTAATGCTTATATAGCACCCACCATATCATAGACATTATGTCGTGCTTACCTTACTCTGTACTTTTATCACAATAGCACAGATTATAATAATAAATTTACTGAGTATTTCTCAGGTAAAGCTATATTCTAATCATTTCACACTGTAACACAATTAATCCTTACAATAAATCTATGAAGTAAGCGTAATTTTAATCTTCATTTTAATGATGGGGAAACTGAGGTACAAAAAGGTTAAGAACTCTCAATATTATAGCTAATAAGTGACAGCGCCGATATTTGAATCCAGGAAATTTTATCCAGATGAGGAGGTTAAGGTTATAAAAATGGAATGACTTGACTAACTTCATAATTAACAAAGACTGGCACCAGAATTCAAACCTAAGACTGTCTTTCTAAGGTCTCTTTTCTATTATACCTTACTGCACGATAAATCAGGAATGAAAAAAAAGGATAATTGAATCATATACCTTTGGTTGGTGATAATAGTCTGAACTGAATATAAAGAATTTAGAGATTTTATTATTCATTCACTCAGTTATCCAGAAGATGGCCCAGCCTATTGCTACATCACAATGGCTCCATCAACAACTTTCATAAATATCGATCAACTTTAAGTACACTGAGACACTTGATATACAAGACTTAGAGGTTTGCTATTAAATGTTAAAGTCTTATTTTAGATGGTGGAGGCACAAGTATGGGAGATTTTCAGCATATAAAAAGCTACTAGAGGGAGAAATCAGAGGGTCTGCTCAGAAGGTAGTTCAAGTCACACCACAGAGGCCTACTACTAGCCTAGTACAAGGCTATGAATTATAAACTTAACCTCTTAACTTCCTGGGATATGAAAGAGAGAGTTCCTCCAGCCCCTCATAAAATAATGCTAAGGTTTTCCTGCTGCCGCTAGGAAAAAAAATCACCCTGCCACTAGGAACAGAACAGCCAGAGTTCTCTCCTAGGTGCTATTTGAATGTTACGACTCACGATGCTTGTCTTCTCCCAAATACTCACCTGTGCTCTCTAAGTACCAGTGCTGTCTGAGTGGAGTCAGAAGGAAAATGAGGCATATTTACTTTGTGTCTTTCATTTGTTTCTTTCACACTATGTCCTATGTCCAAAATCAAGAGCTGAGCAGCTGCATTATCTACTTGTATTTTACCAGTTTATTGATGCCAATGCCACATAGGAAAAACAAAGTCTTGCTAAGATGAAAATGTAATGTAAAATCTCATCTATCTTCCCCATTCTATTTATCACTAGGTCTACTTTCTTCAGTATTTATTAAGAAAAAGTAAAAACAATAAGTCTTTGTCATTCAGTCAATCACTCACTTATTCATACTATTAAGATTAAAACTACTACATAATTATCAATTGTATTAGCTCATCCTATACAAGATTCTGGTCATAATACCCCACTGCCAAATCCTTCGGTGATTCCCAAATGTTTTGAGAAGAAAAGTCAAATCTTTTGCATTATATTCAAGAACCTCCATAATGTAGTGCCTGAGTATCTTTCTGCCGAAAGATTTGCCCATCCATTTATCCCATTTTTAAGTGCCTCCCTTCCTTAATCGCATGCCCTATGCCAGATTTCAGACTTTCCCTGCTCATCATGGCTTCTTACAGTCATTCTTTATCTATATTAGTGAGAACTTCTTAAGATGAATGGTCTTGGAGGGTATTATACTTATCTTCTTCACTTTTACATATTCCATTTCAGTTACTATAGTCTTATAGTTGAATTTTTTAAAAATAAATGATGATTCAGTGATTTAAATAGAATCTAAACGCATAACAATAGGCATATAGAAAATGCAGATCTATTACTATTCATTTAATTTGTGAAGGACAAAGCAAAATAAATTTCCTTTCCTTAACAAAACCACCATCTACTTAGGGATAAGAGGATACATGGGAAACAAGGAAGCCTAGATTATAATCCCAAATTGCCTATTATCAAGAAAAAAGTATAATATATATATATATATATATATATATATATATATATATATATATATATTATACTGGACTCAGAAAACAATATGAACAGGAAGACTTGAAGAAATAAAACTTTAAAGTGGAGCTAAAGGCCAGGCTTAAAAGGTGAATGAGATATAGGAGGAGCAAAGACTGAGACAACAGTAACTTAAATAGTTGGAAAATACAGAGAAAAATACTACCTACCTGTTTTTAACCAAAGTATGACAAACAATCACTATCTTAAAGACTCGAAATGACAGTAAAACAATAGCTCCCTCTTTCTCAGTCACTCTAGCCTGGAATGAGTCCATGTTAATCATTAGCTTGATGTCCCAGTGATTTTCACAAAATTCCAACTACATCTTCTAAAAATTATTTCTTTCTAGTCTCTACAGCCCCTTATTAAAAGTCTACTTCTGCTCCCTTTTCAGAAGTCAGTTCACATTCCACCTGCTAAATGGTAGAGGCATATAGGATACCTACCACCCACCCCACTGGCATTAATTGATTGGAAGAGGGTTGGAGCCAAATCAGGCCAAACATCTTCTCTTCCTCGTGGATTCTTCAGGACCTTTGAACTGGGATTCCATGTAGTGCTGGGTGAGATATAAGTACAGACCCACCTAAGGAGAGAAAGTAATTCTCCAGAGACAAAGAGAAGAATGAAGTAGGCATGCAATGGAACACAATGATGAGAAGCCAAGCAATCTCCAACACAGAGGTGATCCTTCTCTTATCTGGCTCTAGGCATATAGGAGGCCCTTTATTCTCATTGAATCTGTGATATACCCTCCCTTTTCTTTTATTCCCCCCTTTAGTAATTATTCTACCACACCAAAGCCTGTAATCTAGTCCTCTCATTACATTTCATGATCTTTTAAGCTTCTCAGTTTCCTCTTATTCCCTCTTGACTCTGCTTAAATCCCAAGGCCAATCATTAAAAAGTGATCCCTTGCTTATTTTCTCACCTCCAATTTTTCAGCTATTCCATATCTAATACCATGCAGCTAAAAGTAGTTAGAGAAAAATTCACAATCATACTGTCTGAATCTATTTTAATATATTGACCTCTGATTACAAGTGGGCCTTAATGTGCCTGACAATTTACGTTTGTATGGACCATGTATTCTTGCAACCTCAATATGATGATTTCATATTTTCCATCTTCTCAAACCTCCAGTCTTTATCCTAATAATCTTTCTTTCCATAACTTGAAGAAGTAGAAAAAATTACAAAAGAACTTCCACAAACTTCTGCCTCCATATTTCACACCTTCGTACCTGTCCTTTCTTCCTGTCAACTTAGATCATATTTATATAATCTTTTGTGTAAGATGTGGGTTTCTTTTGTGTGATATATCTCCTACTTTCTCAACAAGGTCTAATGACTTGAGTTAACATATTTATACAAATTTATTGTCTCCCGCTATTCTTCCATCGTGAATTCTAGTCTCATAGATCTAACTCCCCTACTCAATATCTGTATTTTGGTGTCATAAGGATCAGTTTCCATTTACCCCTCTCTTTCTCTGATTGTTTACAACCATTTTACCAGCAATATCTATCAGTTTACAAATCAAAATATAAACGAAACACCACCATAGCTCACCATTTTCCCCTCCTCTGAACTGCCATCATTTCTTGACTGAAATATTGCAATAATTTTCTAATTTGCATCTCTGCTTAGGCCCTTATCCTCTAAAGTTTATTCTCAGCACTCTCAAGAGTGATCTCTTAAAAATAAGTCAGATTATGGCGATATTTGCCTTTAAATCTCTAAGAGTTCTCTATTATGCTAATAGTAAAAGTTAATATCTTTCTATCAACCTACAGGGTCCTTTGTGACCCAGTCATTGTCACTTTTTTAAAGCGTCATTTTCTACCAATCTCCTCCCCCACTTCCTTGAATCCAGCCACTCTTTAATCCTCTCTTTATGCTTTAATTAAATCAGCTACTCATCTTCCTCATGGTCCTAAATTTGCTTTATTTTCTGACTGGAGTTATCTTATCATAGATGTACACCTGGATCACCCTCTAACCTCCTACAGTTCTTTAGTCAAATGTCCTTTCTCAGAGATTACTTCCGGCTATTACTTCCTGTCAAAATACTTCCTGAATTAGCAGTTGGTTAACCAACCATCTTTATTGCCTCAGACCATCCTGATTTTACCATTCAAAGTTTTATATCTCAGTAACTCCCTCAATTCTAAAAAAAAACCAGGTTAGTTGGCCACTTTAACAGCAGTCAACCATATCCATCCATCACTTATTTTCTTTCTTTACTTAATTTTTTCCATACCATATCTACCATATATATATTTGTTATGCTTATTTGACATCACTCCCAATCTTTCACTGTTTCCTTCTGTATTCCCTGCCATCTAGAATAGTGCATGTAGTAGGCGATCCTTAAATAATTGTTGAACAAATCATTAATTGAAATAATAAAAATTGTTCCCATAACATTCTATGCTTTGTTAAGTTAGGTTAATTGGGTTTCCCTTCCTTGCAACCAACCCAATGACCCTAACTCCCTCTTTGGGGTCAGACTCTAAATTAATCCTTATGCCTGTGCCACTAATGCCAAATTCCTCTGTACTAAATTTCTTTTAGCTTTGGTTGAATTTATCTCTGTCCCTTCTCTATGAGATGTCCCATCACATAACCAAGAGCTCAGAGATCACATGAAAGAGGTAGATAAGACTTAATAAACTATCTGGAAAAAAGAGGGGTAGTTCTGTTCCAAGATGGTGACGTAAGAAGCTCCTAAAATTACCTCCTCCCATGGATACACCAAATCTACAACTATACACAAAACAATTCCCTCTGAAAGAAGTTGAAAAAATATTAAGTGACCTCTATACATCAGGCAAATGAAACAAACAAACAAACATAGTGAAGTGGGTAGGAGAGGCTAAGACAAAATCTTGCCATAGCCGCACCCCTGCCATCATAAAATCTGGAAGGAAATCAAACTCCCAGCTTCTACCTGAAGATTGAAGCATTTGAACCCAACATCCAGCATCCCAACTTTTAAGACTTCCACCTGAGAGCAGCCCCCAAAACACCTAGCTCTGAAAGCCAATTGGATTCGCTATCATAAGACTCACAAGACTACAACAGACACAGAAACAGTTCTTAATTGGCTCACAAGAACTCATCAAGGCTATCTCCCAAAGATCAGAGCAGAGGCAGCAGATAGAAATGGCCAGCTCTCAGTTGGTCAGACTTCTAATTTAACACACATTTAGGTACAGACTGCAATCCTTCCTGGAGACCAAGGAGGCAATGGGCAGGGCACCATTCCACCTTGCCTTTTCCCTCAGCCTGCTCCAAGTCACTAATATCTACCTGGAATGAGCTTGTACACACACCTCGTGCCCCTGCTTTTACAACTGCTGCCTGGGGGGATGCACCCTTTGATAATCTGACTCTGGTGGCTAGTGGGGCTTGCATTCACTGGTCCCACAGGATTCAAACTATAGCAAATAAATTATTCTCATGTGGTTATTTCTCCAGGGCTCAGTACAGAGGGAGCAAACTCCCAGTCTTTGTCAGAAAGAGGTCTAGATGCATACTTTAAAAGCCACTGTCTGAGGGCATGACTTTCAGTCAGTTTACATCTAGGTGGGACACTGACACCCTAAGCCACTGGGAGGCACTAAGAACAAAAAGGCTGCTTGGGCAATCACAAATGTTTAAGAGACAACTAAGAGCTGGGGCTATGCTTAATAAACTTAATGAAATAAGTAACTTTTCTGATTAAAAACATTCCAAATAATACCTATAAAGGTGTTCACCAAGGTCAGGAGAACAATTTATGCACAAAATGAGAATTTCAACAAAGAGATAGGAAAAAGAAACAAAAAATACCAAATAAATCATAAAGTTGAAGAATATAATAACTAAACTGAAAAATTCCATACAATTGTTCAACATCAGGATAGACCAAATGCAAGAAAAGATCAGCCAATTCAAAGAAAGGACAGTAGAAATATTCCAATAAGATGAGTAAAAAGAATTTTACTCTTTAGGGATTTCTGAGGTGCCATCAAGTGGGACCAATAGCCACATTATAGGAAAGAGGTAAGTGAGAAAATTTTTAGGGTTTTTTTTTTTTTTTCCATTTCTGGGGAAAATGCCTTGGAATTTGCATGAGAATGCATTGGATCTGTAGATCGCTTTGGGTAGCATGGACAATTTAACAACATTAATTCTTCCAGGAAATCTTGAGAAAGAACAAAGCCAAAGGCTTCACACTTCCTGATTTCAAGCTATATAACAAAACTATAGTAATCAGAACGGTATGGCATTGGCATAAAAACAGACACATATATAAATAAAACAGAATAGAGAGCCCAGAAATAAATTCATGTATATATGGTCATTTAATTTTTGACAAAGAAGCCAAAATACACAATGGAGAAATGATAGTTTCTTCAGTAAAAAGCAATGGAAAAACTTAACAGCCACATGAAAAAGAATAAAACTGGAACCCCACCTTATTTCATATACAAAATCAACTTAAAATGGATTAAAACCTTGAACATAACACCTGTAACTTTAAATTTTCTAAAAAAAAAAAAAACAAAAAAAAACATAAGGAGTAAGCTCTTTTATATCATTCTCAGCAATGACTTTTTTTTTTCTTTTTCTTTTGGATTTGACACTCAATTCAAAGGAAGCAAAAATAAAAAAAAAATAAATAAGTGGTACTACATCAATACCAAAAGCTTCTGCACAGCAAAAGATATCATCAACAAATGAAAAGGCAACCTATAGAATGGATTGCTTTTGCAAATCATAAATATAATAAGGACTTAATATCCAAAATATATAAAGAACTCATACAACACAATTGCAAACAAACAAACAATCAGATCAAAAATGAGCAGAGGAACTGGATAGACATTCTTCCAAAAAAGACACATAAATGGCCAAGAGGTACATTAAAAGGTGCTCAACATCACTAATTATCAGGCAAATGCAAATCAAAAACCACAATAAGATACCACTTCACACTACTAGAATGGCTATTATCAAAAAGAGAAGAGATAACAAGTATTGGAGAGGATGTGTAGAAAAGATGTGTTGGTGAGAATGTAAATTGGTGCAACCATTATAAAAACACAGTATGGAGGTTCCTGAAAAAATTAAAAATAGAACTACTATACCATTCAGCAATCCTGCTTCTGAGTACATATCTGAAGGAAATGAAATCACCATTTCAAAGAGATATCTACACCCTGTGTTCATTTCAGCATTATTTAAAATAGTCAAGACTTGGAAACAATGTAAGTATCCATTGACAGATGAATCAATAAAGAAAATATAATATGCACACAGTCATACACAGTAAAATACTATTTAGCTATAAAAAAAGGAAGAAAATCCTGTTAATTGCAACAACATGGATGGGCCTTAAAGGCATTACACTACAGGAAATTTCAGACAGGGAAAGACATATACCGTATGATCTCACTTATGTGTAGAATCTTAAAAAACAATAAAAACAAAACAAAAACCTCATAGCTACAGAGAACAGGTTTGTGGTTGCTAGAAGCAGGGGTAAAGAATTGGCCAAATGAGTGAAACTGTCCAAAACTTATAAACTTCCAGTTATATGTAGTAAGATAACACTATAAGTTTTCAGGATTGTTGAGAATATCAGATGTGGTAGTTAATTAAACAGGACTTAATAGTAACATTATAATTAATAATGATGACAGTAATAATGTTTTATGAATCTATATTATTCATGAATTTATTAATGTTATTTTTATTATGTACTTAAGTGTAATTTAAAATGAATTTATATGCTAATATTTGATTAATGACAACTCTGATATTTTAATGAATAATTTGCTTTGTTTGGAAGCATCTAAATTAGTTGTATTCAGGTGTTATCTCTAGTTCCCTACTCATTAATAATAGAAAAATAATTTAAATGTTTAATTTATACACCTAGTAAATCAACTCACCTGTTAGTGTGTAGCTATCTGAATTTTGGGATAGAAAACTAAGAGATATGGATAGATACAACAGGTATACCTGGCCAGTTCAATTCAGTTTGATGCTTGTGGGTTTAAACTTCTTTAATGGACTTACACATGCATTCTACCTCCCCATAGTTTTTCTATAGATGTTCAGTTTCTGTTGTATTTGACAAACGTGAAAAACAGAAAACTAAAAAACAGAAGGGTGCAATCATTTGTAAACTATATTCCCACTGATAGATCCTAAATACCAGTTTTGTTCCCTTACCAATAAAATAATTCTAAAATCTGTCTGCTTTGGAATATTCTTTCAAACTATCTCTATATTTCTATTGATATGTTAATATACCATTTCCTTTTTATTTATCTTTTCTTTTAATATTCTAATAGATTTCAATATCTGCTTATATTACTAAACTCATACTAAGTGGATGAGAAGGAAAGAGCTCTAATAATACATAAGTAAACAGAAGTGTACCTTATAGAAGGGAAGAGAAATTAATAAACTAGAATGTGCCACATACAAAGTTACATTCATTACATACATTGTCATTTATACTTCAAAAAACTACTACGTAGATGTCTCTCATCTACTTGTCCCCTGCCTCCCAGAAAGTAAAGTTCAGAGCAGTTAAAAAGTAGCAAGGTCAGGGTGACTCCTAAGCCTATAGTCTCACTACTACATCTAGCTGTCCCTGGAGGAAAACATTACTATGTTGCATCTACCCTAGTATCCTGTGTGCTCCCTTTGACAGCAGGTACCTCAGAGGAACTCCTCACTACACCTCTAAGTCTCTCCAACTCAATATCCTTCTAGAAGAGATTATTCTGGGCTCCTTAGTGCTCCCTTCTTGCTAACTTCCCCTCCTTGGTCTCTGAAGTTCAACTCATATATCCTTATGTTTCCACTAGAAAACTCCTTATGCCTTTTGATTGCAGCATCAGATCCTCAGGGCAAGTTTGAGGATTCATTCGAGTATTCCCTACACACTATACAATCATCATTTATACCAGTATCTTTCTTCTTTTATCTTTAACCAGCCCTTAATTAAAAAATATATATCAGCACCTTGGGTTACCTAATCATCTCTGTTATCTCTATACTTAAAGCAAAAGCATCAATATTCATCTGAACCCAAATAAATTACTAGTTTATAAAATAAGACTCTATTTTTAATTTTTCCCCTTTTGCCCATGGGATTCTATCACTGCAAATGTATTTTAAGTTGCTTTATCTCTCTTTACTCTAAATGCATCCTATTATCTCCTTCACTCATCATATCCAACAGAGGTTGTTTAAAAAAAAAAACTGAATAGGGGGAAAATACAACTTTCTAAATAATAATGATGTTTTGATTATAGAGAGAAATTTACTTAGTGCATTAAAGTTTCAAAAGTTTGTTAAGCAACCTCTTGGACTCAAGGAACTCAAAGTCTTATGTGGAAGAGAAATCATTATAGTAGAATAGGGGCAAGAAAGAGAATAGCTATCACAGACAATTTGCCATAGGAGCACACTTGGGGAATAAATAACTTGTCCGGACATTCTTAAGAGACTTCATAGAGATAATTCTTTAATATCATCATGAAACATAAAATAAGAAGCAGAGGAGTCAGAAACCGAGTCATAAAAAGCTGAATTAGCTGAAGTTCATTTGTCATGTGTCACAATTGCTCTGTTAGATGAGGAAAAGTTTGGAGAAAGGAAACCTGAGATAGAATTCCAGTTTCATTAATTGCTGTGAGAAATGTGAGAACTTCAACAAATTATTTAATCTGTAAGCCATGATTTCCTCATTTCTAAAAGAGTAATATTTTCTACTTTGTTGAGTTGACTTGCAGATTAATCAGAGAAATATATATTAAATTCTCAACATATAATGATAGATATTCAAAGTTAGTCCTTCTGTACAACCAAATGCAATGAACAGTTTCTCTGAAATAAAAGTAAAGACACCAGAAGTAAGAAATCATTCCGTTCTGAGTCATCTGTGTACTTGCAGTACAATGTGATAAGTAGAGCAAGAGTTTGTAGTCACTACACAAAGATTGGGAATTGGGCCTCTTTTCACTTATTAGCTGAGTCACTCTAGGAAAGTTATTCATCCACTCTAAATCCTCAGTTTTTTGTTTATAACATGGGAACACCAATAGAATTATTATTAATAATTATTATTATTACACATATATGTAAAATCAAGCTCAGAGAAATCCTTCTCTTCTACCTGATAATATCCTCTGATTATCTTTTCACCCCTTTACTTCACTTTCCCTTTTGTGCACTTGCAGAAATCAACCCCCCTTCATTTTAGCACTTCATCCAGTCTTCCTTAATGCATTTAGATAAATTCCAAATTGAGGTTTCTTTGGCCCACTGCCTTCTAGCTTCAGCCATTCACCATTTACGTCTGATCCTCCTGTCCATTTCAACTAGCAACTGATTTTTCACACACGCTACCATTAGATTGAGATGAAATCAGCTGGGCCATGACTTTGTACACATTTGTTAATTGTATAAATCAATATGCTAACACAAGATCCCAAATAAAATGGCTATACGTGGGTGTTTTAAGAAAAAATATAGTCAGATGTAGTTTTTATTTGAATTTGCTCCTAGACTTTGTCTATTGTTGCTTTATCAAATTTGTTCAAACCCAAACTAAAGGGAAAAAGTAATACTCCATTAACTCATTATTAAGCAAGTACAAGACTTCCTTTGAGCCAAATTCTCCAGTTATAACATAGGAATAATGATACCCAGGAGGTCTTCAAAAGCAGAAGCTATTTCTTAAATATATTTATGTGACCATAACCCAACAGATAGTAGATGAACATAGGTAGGACATAGAGAAGTAAAATAACATTTGCTAAATTAAGTATATCTTGGGATTGCCCTGAGGAATGAATAATGAAAATAATAGTACACAACATTAACTAACAGTATACAAGTACTAGACACTATGCTAAGGACTTTACATATATTATCTCAAATTGTTAAATGATTTTTGAGATAGTTACTACTATTGTCACACAGTTTAAAAAATATTCCAAACAGATTACTGACTTGCCTAAGGTCACATAGTAAATGCCAGAGTCAAGATCTAAACCAAAAACTGGCAGGAAATATAATTTCAAATTTTAATCACAATGTGAAATAGAAAATCAGATAATAGAGTTAAATTATTAATGCCTAAATTTAGAGCTCCATCCTAGACTTCCCCCTTGAATTTCAGATTCACATACTTAATTATCTATGAATCATTTCCATTTAAATATCTAAAAAACACTTCAAAATAACATGTGCCACAGCGAACATTTGCTGTCCCTCATGTCCATACTAGCTCCTCCTTCAGTATATGGCGCTCCATTTCCCCCACTGTTCAGGCATGAAATATGGATTTGTCACTTCCTTCTCTCATGCCATATCCAAGTTATCAGTATCTTCAAATGGCTGCATCTTCAAAATATTTTGTAATTTTGACTATTTATCATCACCTCCATCACTAATGCCCTAGTTCAAGCTATCTTCTATATATGATCTACTGCTATAGTCTTCTAACTGGTCACTTTATTTAGGCCTTGATACCTATCCTACACATACCATCCTATCTAATTAGAAACTAATATCTCCACTAATTCCATACTAATGGAATAACTTGAGGAGGTAAACAAGAATAATAATAATAATAAAAGATGTCTATACATTGAAGGGAGTTAATCTCTAGAATATAATATTAAGGGAGAAAGGCAACATGCATAATAGTGCATATAGTATGAAAGAAGATGGCATGAATATGTGTGTGTTTCTTCATATGTGCAAAAAGAAACATTGGACTTATAAATAACAAAAAAGTTAAACAAAAGAAGGGGAGGGTTTAGTGATGGAAACAAAATTCTCTAAATGTACCTTGTTATATATTTTTGACTTTGTAATAATCTTAAGGTAGCACAATTTTAAAAATAAAATTAAACTGAGAGGTATAAAAGCTATCCCTAAAAGTGAGAGTAAGCAGAAATGAATGAACCTAATTGTATATCAAGTCGGTGACATAAGTCTACATCAAACATATTTTTTCAAGTGATGCAAACATAGTATTTTGACTCTACATGTAAAATAGATTATATTCAAATGACATATAGAGCTGGGAAGAAATTTTAAGCTGCACTCAGTTATCTTATTCCAAGTAGTAACATCAGTATTATTATTTTGAAAATATTTTGTTCATTACAGGACAAATAAAATAAGGTCATTACTTAATATCATTTGTAACCAGTATTTCCTAATTAAGAGAAAAGAATTATAAATATAAACTAAGTTAAGAAATCAACTATTTTACATTTCATTCAGATATACCTGTATAAATTTTGATTTCTTTCCCCAAATACTATTCCTTGGTTCTAGCCATTAAAAATATTAAGAAGTGATAACAAAGCCATAGCAATGAATATATCTACTTTATGACATTCCTCACTAAAAGAAACTTAACTTCTTAGAAGGACTGGCTAATTCCAAGATGGAGCAGAAAACAAGCTTTCAAAGAAGAATGAGGTTGTGTCAAAAGGACAAGAGTATATGTCCTAACTACAGTGATTTTCATTGGAAAAAATTAAGAAAATGTGAGTATCAAACCCAAAAATTATTACAATGGATTGAAGCATACTGAATATATAACATACATGAACTTATTTTGATATTTAAAAGAAAGACAGTGACAGAGATATGGGCCATTGCTGCTGTTTAGTAAACAAAGTCCTTTCTCTGAAAATGGCCATTAAGGAAAAAGGTTTCAACATATATCTTCCGTTACCTGTGCAAACTGTATTCGAAGGGAACAATAGCACTAGATATTTAGATAAATGTTTTTATACATAATTCCAGGTGAGAAATATAGAAAGATTGACAGAATTAGAAAATTGTCATTTAATAAACCTTCATGAAATAATTGATTTAGGCAAAAAATTATTAATGGACGATGAAGTGAAAAGTTGATGAAGGATTTTACAATGAGAGGGTAAAGCTGTCACCACCTGAATGTACAGATCTATCTGAGCCTCACTAACAGAGGGGCAGCTTGGCACCGTCCCTCCTGTTGTGATGCCATATAAAGTACACAGCTTCATTCTTTTGGGAAAAAGTTCAATCAAGACTTCTCAGCTAACTTCTAGTTTACAAAAATTTAAGAGAGAAAGAGAGAGAGAGAAAGAGGAAAGAAGGGAGGGAGATAAGGGGAGGGGGAAAAAGAGGAGGGGGAGAAACGAGTCAAGTGAAATCGCAATGAAGCCAACAGACAAATGCTTCCTGTGAGACATTCTGTAGCAAAAGTGACCAGATGCATTCAATAAATCAACGGCATGTTGAAAATGTAATAGTGGCAGGAGATAGAGGCATTGCTCCAAATTAAAAGGGATTTAAGAGAAATAATAATCAAATACGATGTGTAATGGGTTTGAAATCTTAGTCCAATATAGTAGCTGTAGGAGACCATATTTAAAAGAAAGATTTAAATATGGACTAAATAGTACATATACCAAAAAAGCATTCATTTTACTGAGTGGAATAACAGCTTTTAGAGTTATATATTTAGCAAGTAGAAGTGATATGAGATCTAGGATATAAATTTATTGCAGCAAAAAATAAATAAATAATAAAATGGCATCTAAAATGAGATGGATAGATAAAACTGTGAACATGGCAACTTCTTAGTAATTATTACTAAGGGTATACGATGGGTATACGAGTGTTCAATGGTTTCTTCTCTCCACTTTTGTGTATTTGAATATTTTCACATAAAATATAACATTTTAGATTATTAAATATTATATCATGTCATCCACTTGCCCAAACCCCCTTCCTGCAATGACTTTAAGAAACCTAAAGTCTTTACTAGGTCTTATATTACCTGACCCCTGGTTCCCTTCCCAAACTCATCTTCCACACTCTTTTACTCACTTTGCCTACTCCAGGCACACTAGTCTCCTTATTGTTCTTCAAACACAACTGAGCATGACGCCATCTGAGCTGTTCTTCATTCTTTTCCTTCTTAAATGTTCTTCCCCCACTATATGAACTATACTAGGGGAGAAGTTGAATAACAAACATTTAAGTTAATTTAAATTACATTGATAGCAAAAAAAAAAAAAAAATGGAAATATAAGATTTCAGAGGAAGTTCCCAGAAGAACCCAGATTCACTTTTTTCCTTGTTCATTTTTTTTCTGTCCATTGTCTCTCAGGCCCAAGGAGTGAGGCTCCTGCTTCTCTTTAAAAGCACTAAGTCACTAAGCAGATTTTTTTCAAGCACAGACTTGGTTAAGAATAAAAATGGTAAAATATGTTTGCCTGTGACATAAAAGTAACTCATCTAAAAAAAAAAAAAAACAGGTTAATGTCTTGAAAAATGGGCATTGCTTATTCTGGGGTTTTTGGTATTCTAATAAAAATTCTGATGAAACTTTCCAACACACATTTTAAACCAAGACAATATCAAACATTTTGAGCCCTTGGCTCAGTACATGTGCACAAATGCATACCATTCAGAGGGCTATAGCTGTCTATGCCAATACAGCTGGGAAACTGGACCTACAACACATAGAGCTCTCCAAGCAATGAAAAGATACTGGAATTAAAATAGTGTGTGACATTTAGAAGTTGTACTTTAAGTGCCCTAATAAGTCTTGAAAAGGATTTAGAAGACTAGAAAACTCTCATGTATCAATGAATGCACAAACATGAGCTCCCAGATCCAACTGCTTGTAAGGTTTAATATTGCATATAGCATTATGATTGCTTTGAATTTCTTGTCATTTGCCACACACTCTATAAATCAATAGGAGAGATTTGCTGTAATAGGGGTTAAGGAACTTGCTCTTACTGATTGAATTACTCTATGAGAATCTACCCCCTTAAGCTATTATAAAACCAGGTTAATAACATTGACTAAATGACAACTGAATATGAGGCAACTTTGTGATTCATATTATCATAACCCTCTTTTCTTTGGGGAAAAATGCTTTTCAGCTCTTCTTTTACATTCTCTTCAAAGATAATACACTTTCTCAAATTACAATAAATGAAAGATGTAGCTGTGACACTTCTCCCTCATTTTTTAAAATTAAATTGCCATATTGCTAAAGTTTCAATTCCCTTTAATTAAGTAACCATTAAAAGGATTTCAGTTGACTATTCAAAAAATTCTAACAGATGTGAAACTGATTCATAATTTGGAGATCAACACTAATGGCCATGTCATTACTGTCATTTGTATTCATTTGCCACTTAAAATTAGAGGAATGTCCACTAAAGTTAAATTCCAAGTTGCATATACCTCATTTTATGGGCTTCTGTTTAAGTGACAGTTGGAATTGCAAAGAGACTGCTATTTTCATCATCTTTAACAGCACTTAGCATATGATACCCAAATATTTTTAGAGGTTTTGGTTTCAATATCAAAAGTAATACGAATCTATAAAAATATTTCCTTACTATTAAATGTCTTTAATTGATCCAAACAGCTTACCTGAATAATTAGTTGCCTAAAATCTGTTGACGAGCAATCTGTGGATTAGCAAGGCAGCCTCATTCTTTGCGAATATAACCAAAGTGGATTTATAGAAGGTTTCACCTTCCCTGGCAAGACTGACTCTTACCCCTGGCAACAGTTAAAGAATGGACAAAAGAAAGACACCCAGAATTTCATCAAAAGCCTGCCTTCTCCTCTCTACAAGCTAAGCTAAAGACAGACAGGTGAATTATTTAATTTGGATCACACAACAGGATGAAAAAGACAGATGATCAAATTTACTTTTATTGATTGCTATAGGTCAGGAGGTTTGAAATAGATTTGCATGAATGTCTGTCTAGATGGTCACACTGAGTTTATAAAATGATGTAGGGCTACTGTTTGCACTGAACCATGGAGATTTTTCTTTCTCAAGTTCCAATATGTATTTCATATATGAAATCTAATATAGCTTATAAGAGCTAAATTTTAGAGTCGTAACTGGGTTTGAAATCTAGTTCCACTACTTTTTAGTCGTGTTTTGGGGCCTTAACTTCCCCCAGCTCTATGTTTTCTTATTTGCAAAATGAGCATGGTAAAAGCAGAAATAACTCTAGATGGCTGTTGTAAAAAGTAAATAAAAAATGTATATGAGACTGTTAGCACAATGCTTGGTATAAATTGCTCAACAAAATTGCGTTAAAAAAAATCCCATATCCTTCTAATAGTAGGGAAGAAACCCTGCCTATCCATCAAAAGAAGTCTCACACCTTCTCCATGTCTCAATGACTATCCTAGGCATTAATGAATCTCTTTTTCATCTGCAGGCATGTCACAGTTAACATGAATCTCTTCTATCGTCACTTTGGCAATACCTTAGTGTTGCTTACCTCCCTTACTTGTAGCCATGCATTTCAAAGACATGGATCTCACTTTCGGCTCCAGAAATGGCTGTTTGTTTAAAGACAGAATAACATGAAGCAGTGTACAGTGTAGAAATAAAGTAAAGAATAAATTATTTGACTTGGTTGACTTACACACTCACTTCCTGACTTTGAGGAAATTACCTTAAACTCTCTTCCTTAGTTTCTTCTAGTTGAAAGTGAATAATAATAATAATGATAATAATAATAAAACAAAAACAACAACAGAAACAGCAACAACATACACATTCAGCTTTTGAGAGAATTAAATGTATGTGAAGTAGATAGAACATTGTCTTCCCCTAGTAAGTGCTCAATAAATGTTTCTAGTATTATTAAGGGCAATCTATTCCTCCTCCTTACACATGATTCAGGAATGGGCACATGACACACTTCAGGACAAGGCAAAAAGGAACAACTCCTGGGAACCTCTACTGTTCCTAAGACCAAATCATATGAAGTAAAAATCCATTATTTTCTCTGTACGTTTTGCTAAGTCTGGCTATGACACTTGGAGTCATCTTGCTCTTAGCCTGAGATTAGAGGCAACATTGAGGATGACTTGGAAGAGATAAAAATAAACAAGACCTTTCATGACATAAATAAGCTGCTTGTTATACTTGTCCTGGATCTCATCCTACTAAAGATAGTGCATCTCTTTGTACTTTAAGTCCATTTCAGCTAGAATTTCTACACTAATTTAAAAATCAACTGAGGTCTCATTATGTGTTGTCTTGCATTTTGTAATTTGTGTGTAATTTCTACCCTTTCCGTTCTCACCTTTCCCACCACTAACTTGTAAAATCTTTGAGAGAAGGAATAACGGTCTGGTAAGATGTGCATAGGGCTTGGAGTTAGATAGGTTTGGGTAAACATCCTGTCTCTATCATTTGCATAGTCGAAAATCTTGGAAAAGTTACGTAAGCTTTCTGAACTCCAGTTTCCTTATTTCTACATTGAGGAAAATAATATCCACTTTGCAAGGTTTTCTAAAAATTAGATGATATATATGCAAAATGTCTACTGGTTCTTGGTCTTGAATCAGCACTCTATAAACGACACTTCTATTTTGCAACCTTTTCTGCCTTATTTCTAGTAGATACTCAACAAATATCACTTGCGGCCACAGATACTGTTTCTAATTTTTGCATGAGAGCTGCCATAAGCACACTGTGAATTTAAGAGCATTTTTATGCAAGATATGTGAAGCCACATGGGCTGGTACAGACAGAGTGAGAATGTTGGTCCAGACAGGCCATCATTTCATGTTCTCTCCTGTCCAAGTTTCTGAGTTCTCCCTAGCAATTAAGGCCTAGTTTCAATTTTTGGTCTTTGGTGAAATTTTTCTTGGCTTTTTCATCCAGAGTTCTCTTCCCAACCTTGGAATTCTGGTGGCTATACTTCCACTTACAATCCAGCAGGATGTCTCAGTTTAGTAGACGTCGCTTAACCTGTGCCAAATTAGCATTCGCAACTAGAAAAACGTGAAGGTATATTTTCTCTTTGCTTTCTATCTCCTAGTTATACTTAGTACAAGCGGTAGTAATTTACCTTTTTAGCAATAATAACTGTCATATTCATGGAACTTTATGATTTATAAGTGAATATTGTATCTATTATTCTGTATTATATACTGAACTACCTGAAAACAGGGTAGTAGGGTTATCACTATTTAGCAAATGAGGAAACAAACAGAGAGGACATAAGCAATCCCTCCATGGTTATATATCTAACTTGAATCCCAGTTGTTCTCCTGGGAGCCTGGCCTGGGATAATGCATAGACATGGCTTCAGACATGTTCCCACTCATAAAAGAATGACCGAATGCAAGATAAAGGGAATAATATTGAATCTATTCTAATTAAGTCAATAATTCATAAACTTCTATACTGTAGTATTAATAATAATTAGTTAATAAGAATAAATTACTTACAACTCAGCTTGCAAATGACTACAATATACCAAGGCTTCTCCATACCTGTCCAAAAAACCACTGGTCTAGAGTGTATGGGCAAAGCATAAGTATTTCTGTTTGCTAAAATGGAAAGAAAAGCTAATTTGTGGCGTCTAGAAAGTCAGGCTTATTCTTTCCTAACTTTGCCACTCTTGGTATTCCTTTCATTTGAGTGATTTTTGAAAGCTGTGATATGAATAATGTGAATGTCCATATTATATTACAGAGGAGTAAAACGATAATCAAATTTAACCAGCGTTTGACCAAAAAAAAAAAATAACCTATTTATATAATAAACATAAAATTTTGTTGCAGCTAGAGTATTCTGCTCATCTTTACTATTCATGGGCTCAGGCTGATGAAGGACCTATCTCTACACGGGCTTTCATGATTGCTACAGCAGAGGAAGAGGACATGGCAGATTGCACACTGGCTTTTCACTTATTTTCATGTAAATGACACCCAAAGTCCTACTCATGTTGCATGGGCCAAAGCAGGTCATGAGGCCTCGCTTAACTTCTAAGATCCAGGGAAGTACAATCCTACGTAGGAGTTAAGAAAAAAAAAAAAAAAACTCTAATGAATATCACAAACACAAGTTCAATTTCAAAACCATTTCTCTTATGAGTTGTACAGAAGTCAATAAGGCCAACAACCAAGGTTATAATAATAACCTCACTTATAATAATAAATATTTGACATATAAGTATGTGTATATATAAAAACATAAAAATATACACACAAATATGTATATATATATGTGTGTGTATATATGCACACATGTGTATGTATATATGTATGTATGTATATGTATATATGTATATACATATGTGTATGTGTATATATGTATGCATGTATATGTGTATATATGTATATATATGTTTTTCCCACCCTTCTCTGGGAGTATACACACACACAGACACACACATAGACACACACACACACAGAGTATTTGCTCTTGGGCTGCTTAAAAAATACATCTTTCTCTGCATAATTTTATATCTCTTACTTCAATCAGTATTTGTAACAACAGCTTTCCACCAGTTCTTTGACTATATCAAGCTATTTTCTACTTTAGAGACTGTATATATGATATTGTCTCATCCAGGATGCTCTTTGCACATACATTTACCTAGCTGATCATCATCCACCTTTCAAAGACAAAGTATAGTTACTCTCCATAGGAGATTATCTTGGCTTCCAAAACTAGGTTATGTTGGTCTGTTTAACATTTTTATTGAAACATATTTTTTATATCACTTATCACACAACTATAATTTTGTATATAACATTCTATCTCCTTTTGTACTTTTTAAAAATTTACCATAGTATGTCTAGTGTCTAGTATAATAGCAGGTAAAAATTATGTGTTAAATATTTTACTGGCCTAACCAACATTTCTTGGCCACTTATGAATGCTACTTCTCTGAGAGTAAAATCCAATACAGATCTTGGTCATTCTCTATCCCTACCCTTGGGGTCCTTTAAAAGAAACTATCTAAGCAATTAGAACCAAGCCTCTGGAGATACTGATGGCTAAGCTTCCCCTTGAAGCTTAGTGACAGAAATTTCAGGTGATTAGGGCTTTATATTATATTTTGTCAGAATAACTTTCAAATGATTGATATTCTCAAACTCTCAGGATAGACACAACAGGATTATATTTCCCTGTTCTTTTTTCATTCTCTCAACGTTTGGCAAAAGATTCAGCATATCACCATAACTACCAACTCCCCTGTCTCTTTCTCAGCTGGCCGCTGAGTTGTTATGTTCGCTTTAAATCTAATCTCAGGATTTATACAGTCCCTGATCTCTTCATACACATTTCATTTCGCTGATCTCACAAAATCCAGTTTGAGATGGTTTGTTTGGCTCCTTGCTTTTCTTCTCTAGAGAATGTCATTGCTACACTGTAACTCCTAAACCAGAGTACAGACAGCTTGGAATCTGTGCTTTCCTCTAAATTCTAAATTTCTTGTGCAAATTGCTATACTAAATATATTCAAAAATAGTAATGTGGCATAAGACTTTATTAGATAGCACAGTTCTATTTATTCCCACTTTTGCTAAAAAAAGGCACACAATTGAGAGCTGAGTTTAATAGGCTGTTTTCCTGGCATTAATTTTTCCATCTAGTCTACTTCCGTCTTCTTCTTTAACTTTGCTATTTTACTTAATATCACTAAATTAATTTTCTCTAGGTTGAATTTGTTAACCCAATCACAATGAATAGCAGGAATTTGGCTTGGCATACAAATTAGGTAATGTAAACTTCGCATTGTCCTCAAAGTCCAAAATCGAACCTAACATCTCAAGTCCCCAATTATAATGGCTGCTTACCTTTGAGCACACAGAACTTGTTCAGAGTATGCCGTTAATTCCTTGGTTCCTCTAGAAAGACTGCGTTCTGCTCTGTCACTGGCTTGGTTTTCTCCTTTGGTCTTTTCATCATGGCCATGGAATTCTGAGCTTGAATGTTAAGTTATTCCTTGAATATGTGAAAGCATGTATCCTACAGAAAACACATACATACGCACTTTGGTAAGACACCTGCCAGGAAGCCACGCTCTCTCCCAAGTCAGTCTTTGGAAGGTCATGCTAACTGTTGACTGTGGCTCTCCTGTGTGCGAGCTCCATGACTGGGAAGCAACAGAGTTCCTTCTTATGTGCCTTCTTCTTCAGAAAATTTAATACCTTTTGTTTTAGTATAGACAAGGGTTACCCTGGCTATACATATTTCTTTAAAGTCACTTGCATAAAATTATTCATTTTTTTTCTAGTTTACTTTCTTGGAACTATATTAGTTTCTCATTTCTCAAATGTTCATGAGAATGTACATGAGGGTTGAAGTAAAGGTGGATGGGAATAAAATTGGAAAACTCTGAGTGTCTTAATGTATCTTTCTCTTCACTGATATTGTTAGGACCTCAATTAAGTACTTTCTGCACTATGGTTAATAGTCTAAGTGAGAGTAACCTTTGTTTTTTTTTTTTTTTTTTTTTTATATTTTATTGTAGTAAGAACATTTAACATGAGATCTAACTTCTTAACCAAATTTTAAGTGCAAAATACAGTATTGTTAACCCAACGGATAATGTACACTAAATCTCTAGAACTTATTCATGCTGAACATTGAAACTGTATGCCAATTAATTACAATATTGATTTTTTGTAAAGTATCTCCCTGATCCAGTTGTTTCCTTGCTCAAAAGCCTTTCCTGGATTACTTTTGACTACTTCAGTGGCTCTCAAACTACTGATCCTGGACCAGCAGCATCAGCATCACCTGGGCATATGATAGAAACACAAATTCTCAGATCCTACTCTACATCCATTCAATCAGTGGTGGGGCCTAGCACTCTCTGTTTCAACAAGCACTGAAGATGATTCCAATGCTCATGAAGTATACGAACCATTAAACTAATGTAAATGTAAATTTCTAAAAAAAAAATGCAACTTAAGGTCCAATGTGACATGATAACCAACCCACGTTGCATCTTCATTCTATAAATCACACTGCATATTTCTAAGCACTAATAAAAACTGTAAGACTTTCTACTTTTTAAATATGTAGTATCCTTTATGTTACATTTTAAAACTTTTTTCTCTCCAGGAGATTTCCTCATCATACCCTCTCTTCCAACCACCAGTAACAATAACTTTGCTATGATTTTCTTTATTCTTCAAGGCCCTGTCTGAAAAGTGTCCCCTTTTTAAAGACTTTCTTGATTTCCCCCTCAATTAAATATGATCCCCTCCTCTTTTTACTGTTTGAAATAATTTGCTTTTGTCCCTTATGGCATGAATTTCAATCAAGTTTCTAAAACACATTATTTGTGAACACATCTTCTTTTTTTGCCATGTCCAGAAGGCTCTGCCAGGCATGGGCTGCATCCTACTCACCTCATTCCGCTGCCATGTCTTGCACATACAACACATTAATTGAAAAAAAATCAATGTTATTCTATTTCTCTGAAGAACAGTATTCTATAAGCTTCTTCTTGACAACCTTAGACCTGGTGCTTCCCCAGATACTCTCTAGTCCCCACGTGAATATCATGTTATAGAACTGTCCACCAAGCTGTAGTAGAATGAAATATACCTTGACTTTAGATTGGGTAGACCTGCGTTCAGATCCCAGACTCAAACTCCTTGCTGGTCATTTCAGGCAAGTCCTTTACATCTCTGCATCTCATTTATTAAATGGGGATAATGCTATCTACCTCGTAGGTTTATTATAAGGGCTATACTAGATATAATAATATATAACATATATAAACAAATGATAGCTATTATTATAAAATGTGTATCTAAAGCCATACAAACTGATTATCCAAGCTGACACAACCAATAAATGAACAAGACAAAAATAAAAATTAAATATTATTTTTGTACACTACTTCCATCTTCTGTGTAAAAACAGAGAGGAGGAGGGTAAAACACAGGCTAAATCTGTGTGTATGAGTCAGAGCACAGGCTACTCTAAAGCTGGTTCTTCAAAACATCACCAAACAATTGTTAACTATCTTTGCCATTCTCATAAGTACATATCCATGAGAGCACACTCTTCCACGTCTACACAACATCATAACATATATACCTATTGATGCCTTCCTCATGACCTAACAGCTAGCTCCTACCTCTTAGGTCCTCACCTAGAAGCTTGTATGCTGTCCAGTGCTACATTCTTACCTTGATGTTACCCCAAGATGATGTATTTCCACTTCCCTCTGCCACACTTTGATGAAACAGGTCTTCCAAATAATGGGACAGATTAAACAGAACTTGGCCATGTTAGTGAATAGGCTGTTTTGGTAACTTACATGACAATGAACATCAATTTTTACTTAAAAAAAAAAAAACCTGGAGGGGAAATACATCAGTACTCTGGATGTGTATGCATGTGTGTGCTTCTATGAACTGCTTTATTAAAATCTGTACTGTCAAGCTCTAACTTCAAAGTCCAATGGAGCTTCTTACTGTACTATCCTATGGCCTCTGAAAGTCACCAACAGAAATAAATAAGGATTCTCTTCCAAATACATCATGTTATTTGTACTGCATTGTTCTTCTTAATAAAATCAGACATTCTGGTTTGAGATATTGATTGTTCTGCCTTGCATCAATTTTTCTTCAGTATTTTTTTATCAATGAAATTGTGAACTATAGACTTAAAAGTTACTCAATTTCCTTCTCCCTTTATTCACAGCTAGTTATGACTGTGTGCAGTGACTATAATTGTATATATTTAATCCATCAGGCATATATTCAGTTTATTACTATACAAATATATTGAACAAAGTCTATTTTTGAAACTTTAGCTCTCTTGTATGTCAGCTCTAAGAATAACAGGTGATAGAAGCCTAAAGGATTTCAGGCCTTGATGTGTGGTGTGTGTGTGTGCTTGTACATGCGTATACAAGTGCATGTGATCACTGTGGTTTCTTCAATTTTGTGACACTAAAGGATTGAAAAATCAATATCAACTTATGCATTGTATACATAGTTAACTACTGTTGTATATAAATAACCCTAAAACTTAGTGGCTTTATGCAACAAACATTTATTATTACTAACAAGGGGAGAGGGAGGAGTTGATCTAGGCTGGGTTTACTTGTATGGCTCTACTTCTATATCTGGCTGAATTCATCTCCTTGCTGAAGTCTGGCCTCAGGTCTACTTCATATTTGGTAGTCTGGGCCCAAGATGAAACACAGAGTAGAATAACAGCATTTTTCATAGGTATGAAAAGCAAGAGGAAAAGCAGGAACACATGAGGTTTTTTAAAAGTCTGAACTCAAAGCTGGAACATTGCCACTTCTATTTCATTTTGTTGGTCAAGGCAAGGCACATAGAAAAACTCAAAATCAAGGGATAGAGATATTCCTACTCCTTTAGGGGAGGAACTACAAAGTTGTATGGCAAGGGGCATAAATAAAGGGAAGGTTGAAGAATTGAGACCAAAGGTGTAATCTACCATTGACATAATGATGTTAAGTAGTTAATTTGTCTAAATATATTATATGTATCAGCTATTTAGGTCATCCTAAATATGGCTTCGTTGTTTCACACACTCCAATAGCCTCTGTCCCTTGATAACAGATATATCTTTTGCTCTTTCTAGAAGTATAAGCCCTAACAGCAATTAGTTGCCAAATCCACTGAATAGCTCTAGTGTTATTTAAAAGTATCATATAACAATAGAAGTCTGATTTCAAATATTGATCTCGTCACTACTAGTCATGTGACTTTGATTATTTATACACCTGGCCTCAGTCTTCATTTATAAAATGGGCATTATGACACCCACTTGGCAGATTGCTATAAGTATTGAGATGATTTTATAAGTACCTGGAATAATATCTGGTACAAAGTATATTCAATAAAGATAAATCTTCTTAATCTGAATCAAATTGTACCTACCATGAGCAATCATAAAAAAATGTACTGATATTAATGTCACAGGTATAAATTTGAATCCACATTCTTAAGCATATAATGATGAAGTTTTTTTTTAATAACTTACTCCTTGGTAAGTCATCGTTTCTATAAATGTATATTGACTATCTTCTATATACCATGTACTATATGTTTTAGACACTGGAGATAAAACAATAAAACAGACAAATCCTTGCCCTCCAAGCAGAGGAGACAGGAATAAGCTATATGTATATATATATATATATATATATATATATTATATATATATATGATATATATATATGATATAATATATATATTTATGTAAATGCATATGTTCATATATATGCATGTATATATCTAATATATACATTTTATATTTGTATAATTTTTCCGCTCTTGAATCGATTTACATAGCTACCTGCCATGATTTGATAAAACAGTCCTTTTAAATATTGGAACAGAGTAGAACTTGGAACATGTTAATGAAAGGACTGCTTTGATAACTTAAATGACAATTTTTAGTTAACTTAAATAACATTCAAACACTAAAGAGAAAATATAAGTTAAGAAAGGAATAAATATATAAAATTTGGAGGTGAGGCGATGTAAGTTAAGCTAGCTAGAGAAAAATCCTTGAATTCTTGCCTCCTGCTAGAGATTTAGGTTAGGAGCTCTGAATTCCACAAACGTCACTGGTTTTCAACAGTTCTGAGATGCCTCTAAAATTAGATAAAGGATTTTGTTATTTGTGTCCTATGTCCCTCCTCACCATCCCTGAGGAGATATTCCACAGCTTTCATGAGATGTTCAAAAGGCTTCTGATAAGAACATGAAGATATAGCCTCTTAGTAACTTAGAAGTGTATAATACAGTATTGTTGATTATAATCACTAACTCTATGGTGGTTATCATATTGCAATACATAAATATATCATATCAACACACTGTACACCTTAAACTTCCATAAAGTTATATGTCGATTATATCTCATTTTTTTTAAAGGCTTGTTAAGAAGTATTCATTTAAGCAATAGTCACAGATGTAAATCACTCTCGGGGGTGAGTTAAGAGCTTAATTCTAGTTTATGTATCTGATCATGTAATAAGTAAGCTCCGTGCTCTGAACCTCAATCATCCCCTCCCCTGCCAAGGGTTTATGTCAAAAATCAAAGAAGCATTTAACTCACTCTAAGGAGGGTTTAGTAAATGCAGAGTTCTTGAGACACAAGAGACCTTTCTCGTCTTTGTCATCAAGGGGAGACACCCTCAAAAATAATTGGAATCCACTATAATCAGTGCTAGAGTAATGTAATAAACCAAAAGTTATAGGCCTTCATTCCATTCAGAAATGCTAATTTATTTTTTTACAAGTTCTTAGGCATATAATATGTATCCGTATTATTTAACCTCTTTATACAATCAAAGTCCAGATAAGGCTTGGACACAATAACAATTTACATTTATAATGTACCTTACCATTTACAAAAGTTTGTTTAGATAGATTGCCTTATTTGGGATGAAGAATCCAAGATGCAGAAAAGCTTGTCAAAAGTCACACAATCAAAAAATATGTTGAATCTAGTGAGGTTTCCACAAAATACATGGCCCAAATCATGAATTTAAAATATAAAAATAATATCTCTGATATTATATAGTCAATTCTGCTTATGTAAAAAATGGCACTAGAGTAGCTATAAATGGCTAAAGCCTGATGAATTCTGCTACTAGAATGCTGTGATCAAAACAGTTTTCATATCTACTTACTAAATATGTGTGAAAAGCACTATGCTATTATTATTTAGGGTAGCTCTCCTTTTCATATGCTTTTGCTCACAAATGACTGTTATACATCTCCAGGGTATTCTAATCCTGAAATCTCAGACATCTGAGGCATTGATTTCTTTCTTTTCTTTGATAATTTTCAGAATATTTTCTTTCATCTAGCTTGGTCTGTTTTTATCCCTGTTACAATCATTATGAAGACAGTCTTTAAACATCTGATAATCTTTGTTTGAATAGCTCATGCCACCACCCATTCTAGTATCTCATCCTACTTAATTGGACATAAGCAATCTGATATTCTTTCAAGTTTAATATTTTTATTAAAATTCAGAGCTTTATTCATCCCGGTTAGGTTGTATTATTTTCAGTTTATAGTTTGTTGAAGGCAGGTGGTGTAAGGGAAGATGAGCAGTAATATATCCGTGCCTTCTTCAAAGACCCAACCAGTCTTATTTAATGCTCATTTTGTACCCTGCTGAATTTTACAGGCACAGTAGATAACATTAGGAGTGAATATTTGAATCTCAGGCAAACCTCAGAAAGCTCAAACTGACAAGAAAAGGGTTGAGATGTTTTTATATGCTTTCACCAAGTTAATATGTTTTTGCTTTCCTTTTCTTTTAATTTCAATGGCAGCATTTACTTTTTTAGAGAAGATCATGATTCCTTTTGAGTTTGATATTGAATTGTAATGTTCAGAAAGTGCAGACACAAAGGTTGATAATTCAAAAAAATAATCCATGTAATCCAATAATAATATCAAGTGATTTTAAAGATAATGATATAGATAATAATAATAATAATAATAATAATAATAATGTTATCTGCTAGCCAGTATGCTGTGCATTACCTATTACTTTTATTATTTGTAACAACCATAAGAGATAGATATTGTAAATAAATGCTGCTATGTTTAAACCTCTCAAATTTCAGATTTTCTGATGCACATAGCCAAATCTAATCACAACTGATACATTTTGCAGGAGTTAAAACTACCTATATGCAAATTCCAGTCACTGGACATTGTATATACACCTTCAATTTCTCCATCAGTTTGTTATCATCACTGTGAAATGTCTGATATTTACTATTTACATACATTTCCGACCATCCTTCATCTTTAATTTAAAAATGTACAAAATTTTTTATTGGTACAAATGACTTTCATTATATATTGTGAAAGAAAATCTACGCTGGATATATGAAGCATATTAACATAAGCATCCTTGAAGTAATGAGATAGTAGGAAATTTATTTATTTGAATCTGCGTTTTTTTTAAATTTTTGTATTATAAACAAGGTTAGTATAAGTTTATATATTTATATATTCATCTATTTATTTTAAGTAAAAGTCTTCTAAGTAAGCAGAATCTAGGATATGAAAAGTAAGTATAACACAGTAATTACAAGTTCTGAAGCCAGAATACCTGGATTTGAATCCCAGCTTTGCTGTGTGATTTAGACTAGTTGCTTCACCTTTCTGTGTGTCAGTTGTTACTTCACCAGTGTTAGTGAAACTACCCACCATAGGATTATTATGAGGTTTAAGTGAAATAAATTGTGTACAGTGTGTTGTACATAGCAATTTTACTATAAAATCAACTATCATTATAAGCTAAAAATAGTGCATGTGATGTGAATAAAGGTATAAACTGTATTCCTAGTCTTACTTCTTTCTCAAGTCTCAGGGAAATGTCTTTGCAAGATCGTCAAAATATTTGAGATGTCCATTACTAATGCTGCAATATTGGTACAGGATGCCAAATCTCTAAGAATTTCAGATGATAATGCAAGTATTTCTAAAGAGAACATATTTTAAACTTCCAATGATTTTATATAGTACAAATATACCTGAGCTTATAAACAGAAGTTACAAACTTCAGTCCAAAGGCTGCCTTTGTTTAGCTATGAAATGGAAAGCAAGGATTTTATCTTGTAATGCTTTGCTACTCTTATCACTCAGAAAAATAATTCCTATATCACAGGGTTATTTTAATATCATTTAATAGGAATTTACAAACCTTAGAATTTTTAGAAGATATGATAAAATATCTTCATGATCTCAAGATAGAAAAACATTTATTTAAAAATACAAAAATAACAAACTATAAAATAAAGATTAATATATTTGGCCATTTGAAAACAAAATATTCTATTTTATAAAGGACACCAGAAGTGAAATAAAATGTTAAGCTAGAGATATAAAAAATTACATAGCCAATGAAATATTTAAACACAACATACATGAAGATTTCCTTCAAAAAAATAAATAACAAAGAGATGAAAAGTTCAATTTTTAAAATTGGTGACATTTGTAAATTAGCATGCTGATAGGAACCAACTGGTCATTAAGATACAAATCTTATTAAGCAATGATAAAATAATACAAATTTAAACTTTAATAGATAATGGTTTTATTCTCAGCCATTTTTTTAAATTAAGAAAATTTAGAAAACTAAATTTTAGTGAAGATGTGGGGAAAAGAGATGCTTATTCATTACTGGTAGGATTATCAATTTACTGACCTTATAGAGCAAACTGACATCATACGAAGAATTGCAAATGCACATAAACTTCTCACTTCATTCTTCTATTTTGATGAAAACTATGCATTAGGAGATATAACCAAGGATGCTCATTGTATCTCTTCTAACAAATAAAAAATTCTTCTACCTTTCCCTCAATAGAATTCATAAATAGCTTATGTCTGATTCATTCAATGGAATATTATAAGTTAAAACCAATGAACTATAATACAAATACCAACATGGATAAATTCATAATATTTAATGAAATTGAAATCTATAATATTGAATGAGGAAAAAAGCAAGGTACAAACAAGTAAAATATTGCCTTTTATGTAAAAATTTAACATAAAAACTATATTCTGTGTATGAACACAAATTAATAAGGTAAAAGTATAAAAACAGACCTAAGAATATACATATCAACTTTATGATTATAGATACTCCTTTAGACAGCTATGCCAAATTATTTCTGGCTTGCTAAGGGATTTTTTGGTTTTGTTTGTTTTATCATGGATAGATGTTAAGTTTAATCAAATGCTTTTTGGGCACTTATCATGATGATGAAGATGCAGTATATTTTTCCTCTTGGTCAACAAATGTGCTTAATTGCCCTGATATTATTCCCCAAGGTTAAATGGCCTCATATTTATAAGTTAAACTCCACTTGGTTCTGATGGTTATTTACTGTGTGTGTGAGTGCTTGAACTGTTAACTTGATTCTTTTGTTATAGTCTGTTAGCTTAGATTTGCTAATATTTTAAGAGATATTTTCACATCAATATTAATAAGTCAGATTGCCTATGATTTACCTTTCTCAAAGTGCTCTTGTCTAGTCATGGTAATATATTTATGAAGTGTTCTGTCTTTTATTTTTCGATTCTGTGAAATATTTATGTAAAATGAAGGTTATTCTTTCAATGTTTGATAGCATCGGCCTATGAAACTTTGGTTAAAAAGAAAATGGATAGACACATTATACTTTATTCATACTATGAAATACTACTCAGAATAAAAAGAAATTATGATGGATACATGCAATAATATAAATGAATCTCAAATATATGTATGATGAATGGAAGGATTCTTAACCAACAGAGTACATGTAATAAGATCTCATTTATATAAAATAGATAATCAGGTAAAAAAAAATCAAGAACACTGTTTTCCTAGAGAAGTGGCAGGAGAATATATTAAGTCTTGAGGGAACTTTCTGAGATAATAATATGATAATCTTCTATATCTTAATAGAAGCTGGGTTTCATAGTTGTATTCATTTGTCAAAACCTAGTTTAAAACTTATTATTATACGTAAATTTTAAATCGAAAGAAAACTAAAAAATGAATTCTAATTAATAATGTGTATTCTAAAATATTTAGGCTGAAGTGTACTGATGTCGCAATTTACTTTGGCATTCATCAACAAATAAGATGGAAAGATGGTTAGACAAAAGAATAGATGGATGACTATGCCAATAAAACAAGTATAAAAAATGTTAATGGAAGAACCTAGGTGGTAGAAATATGTGTGTCCTAGTAAATTTTTGTTTACTTTCTCTATGTGAAAATTTTCTTAATAAAATGTCGGGACGAAAAGCCCTTTGTATTTAAAAATGCCCTACCACATAGATCTTGAGGGCTAGTTTACCTCTCTGGTTTCAGATGTCTTTCCTGTGTTTGATCCTGAAAATTTCCCTTTCTTTATTCTAAGAATAGCTATATATATAAAAGATAAAGTCATTATAAAATATTTTATTCTGGGAAGTTAATGTATCCATCCTCCCCTCTTTTTGAAATCACTGGTACTGATTAGTAAGAACTCATTTTTGTAACAACCTCCCAATACCCATAGAAGAATTTTCCAGTGCTTTATTTTTTTAATATTTGCTACTTCTAGACAACAAAGGGGTATTTCTGATGTTTATGTTAATATTTATGTTAATCTGGGTCATTCAGGTAGTGTAAAACCCATGTGAAATACCTACTTTACTTTAGATTTCTCTGGGTTTTAGGGGTTCTTCCCCCCCCCCACACACACACGAAAACAAGCAGAGAAAAACTGACTGCTGAAGTGGACTGATGTCTGCAATTTACTTTGGCATTCACTGCTTTATCATTATCCTGCGCTGTGGACCTATTTTTTGTAAGCAATGCTTTCACCCATACGTAAATCTTAATGGATACAAAATTTATATGTGTTTCAGTATTATCTCACCAACCTGGAGACCAAAATCCTTGTCCCTGTCTGTTATGTTAATGGTGATGATTGCATCAGACAGGGAAACTTCAGTATCAGTTCCTACCCTAACCACTTGGCAATTCAGTTCTCAGTGCAACAGTGAGACATGGTGACTTCTGTTCTTTTTTGGAGATCAACAATGCTCTTAAAATAATGAAATAAAATAAAACTTTTAGAAAGTTAGACATTTCTTAAGGTTTTCCAAGGAAGAGTTTTATATTACTGTACTCTATCGTCTTCATAAACAATTCCAATGTGGCCACTATGCCACTCTTCAGAAAATCCTTTTGTTACTAATACTGTAGTGACGTCTGCAATGGTCATTTTCTGCACTTATCTGACCACTGAGTAACGTTCACTGGAGCTAACCACAACCTCTATCTTGCAACACTTTCTTCTCTAGGTCTTTGGGACATATGCTATTTTTCTTTCCCTTCACTCAGACTAATCTAAATATTCTTTCTAAATACCCTTTGCTGATTCTTTTTCTCTATTCCATCTCTACATGCTGCTTGTTTCCAGGACTCAATCTAGGTAGGACCTTTTACATTTCTTTATCTACACTCTCACTAGGTTTGAACTATGCTAACTTGCAAATATAATATATAGACCTGATCTCTCCTCTTAAACCCAGTTCATATTCCATCATATAATTTATACATCCAAATTTACCATAATTTAATGTTCAAATTTATTATAATTATGACAACGTAGATACTCAAAGCCTATCATTTTACATTATCACTAACACTTTTGATATTTGTGCTCAATCTTAGGGTATCACAACCCCTTAGGACTCATTCTTAATTCTTGGTTATATATTTCTATATTTCACATACTCTATCCATTCATTGTCAGGTCTTTTTTTGCCTACCTCCTAAATATTGGATATACAGAACCACACATTTCTCTACATTTCCACAGACACCATACTTGTACAGGTCTCAACACTTTTATTTGAATTACTATAATGGTTTTCTAACCACTTTATCATCGTTTATCTTTCCTCCACAGAACAAGAGTGAATTTTTAAATCAGAAAATCAAATTACATCTTCCTAATGTTTTTTTTTTGATAGTAATGTCAGACATTATTTATTGAATTTGAAAGAAAATCCATAGCCTACTCTATTCTCTGCTTTTGCCATGCTACACCTCCACCCCTATATTTAGGATGCTTTAGCCACACTGGTCTTATGTTCCAGGATACGCCTAGTTTATTTCTGCTTCTAGGCTTTCACAGTTGATATTTTCTTCTCCACCTCCAGTAGTGGTTGGCTTCTCGTACGTTAGGTTTTAGCTCAAATGTCACCTTTATGCCTCTATCTAACTAGCTGGCTTCTAAGGAAGGCTACCCACCTGCTCCTGAGTTTTAGTTCTGCATATCAAAGAATTTTGGAAAGATCGAAATTTTATCAGCTTAAAAAATATATATTTTATATATTTCTAGGAGTTCCCTCATCTTATGTTTACATAATTAAGAAAGTCCACTCTTTTGATTCTCCTCTAAACAAAAAATTAGCGGCCCTAAGATGACTTGCCTTGTGTTTTTCAACTGGGAGTATTATTTTGGGTGTGATAATTCTTCCTTGTATACATAGCAGCATCTCTGGTATCTTGTCCTTAACACTAGTAATGCCCCCTGGTCATTGTTATAAGCCAAAAAAGATCAATGTACACTTCAAGAAATGTATATAAGAAGGCAGTACTGCTCTAGTTGAAAAACCAAAGAAACAGCTTATAGATTCTGTTGGGAAAAAGAAAAGTTTATCCCATAAACACTGTTTAATGGTTGATAACTACCTACAAGTAAGGAGAGAGAAGGCTCAAAAAGCTCCCCTATGTTCATGGCAGCACAATTTATAATAGCCAAGATATGGAAGGAACTAAATGTCCATCAACAGTTGACTGGATAAAGAAGTTTTGGTTCATATACACAATGAAATATTACTCAGCCATTAAAAAAATGAAATCCTAGCATTTGCAACAATATGGATGGACCTAGAGGTTATTATGCTGAGTGAAATAAGTCAGATAGAGAAAGATAAATACCATGTGATTTCACTTATATGCAGAATCTAAGGGAAAAAAGAACAAGCTAATCAAAAACAGACTCACAAATATAGAGGACAATCTGGTAACGGTCGGGTGGGGGGGGTTGGGAGGCTGGGAGAATGGGGTGAAGGATTAAAGAAATACAAATTAGTAGTTGATAGATGGTCGCAGGGATGGGAGCACAGCATAAGGAATGCAGTTAGCATTAATGTAATGGCTAGGTGGACAGCCAGAGGGGGAAAGAGTAATTAGGGGGGTCATTTTAAAAATTATATAAATGCCTAATGGATATACTGTATACTTGCAATTAATAATAAAATTTAAAAATAAAAAGCAAATAATTCACTAATAAGTAAGTTATGAATGGAGCAACAAATAAATATTTGCAAGACTCCAAATTCCACCCTGTATTAGAGCACTTTTTTACAAATGCCCATAAGATGAAGCAAAATAATGTTAAGATCCATGGGTGTCAAAATGAGATGACATCTGATAATAGGGTTCATGGAAGTCTTCTTTAAAAAGGGAGAATTTAACCTGATACTTGAAAAATAGCTAAAAGTTTAGCTGATAGCATTGTGTGATTCAGGCAGAGAAAATATACTCAACAAATACATTTATATAGAGATATGTGTATGTGTGTGTGTATAACCATATAAGCCCATAATAGGTTTTGAGAATAATAAATCTAATTTGACTATTGCATGCAGGGAGGACTGGAAGTTTTGTGAAACTGTAGCTATTTATGGAAAACCTTAAGGAATTTATACTTGATCCACTAGGCAATATGGAAACTTTGAATGTTTTTCAGAACAGGGCTAACTGAATGGAAGAGAAGTCTGAGGAGAAAAGAATTAGTCAACTCTTCACCATTAATCACTTTGAGTGCCCTAAGAACAGGCCAGTTTTCCTGTTATGGATGAAGTAGTTCAGAGATCAGGCTTTGGACTCAGTATTCATTTGAATTTATGTTTACTATGTTGCTGTATAATTCTGAGCAATTCATGAAACCCTTTCTCAAACTCAGTGTCCTCATGTATAAAACTGAGTTCATGAGAATTTTGTATATTGATAGAACATAGGAATAGCCCAATAAACTATAGCTATTGTTATAAATATTATCATTATGTTATTTGTCTTTTGGAAAACAAGCTGTTTAGATGGAAGAATTCATTAAAGCTTTTAAGTCTGCAGTGCTTGTGACAATATTAGTCTCTGCATAAGAATTCTGTAACACCATCTCAGAGAATAGGTGGTGCTAATAATTGAGAACTAACACCATGTATGTTTGTGCATGTGAATATATGTATTGGAATGCTAGCTATCAGCTCACTGCTGTACATCTGGCTTTTTGATGCTCTTCAATGATGCTTTAGTTAAAGTCTTTGAACGAAAACTTAACCATCTCCATTTCAACCATGAAATAATCCAAATAGAATGCTATCCGCACAGATTGCCTTTCCTGAACCCTCTTGACAATCATTAGGAGAGCTAGTGAAATAGAATTAACTGTCTGAATTTCTTTCTTAGCCCTGCTTATTAGACCAGATATTTTCAGCTAAGCCATTTTAGAACAGAAGAAGTGAAGCAAAAGGCTAATCAATTACACAGTAAACTCAGGCTAAATATTTGTCAAAGCTTTCTTCATCAATCAACTTTAGGTACTGAACTCTCTAGATTATTCTCATTATTCAAATTTCACTTCATTTTTGCCCAATAATCTTGGACTAGTTTCTCCCTGGAATGTGAAATAAGGGGAAGATAATTAATAATTATTAAGCTTCAATTAAATCCTAAGCATTCTGTTTAAACATCTTCATGTTCATCATGTAATAATCAAATATTCCACAGAAGCCCAATGAGATTAATTAATTTATAATTTTTAGAGTGAGAATAATCAAAATATGGTGACTTCATTTGTTCCCAGTTCTGTGCTAAGAGCTTGACAAGGCCGTGAAGCTACAGAGATCTTATATTTCAAACACAGATCTGTTTAATCTCATAACACTGACCCTCCATTCTTCCTAAAGTGGAATTTCATTTACTCTTTATTTTAAAATTAAGAGATTAGTATTTATCTCCCAGTGGATATCTGAAGAGTATCTAAGGAAATAAATGTAAAAAAGTAAATACTAAGCCTGAACCTGGTACTTGGCCCTTGTCTAAACTCTTCAAGATGAATATTACTACCTTTGTTCAAATAAGAAACTGAGTCTTATGGAAGAAAATGACATCCCTTACACAGCATAATTGGGACTTATCACCAGGTCTCTGTAACTGCAAAGTTGAACTCTTTTTTATTATACATGCTGCCTTTCCATATCTGCTTGACTTTCCTTCTTTTATATCCAGTGCCTAACTTGATAAGTTTATTTAAATATTCTTATACTATGCAGGGTTAGGTTAGGTACAGCTTACCTTTCACTGTTTTAAGAGCTGCTTTCCTGCCTTGCATCCAAAATCATTGATTTCCCAATGAGGAACTAGATGAGCCCCATAAATTAGAGCAGGAAATAGTTCCTTCTCATTATATCGGTGAGCTATATGTATGATGGTGGCAAATGGTGAAAGAAAATATCCTTAGAAAACAGGATAATTGCTTTTGAGGATTCTGACATTCAATGATTTAATAGAAGTTATAGCAAATATTCAGGTAATTAAAATGATTTTCAAAATATTTCTCTTAAAAAAATCACTTACTGATTCACACATTCTTATACTTTGTCAATGCTATCTAGCCTTATATCCTGAATGGCCCATTGGATATTTAGATTAGTACCCCCTTATGTGAACTCATAATACTTTATACTTCTACCATCATAGCATTTATCACACAATTGGAACTGCCTCCCTACTTATCTGAATTAACTTCTATAACTTGAGCTCTGAAAGAGCACTATTAATGTCTGTGTTATTCATGTTGTATTCTTAAAAACTCAAGTTTTCTAACTCTTTTCTGTTTTTTAAATAAATAATAATGGTTTCACCTATTTCTGAAAGCTTCAAGTGGGTTGCCATAATAATGTTTCCTGATTCAAACGTATGAAATTCAGGTCATTGATGTTCGTGTCTCCTTTCATCTGAAAAAGTATAGCTACACCAGGGTGATATTGATGACAGCATTCTACATCCCAATAGTCACATGTAATATTGCTTTTCTTCTTCCCTTTACACTGTGGGTGAGAATAAGAATCATTCCTAATGCAGTAGACTTCAGAGTAGTCCAGCCAGTTGTAATCCAAGAGGTTTGAATTTACACTAAGGAAATTCCATACCCTTTCAGATATTCTAACACACGCGCCCCAGGATTCATGTTTGTGGCCATGATGCAATAGAGACAAAGCCTGAAGAAAAGAAAACAGTAGAGCAAAGATATGGAGATAAAGGGAAAGAGAACTAATAACTTTCCTGAGAACAGCCTAGAACTAATAACTAACCTAGAGAACAAAGCCATGCCTGGATCCAGGAAGCCACAAGAACAGTTTTTTGAAACACCCTTTTTGCTTCCCACTAAAATTAGTTTAATTGAATTTCTATCACTTCCAACCTCCTGCCTCTTTTCCTTGTTGTCATATCTACATTAAAGTGTTGACTAGCTATTCAAACTTGGGTCTGTCTTCCATGAAATTAGTTAAATATGGGATCCTGGAAAAGATAAAAGGCAATTATTAAACTTGTTCCAGGACTTGGGGCCAAGAATGATACAAAGATTGGCAACATTGACTCCTGTCTCCAAAGAGCTTCAAACTAGAGAAGAAAACCAGACTTTCAAATAAACTAACCAGAGAAACATATGAGAAATCATGGGACTATATTATAGGTTCTACTGAATTTAGGGACAGGAAGTCTGTCCATCATTCAATGTTCAGAAGAGTGGTGAGCTCCTTTTTTGAAACTATGTCTCTGTCACATCGTTATCACATAATCATCATTTATAAGAAGTGCATTTTTTTTCCTCAATAAAAATTTGAATTAACTCAGGAAAAAGTTGTTATCTAGCTTTGAAATTTAATTATGTTTTTTGTGCAAGATTAGGACATAGGTTTTTTCTCTTCAGTAGTAATTAAGAGTAATAGATACATTTTGCCTGATATACTCACTTGAAAGGGATTTGGGGGACACAGACAGCACAAGTGATAACAATTATCAAGATAGATGTATTGTCTAACAATGGGTAACAACGGTTAGCCTACGATTTTTATTCTTGTCTTCGTATAAATGTATTTGTCAACTCCTTTCCTGAGAGCAAGTTTTGATTAATGAAGTCGGAAGGAGAGCAAAAGGTCGCTCAGGGCAGAGATGACTGACAGGGGAAGAGACAGGAAAACGTTACAGTATATGAGTAAAAAAGAAATTTCTTTCATATTTTTTTCTTAGGCAGAATACTTATCTCAATTTCACAATTCAGAAAAGGAAACAGAAATTGAAGGTAAGTGTGTTTATTTTCATTTCCAAGGCCAGAGAAGGCATGTGGCCAACTTTGCCACGCCGTGTTTTCTCCCCATTCTCCGTCTCTTCCATTCTCATTAACTGACAGCTTATACCTGCCTCCTTTCTTTTAATTTCTTATGAGCTTTCTGAAGAAAGCTTTAGTATAGACTGCTCCTGGCCAGCAAAAATTCCCCCAGCCAACCTGGCTTCCGAAGGAGAAAATCAGGAATTACTAAGCTTTAAGAGACAATAAGGATAAAGAAACATAGGCCAGGACACATATTTAAATGTAGTTATTTCATTATAGTGCTGTATTACCTTTCTTTGTCAATAGTTCCAACTTTTATAATATCGTTCATGTTGCTTTCTTCTTTCAAACACAAATCACAATTTGTGATTGAGAGAATTATTAAAATTACAAAGAAAATATCTGATGAATTTATCAGAGAAAGTTTTGCAATTAATTTTGTAAAGGTAAAATGATTACTCTGAATCAGCTTTTTAAGTCAACTAATCACCTTATAATCTTGTTCCCTTGTCTACTATGGGGGGGTGGTAAAAATTTAATGCAGAACAATTACATACCTATACAAGAACTGCATAAAAAATTGTTCTTAACACAAAAAACGTCTTTATGTTTTCTCTAAAATTAGTTCCAGGAAATAAATATAATGAAAAAATTAGGTCACATTACATCTTTCTTAGATTCTCTTTTACGGTATACTGCCAACAAATAATGTAAATCACAAAAAGTCCTGAAATCTCTTGATCAGGCATATTTTTAAATACCTTTTCAGCCAATGCCAAACCAAAGTATACCAATACATCATTCTTCTCCAGCTCTCCCTCATTAAAAATAAAAAAATATTAAGAAAGATCACAATACAAGTAATGATAGCAAGGAAACCAAGAACTATGTTCAGTATCAAATTATTTTGTTCTCCATAATTAAAATCAAACTGATATAAATATAATATGAAATAGATATATATGAAATAGAGACATTAGGAATAAAGAATTTTTTTTCTAGATAAAAACATGTATTGCTTATTCAACTTACTGTGATTCTCTTCATTTCTTTGGTTTATTTAATTTATTTTTTTATAATTTATTTATATCTTTATTAAATAAAAATTATTGATTACCTACTCTTTATACTAGACATATTCTAGGCTCAGAAAATAGAGCAGTGGACCACAAAAGCCCTATTCTAGAAGGAGCTTACTTTCGAATGAGAAATAATGACAATAATATTACATAAAATTGTGATGAGCGCTATAAAGAAAAAAGTTTAAAAACTGATACTATAGATCTGGTTTTAAGGGTGATAGTGAGATAAGAGGTGAGTTCTTTGAGGAGGTTAGATCTGAATGAACTTAGAAGGTAAGCCATGAGAAGATCTATAGTAACAGTTTTTCAGGGAAAGGGTACAGCAATTACAAAGATGCCATGCTTATCCTATTTAAGAAAAAAATAAAAAAGAAGGCTAGGGTTAGTGATACATGGTGAGTTAGAGACGATGTAAGGCAGACGCACACAGACATGTGGGCCGGGAAAGTGTTTTTAATTTTCTTCTGAACATAATATGAAGATATGAACATTTAAAATATATCACTCTGGCTACCTGGTTAACCAGTTAAAAGGTTATTGCTATATTAAGAGCAATAATCATTCATAGTGGCATGAATCAGAAAAGTAATGGAGAAAATATGAGAAGCAGTCAAATTTGAAATACACAACTATATAAAAAAGAAAAAATGTAACTAGAATATCATATGTTACATGCTAACTTTAATAAGAATAGTAAGAACATACTCATATCTTCTTATTAATGCAAAAAAGATAAAAAGGCAGATGTAAATTCAACTGTATCAGTAATACTAAATGTGAATGAAGTAATCCAATCAAAAGGAAGAGATTGTCAGACTACATAAAAACAAACAAGTAAACAAACAATAATATCCAATTCTGTGCTTTCTCTAGGAGACATGTTATACACCCAAAAATACAAAAAAAAAAAAAAAATTAAAGGAAAAGATGAAAAAAAGGTACTCTAGACAAACAGCAACCAAAAGAGATTTGAGTGACTATATTCTCATCAGAAAAAAATAAACTTTAAAACAAAAGAAAGATGTGACTGGAAATAAAGACAGACATTTTATAATAATAAAAGAATGAATCCATAAATAAGGTATAATAATTATAACTATATATATATATCTAATTACAGAGCACCAAAATGCATGATGTAAAACACAGAAATGAGAGAAAAAAATAGACAAATCCTATAATAGTTAGAGATTTTAACATTACACTTTCGATAATGGATAAAAGAATGAAGCAGAATATTAACAGTGCTGTAGAGGACTTGACAACAGTATAAACCTAAGACTGTAGAGTATTCTCCCAAAACAGTAGAATCCATACTCTTCCCAACAGTGTAAAGCACATTATTTCAAGGCAGATCATGTTCTAGGCCATAAAACAATATTTAATATGTTTAAAATGTTTGATTATATTAAAAAATAGATAATTGACTACAATGAAATTAAATTAAAAATCGATAACAGAACAAAATTTGAGAAATTATAAGTACATGGAAATTAAACACAGTATTTGAAAACTACCACCAAAAAAAAAACAAACACACAATCGAATTAGACAATACTTTGAGATGAATGTGTATAAAACTCACCATACCAAAACTTATGATATGCAGTAAAAGAAGGATTAGAGGAAAATAGTTCATCTCTTCCAATAGGAGGGAAAGTAGTTTATGGGAAGGGTTATAAGTAGATTAGTATATTTGATGATGAGAAAATGGGAGATTTTTTTTGTGATTCCTTGTATTTTTCTCCATGAAATATACAGCTAGATGCCCAGCTAAGAATTAGGAAGTAAAAGAAGACTGAATGAAGTTTGAGAAGACAGAAGAAATTATAAAATATTTCTCAAAAGATGACAAATTGCCTAATGAAATGTAGTAGTGTTACTAACTACTGCTAAGGGCATCCTCAATTTTTATGGTCATAAATGTAAGTGGCACCAGTCAGTAAGTATTCATATCCAACTTCTCTGTGCCTATGTGGAATACAATTGGATTTAATCAGGTCAGCTTTTACAAAGGGAGAACAAAAGAAGGAGAGAAGAGAAAGTGAGCTGAGAACTATGGTAGGGAGAAGATATAGTAATAAACAAATGAGTTCAAGCAACATAAAAGGAAAAAGGGAACAGGAGGTAATAGAGAGAAAAAGTGAAAGGGGCCAATGGATTGAAGGTAAAATTGCAAGTCAAATTGAAACAGCAATGAGAAGCGATACAAATCCCCACTTTACCTCCAGGCCTTCTGTTGATATGGGACATGAGGAAACAAAACAAAAAAAACAAAAAAACAAACAAAAATACTTCTCCCTTAAGAGGCTGTCAGGGAAAGCAATGTTTTCTGGGCATGGCCAAGTTAGAAAAATAAGATAAAGGGAATATATATGTTATCCTTAATCTCTATGCTTCTACTGAATTCTTAAAACTGAGATTTTTCAAGGCTTGGAATTTTCCTGTTTTCCAAATTGGCACTCAGCGAAAGTAACAGAGGACACTCTAACCAATGCATTTGATAATATCCTTTTTCTTCTAACCTATCAAAATACAGAGGGTGACCCTACTACTAGCCAATTTGTCTTGCTATGTGATAAAGTTTTCCCCTCTAAAATTTAATTTGTAGGAATTGCTTATAAATGTATTCTGGGAACAATTTTGATTAAATCCAAATAAATGATAAATAGTATGCTTAAGTCCATTTATATTTATTTCTCCTTTGTTAACCATGTTGGCAACACCTCAGAATTTAGTGCTTTCTGCAAATTTCATTAGCAGGCAATTTATTCCCCCCTGGAGATGATTAATAAAGATGGAAAACAAAACCGGACCTCATGCCAAGCTCCGGCAGCCCCCTACTAGCCACTTCCTCACAACTGGACACAGTCCTATTTATCACCACCTTCCTTTGCACTGGCTCAGCCAGCATGCCAAACGATGTGACAGTGTTCATATCCTAGCCAACTTGAAACAGGTTAGAATACTAACTTTTCTGGGACTCTCCACAAAATGCTTCAGCTATTGCTCCATAAAACACAGATTGTATTTCACAATGCTACTAGCTTTGTCCTTCTGCAAACAGACACAATATTTGCCATCATTTCTATTTTTATAAGCCTACATAGCCATATCACTGAGTCTATTGTTCTCTGGGTGTTTATAGATTTCCCTTAAAGAAAAAAAATAAGGACTGACATCACACATATCATATCACTCTGATTACTCCTCTGTTTGAAGTTTTGCACCCTATCTGCTTTTCCTCAAATGCCTGGCATTGTTCCAGTTCTTAATGATATTTCAAAGTCTTCTAAGTATTTTAACAAATGTAGGTCCATTTTTCCTGCCTCTAAGTGATTGTGAGTTAGACTATTCTGATATTAATATTTTCTGAGTTCAACTTTAAATGTAGCCATGGAATCAAGTAGTTGTTGGTTACTTTTTTTTTTCCACTAATACCTTTGGTTGAGAAATTCTTGCCTAATTAATGAAATCAGTTGTGAAATTAGTCTGATTTGGCTATCACGGCTTAGAATATTAAACTGTACTTTTTTCAAGTTTGTTATTTTCTTATTAAATAGCATGGTCTACATTGTTATATGAGCCAAAAGTTAATTTTAATTATTACCTTGAAAGCTGATTCAAAATCAGTTCACCATAAAAAGTACTTTAACTGCAATAGCTGGGATTTTGCTTTGCTTTTTAGGCGTGGTTTTACTTTGTTTGTTTTACACATTCCAACATAAAAACAAAACTTTGCTGTTATATGTTACAGGAAATTTGTCTGTGATACAAACTAATCTTAGAAAATATTTTAAAACCTTAATTCTATGTAAATACTGAACAAACTTGATTTCCTTCAATTCCTTGTCAATTATTATTAACAAAAAAAAAAATAACTCATTGCAAAACTCTCTAAAATATCACTTTAAGGAAAACATAATTATTGGTAAATAGCTTTTGCAAACTTTTAATGGTAGCATATATTTTAATAATTTTGATAAAGACAAAGTTGAATATTGCATCTCTGAATATTAAATGTGAACTTTAAAACAAATTGCAGAACATCAGAGTGAATACTTTATATTTCCCAAAAGCACTAGAGAAATATCTTGTTATGCTATATTAATATATGTATTGAACATTCTATCCTTGTTCTAATGTAACTAGATTTTTCTAAGTACTTGAGAATTTTTGAAGAAATATTACTACAGTTAACAGATCAGTAGTAAGACTATTCATTACATATTGTACATTTTGTACATGTGTTTTAATATTTCCATTTCATTTTTCTCATAGACTGAAACTGCTACCTGTTGGTGGGTGGGTACTTATCTGATTCCTCATCATTCAGGTTCCAAGGGTTGCAAAATTAAAAGGGAAAATGAAAGCCATAATGCCCTGAAAAAATTCACTAAATAACTGGTTTCTTAAGAAATTAGTTTCTAATAAATATATCCACATACTTGAAAGAAAACTGATAGCTGAGCTAATGTGAAAGTTTGTATTTGTTTTTTATGCACCTGCTTCTCACCTAGGTCTCATCAAAGTACAAATAACATTTCTATGGTCAGGGTTAGGCTAAGGACCTACAATGAGGGATAAGGAATTAAACAAAATTCTAAGAAGTAGAAATATTTGGGGATCATGAGTCAGGAATTATAGGTGAATTGAGGTGAGACTAGAAAACAAGCTTGAAAGCCAAGTGTGAAGTTTCTGAGTAGTGTGCCAAGAAGTAGAACTTTTTTGTGATGGAACATTTGAAGCTATTGAAGGATTTAAATAAAATTATATAAATAGAGTTGAACTACAAGACAATTTATTTACCACAGAATGGTGGCTGGATGAGAAAAGAAAGTGACATAAGGCAGGGAACTTGTTAAATAAATATTGGAAAAGGCCAGGGCAGAAATAAATTAATATACTCAATACATATTTATTAAGCTTATACTATCTGTTGGGCACTCCTCAAGGTGATAAGAATACAGAAGTAAACACAGAAAAAATCCCTGACCTCATAGAGCTTACATTTCAGCCACAGGAGACAGATAATTAAAAAAAAAAAAAAAAAAGGATAATAAACAAATAAATAAGCAATGACTGAATAAATGAATAAATAAAGTTGTGTGTGAGGAGATGTTAAATGATTTTGGAAAAAATAAAAATGAAAATCAGGAGCATGAGATGAAAAATGATGTGGGAATTACAATTTTAAACAAGTCACAATAGGATTTATGGAGAAGGGGATATTTGAGGGAAATCTTGAATGAGGAGGCAATATGAATATCTGGGAGAAATGTTTCAGGCAGAGGAAGATCCAGGGTAAAGGCCTTAAGGCCAAAGGAAACCAGAATATTCAAGGGAGAAACAGAAAGTCAGCACAGCTGGAATAAGGTGATGTTAAGAGAAGCAGAAAGTGAGATATTGGAGGGGAAATCGGGAAGACCAAGTAGGGGTTTATAAGATCCTCTAAAGACTGCTTTTTGCTCTGAGGAAATAGGAGTTATTGGAAGGTTTGAGCAGAGGAACAACATGCATGACCTTGTTTCATTTTTAAATAAATCAATGTTTTAAAGAAATAACTATATTTCAAAAAATAATTTTATTTTAAAGAAATAATCATGTTTTAAGGAAACAACTATGACCAATATGGTGAAAATAAACTCTCAGGTAGGAGCGGGGGCAGTGCACAAGTAGAAGACAGACCTTGCAATAATAAAGGGTTAAAATAAAGAGGTAAGTGACTTAGACAAGGTTTGAGTAGTAGAGAAGCTGAGAAGTGGTAACAAGGAATAGCATTAATAGAAATGGAAAAGTCTAATCTAAACGAAGATTGATAGGGTGTATTAAATATGGGATGAAGATGGGGGGATATTTAATCACTACTCTCAGTTTTTCACTTAGGATGACTGAGAGAGCTGTACTACCCTTAACAGAAACAGGTGAGTAGGGGGTAGAGAGCTAGTTTGAAGGAGGAACAGCTGTTTTTAATCATATTAAATATGAGACGTTAGTAAACTCTAGAAGGGCATAGAACTCAGACAAAAAGGTTAGGGGAAAAAAAAAATTATATGTAATATTACAGACAGATTCAGGTGTTGTGAGACCTACAATTTATCAATTTGAGGGGGGAAGACATCTTTAAGAAAAATAAAGTAATATTGTAAATACAAAATTCTGTTTGGGATTTTGGAAGTGACTCATAAAAATGTGAAGTACAGAAGCGTAAATATCAGAATGAATTCATTTCTGGTGATACCACAGAATGGCTGAAATCTCCAAAGGAGGGAGTTAAAACTGAATATCACTTTTGGGAACAATGAGGAAAGACACTTGAAAACCAGAGAAGGTAGAAGAAGAGCCAAGAAAGCAACATCGCTGGGGTTCAGGTTTTCGATTTCAGGAACTAAAGGTGACTGAAATGGCCAAATATTTATAAATTGCTATATGACAAGCACTGTGCTAGGTGCTGGGAACTGTCACCATAAGATATGGTGATTAGGAGCCTATTTCAGGAGGCTCTGGTAAAAGCCAGATTATAAAGGGTGACGAATGATCCAGAAGCTAAAAATGTATAGAGCACTCATTTAAGAAATATATCCACGATTACCTGATTTTCTTCTTTCTCATAAACTAATGACAGCTTTAATGGTTGAGTATGAAAATATACTGACTCTGTAAATACATTAACTTTTTTTACCACAAGAGGCAAATTAGCATATATGAGACCAAGAACTCTCTAATTCCCTCAGAGACTTGTATGCTTAACTGAAACTATGTGTCTTCGAAAAATTCATTCAAATTTACTCATAGATTTAGCCTCCTTTTTTTTTTTTTAAAAAAAGTTTTTAGGCCAGCATGTTTCCTACTCAGCTAAAGAAAGAAAAAAATGGTCATTGTTTCTTATTCATACAATTACACAATTTTCATTAAAAGTAAGCTTTATGAATTTTCAACATTCTCTAATGGTCTAAGGAGTTTGGCATAGAAAAATAAAATATCCTAAAACTATACACTATTTCATTGATTTTCCTGCATTTAGTGATTTGATAACTTTAAAGACACTTTTGTCTGTGTTGTGCTTTTAATAGTTATATTACCATTTATGAGTCAATAAAAATTTACTGAGTAATAAGGACTAAAAGTGTTTTTTTTATATATAGGATATAGAGTTTATGAATAATTTCTCTCTCTCACCCACATACCCTCTTCTACCTTCTCCCCTCCCCCCCACAGAAACACGCATATACTTGGAGTCCATGAGAACTGTGATTTTGTCTTATCTGAATTTTTCTGGGGCAGGAGGGAAGCCTAAGACTTATTAAACAAGAAAACTTTTTTAAAGGCATTTCACTTTTCCAAATGGCTTCAAAAATTCTACATAATCTTAGCTACTATATTTTTCAAACTTGAACCCTAAAGTTAGGATTAAACCAACCAGCTACTCTTAGTTAATCATTGTCAAAGTTTACAAAGACTCCTCTAGAAAGTATATTTTTAAATTTTATTTTATTAGTTTGAAGTATACAATACTACATTGGTTAGACATTTATATAGTCTATAAAGCGACCCCCTAATTGCTCTTTTCTCTTCTGGCTCTCCACTTAGCCATTACGTTACTGCTAACAGTATTCCCTCCGCCGTGCTCCCATCCCAGTGACCACCTAGCAAGTACTAATTTGTACTTCTCAGAAAGTAATAGTTTGAGAGGCAAAGCAATGTACCCTCATTTTCCTGAGGCTAGGAACTGTATCGATTATGTCTTTGGTATCATCAACAGAAACTATCTATTTTTGAAATTCGGATATAGAAAACAAACTTGTGATAATGGAAAGAAAGAAGACTGCTACTGGGAGGCCTGAATTTAAATGCAAGGCTCTCTAATAAATACCTGAGTGATGTCAGGCTGATTTCTTACTTCTCAGAGTCCTACTCATTCGGTCGTTAAAATAAGAAAGAACTATGCCATCTTCAAAGGAGTATGAATTCATGTATGCTCAATGCTGGCAATAAGCAGATTTGTTTTCAGCATTTTATAACCAACAGGAATTAAATATTGACAGAAAGTTAGCATTTATTTTCCAAGTCATTAAATGTTAGACAAAAGCAATATGCGCTGATTTGTACCCTTTTTCCAGTTTCCCTCCCCCCACCCCAGGCCTGACTTGCTACGGAAGTATCTTTAGGACTCAGGAGAAAGTTATAGGTATCTTTCCTATAAGTGTGAAAGTTATAGGTATCTTTCCAGTGTGAATCTGTAGAAAGAAATTGTCTCGAATATCTAGTTCGACAACTTTGTACCATTTTCTCCCCCATTCAGATACTTTTTTTCATGAACCAAGTAACCTTCTTGCCTAACTCTGATTAAAAACGATATAAAATAATTATTAAACTAAAATATAAATGAACCATATTATCAAGTGATATCTCTTAACAGGTAACCAAGCTGTGAACTAATAAAATTCAAAATATTGTATTTCAAAAATGTACAGTTTAGAAACTCACACAGATTTGTATTTCACTTTTGTGACAGGGTAGGGGAGTCAGCCACTTTTTATTTTATTTTTAATTGTTCTGTGACAGAAAGTTAGAGACTAATATATATACATTAATTTATATTTTCATTTGTTTATTCAGCAAATAGATATTAATATAAGCTACTGTTCTTATCTTTATGGATATGACGGATACCAAAAAAAGTTTCAAGCTTCTTGCACTTAAAATATTAACATGGAACAGACATATACAAGTAATTAAATAATGTCTGATAGCATTATATATTTAACTTTAATAACACACATTAAAAGGCATTTGTCTGTCCCCATTGTTATAACAGTGAAAAGTTAAAGTATTTAACAATGGGTTTAGCTGCAGAACTTTAAACTAAATTTAGATGTTTATGATTCCAAAAACTATGATTTTCAGCCAAACCTTCCATTTGGATATACTCAGGAGTGTCACTCCCTTCCCCAGTGTCTTCAGCTTTTCTGTCTCTTTGATCTTTATCTAACAAACTGAGTCTCTCATTTAATGATAAAAACTTTCCCTTGAGCCATATCACCGCTAACTAGTATTCCACCTCTCTTCTTTTTATAGCTCATTTTGTTGAAAGAGTTGTTGATTCTCAGTCACTACCTCCTGGTCTGATGTGAAGTTATTACAGTCTGGCATTCACTCCTATCACTCAAGTGAAACAATATTTTATTAGTAAATTCAATTATAACTTGTCAGCCTTTATTGATATGCCAAAGATAAGAAAAATTCTCTTATTAAATTATGTTATTATAATCAGCATAAAAATTGGGGTGAACAAATATAATCAACTCTTAATAGGCATGCAAATAAGCATTTAACATGCCATAGCCATAAGTCAATATACATATGACCCTTGAACAACAGGGGTTTGAACTGCGTGGGTCCTCTTACATGTGGGATTTTTTCAATAAATACGTATAGTACTGTAAATGTATTTTCTCTTCCTTATAATTTTCTTAATGTCTTTTCTCTAGTTTACTATATTGTAAAATATAGTATGCAATACATACAACACACAAAATATGTGTTAATTCACTGTTTATGTTATCAGTAGGCTTCTGGTTGATAGTATGCTATTAGTAAATTTTCAGGTAGTCAAAAGTTATAGCGATTTTCAACAGCAAGGGAAGAGGTTTGACACCCTTAACCCCAGTGTTATTCAAGAGTCAGCTGTATTTCCCTGTATCTTCAGAGTCTGGTAACGGAACAAATCTGTTTAGAATACCTTATGATAAGTATCCCTACTTTTTCTCTCCCAGTTTTTTAGAATAAAGTTCAGATAGGCTAAAGTTATTTATATAGGTGGCAAGAGAAGGAGACGAAAGTTTTTAGAGGAAAGATGAATTAGGTTCAAAGAAATAGATCAAGAGGAATTTTAGGAAGTTTAAATGCATGGCATAGTTTATATATGCCTTATTCAGTGGTCACAGGAATATTCTATAAAGATGTCAACATTTTTCAAGATGTTTTAGAATATATTATTTTTTTATTATCATTTCACATGCTAAGTTGTCTTAGTTTCATTTGGGATATTTTAAATAATCAGCTAAATTTGACTTTACTGAATATAAACTGATATAAGCATGTCATCTTCTCTTTCATATTCAGATTAAAAAATGCTATTTGAACTGCCTGGACCACTCTTCTCCTGCCTCCATCTGGAATGGCTATTTGTGACTTTTTCCTCAGGCTCTAACAAATCTTTGAAAATCCTCCTTAGCATCACTTGCTCCAATAATACACACACATGCACACATACCAAGTCTGAATTAGATATCTTCCATTATACTCAGAGTATTTTGTACTTACTGCCTCCTCACCATCAGAGCGTTTATCAGATCACCTTTTAATTACCTTGAATTATCTCTGAAATATACCTTGATTTAACCCTTTCCCCACAAAATTCTAAGATCTTCAAAGAGATCAGCTTTTCTCTTATCATTTTTACAAGAATCAAGCATAGTTCCTGACATATATAAACATTGACTAAATATATGTTGAATGAATGAATGATTGAATAAGTAACTAAGAATGAATAAATTACATTTCCTTGCCCACCTCAATAGCTCTGAAAAACCATTCACAATTGGAGGGGTAAAATGTATCAGATTTACCCAAGAACATTTTTTTCAATAGAAAAGCTTGCATATACTCCTTCTCTATCACGGCCCCTGCCCTCTAGAATATAATTAATTTTCTGGGAGTTAGAGGTCATAAAGATTTTGAAAAGGCTGTCCAACTGAGCTACCTGATTCACCCCTCACTGAATATCTCTGCTATAGAAGGAAAATGAGGAATGAATGAACGATGGTTCCAAAGATAGCACTGATGGACATTCGAGTATAAGTGAGTCACCACAGCTTCTCCTAGACTCTTAACATGAGCAAATCCAAATGCATCCCCAAAATCAAATCCCATTTTACTAGCCATGGTCCTTTGTTGTAGATAGGTTCTGTAATTTTAGGTTGCATTGGAAATTACATGCACTGGTTTTATTTTGTCAAGGTTTTTGTTGTACTCGACATTTTACTTTCTATGGGTTCCCATCAAAAACATTCACATGCATTTGCATGGTGGCTGAATGTTTTTTTATTCATTTGAAAAACTAATTAAATGTCCTACTTCTCTGAATGCTGAGTAATTAATGACATGTGTAGGAATTAGCAGCTGGAGGTAGGCATTGTGACTTTTTTCCTCTATCATTGTCCACAGCAAGTGCTTAAAATAAGCAAGAGTCATTCATTATCTTCTCTACTTTAGAGATTTAATTTTAATAAATGCAAAAGAAATATGAAAATAAAGCAGCCCCATTGTGTTTGTTATTGCTTATGTTTTGTTTAATTTTTGTTTTTCAAATCCCTGGTTTAATAAGTATCGGCACACTGCAAGTGAAGAATTCCATATTGATGGATAGCTGAACAGATGCCATGACCAGAATGTGCTGAGCTGACAGACTGTACCATAGGACAAAGGTTTGCCTTCTTTTGCTATGAATTTGTAACAAAAAACCGATACTCTCTATATCAAAGTTTTCAGTTCTCAAAATTCTCTGTATATACTGCAAATAGATAAAATCAGATAGTACTATCCTGAAATGGATGTTTATGAATCTTTCTACTATACAAGAACTCTGAATTTCCAGTGTTCCAATAGAAATCAGTGTGACTGGTTTATAAAAGAGCATATATCCATCTCCTTCCTCTGTATCTGCACAATTCCTACTTATTCCAAGGCTCACCTCTCATCAAGATCCCATACCTAGGATACTAGCCCATGCACTTTAAGTGAACCAGTTCTCCCAATCCTTTTCTAGAGTCTCTATGCATGAGATAACTGTGGCAAGACTTCTTTTAAAAGTAATTTTAACCTTGCTTCTTATGGTGGGTTAATTATTGACATCATTCCAAAGATATTTTTTTCTCATGCATATTCTTAGAAAATTTCACACTAATACACAATTCTAAGGGAAACCATGAATAAGGCAATTTTCTGCTGTCCTCTCCAAACCAGTTTGAGCCTAATTTCCTCTTAATTACACCATTGTCAAAAATGTGTACTAGCTCTTGTGAATTTAAGTATAATATTTCCATAGGAAAGAATACTAAGGTCTGAAATCTCTCTTTCTTCCAAATGAAAGATTCCTCTTTTCCGTCTAATATATGAATGAAACAATATAACAAAAAATGTTCAGTTGATAAGTACAGTGACCCAAAGATACCAGAAGCCCAATAAGACTGAGAAAGTACTCTAATTGACACAAGGTGCCTAAACGTATATGTTAATATTAACCTTTTAGAATAGAATCTCAACTCTGCAAATGTCACTGCTTTCTAAGGTTCAGGGAAGTTCAATACAAAAAAAAAAAAAAAAAGTAGATTCTCTTTAGAAATAAAAGGAATTATAAATTAACTCTGAGTGAAGAACCTTTTCCCCTGCTTTGAACATTGCTGAAGTTCCTTCCTTCAAGGAACTACAGTTGGCTTCCTGTCCTTCACTTGAATATGATGTTAATTATATACCTGTCAGAATACCTACTCTATTTAGAAGGTGAGTTGCACATTTTCCAACAACCCACCACTTAGTTCTCTTCCAATTTTAAAATAGTGCTGACTGGTACTTTTTAATTAAGATGTGACAGTTGAAATTAGCATTCCAAAAGCTCATTGAATTCTATGGAATTAAATTGCCTATTTTGTTCCACACACACACACACACACACACACACACACCAACACACACACCACACACCCCCCCCACCACCACCACCAGTCATTCCTGAACCACTTCATTGAACTTACAAATAGGCTTTCCTCTGCCTGGGTTTTCCATAACATAAGTTCTATAGACAATAGGCAATTTGGCATTTAAACTGCATTTATAATTTGTAAATCTGCATTTATAAATTTGATGTTCTGTTAATGTAATATAATTTGAAATATAAAGAATAGGTAACTGTTAAAATAGTTGCTCTTGTTCTTTTCATTAGCTACATTGTATATAACTTACATTAGCTACAAACAAAGAAATTTGTTGCAGCTTACTAGATTTTCTTCTTATAACTCTGGCTGATGCTGAGATTATGATATGTATGAAGTAACAGAGACTATATAAATAGCTGAATTTTTAGTTCACAAAAGTAAAACTTAGACTCATGAAAAATTACATTAATGCCAGTTATTATTTTGCAATAACCATATTTTGAAACACTTCTAGATAAAAGCTTGCTTTTAATATAAATAACACTATTTTCTAAATATATTTAATGACATAAAAAAACATCATTTTCAAATAAATTACTTATCAGGTATAGTGATAGCAGAAATGACTTTTCCAATGTCTATGTGATTTTTTTATGCCTACAGCACCTGTTCTTCCTAGGTGGTCTCCCATCCAAGTACCAACCAGGTCAGACCCTGCTTAGCTTCCAAGATCAGATGAGATCAGGCACGTTCAAGGTAGCATGGCCGTAGACTGCTATATGATTTTTAAATATTTTCTATTATATATAAAAATGTTACATATCATAAATATTATTCTTCTGTATGTGACAGAACTAAACATACTTCAAAAAAGTACAAATGAGTTATTTAGAAAAACAAGTTATTTCTAAATTGTGTATGAATATTTAATTCTACTTATGCATTAGAGAAAACATGTAAAATGCACTAACTAATTAGTCATGACAACTGATTGTGCAAAATTATTATAGAGTTGATTTATTTCAAATCACGGATACTTCTTTTGGTCCAGATGCCAATAATGCAAAAAATATAGACTTGGATAGAGGGAAAAGTCTTTGTTTCCTAAAATATACAACTATACTTAGCCATATCAAGTAAAATTACACAATATAGTCAAAGTTTTGCTCTTATTATGTGAATTCAACATTAAAACAGGTTTCTTAGGTGCCTCTTTTCAATATAATCATTAAACTTAAGTATATTAACCCTTGAAATTCTTAAGATGTTACTCAACGATGACATTCTCCAAAGCATTTTAAAAGGTGTCAGACCCCACACAACATAATATTCAAAATGTTCAGAATATATTACAAAACTTTTTGACACACAAAGAACCAGAAACATTTGACCAATTCTCAGGAGAAAAGTCAATCAATATATACTAACCCTAAGATAATGCAAGTGGGGAATTATCAGTATGTTGATCTGCTGGGGCTGCCATAACAATATGGGTTGCTTAAGTAACAGAGGTTATTTTCTCATAGTTCTGGAGGCCATAAGTCCAAGATCAAGGTAGTGTCAATGTTGGTGTCTAGGCCTCTCTGCCTGGCTTATAAGTAGCTGTCTTCTCACTGTGTCCTAAACCCGACCTTTCTTCTGTAAACATGCAAAATGACAGAGATATCTGGTGTTTCTTCCCATTATTCTCAGGACACTAGTTCTATCAGCTTAGGACCCCACCCTCATAACCTCATGTACCATTCATAACCTCCCTAACGATCCTATCTCCAAATAAAGTCACATTTGGAGTTATGGTTTTGACATACAAATTTTAGAACACAATTCGGTTTTATAACAATTACATAAATTTTAAAGCACTAGAAAATCTATGCTTCATGAAGTAAAGGTGAACAAATTTGAAACAATTAGAAAAACAGAAGATCTTAGCAAATAAATAAAAATGAACCAAAGGAAAAAATTTGCAATAAAAAGTACAATTTCTAAAATAACAATAATAATTAATAATAATAACAACAACAGAATGGAAATGACAGAAGAAAGTCTGTGAAGGTAAGTCAATAGAAATTATCTGATCTAAAGAATAGAGATAAAAAATTAGTAAATAAATAAATCTAAGAAACTCTGACATTATATCACTAATGTCCCAGACTAAAAAGAGAGAGAAATTGGTGTACAAAGAACTTTTTAAAGAATTAATCATTGAAAATATTTCAAACATGGTGAAGGATCTAAATGCAAAGATTCAGTAAACTCAACACATATAAACCAGAAAAAAATCAAAGTAAATTTGTTTGGATAGTTTACATTTAAACATTAAAAAACAAAGAAAAGAATCTTGAACATATTCAAATAAAAGTAATATATTACCTGTAGGGGAAAACAATTTGAAGACTATGGATTTCTCACCAAAAACCTAGAAATGGAGTATATATCTTTAAATTGCTGGAAAAAAAAAAAAATGTATGTCCCAACAGAGAATTCTATACCCAGAAAAAAAATACCTTCTGGGAACGAGGAAAAATGACATCCTCAGATGAAAGAAAATTGAGAGAATTTAGAGCCAGTAGACCTGCTCTGAAAAAAAAAGTCTGAAGTTATATGATGCCAGAAGGAAACTTGGAATTTAAGAATGAAAGAAGAGTAACAGAAAAGCTAAATATCTAGATAAAAATATAAAAGTCTATTTGTTCCTTTTAAGTTATTTAAAATACATATGAGTTCAGAATGTATAAAACATAATGGTTTCTGGTAAAATGTTTAAGGTATGTAGATGAAATTCGTATAACTGTAACATGAGGCAAAGAGTATAAAAAGAATGAAGGATTGTTAGGCACCTACATTTTATTGATAAAATGTTAACTCAATGATTATGAAAATTTAAATATGTATATTGTAATCTGTCACCAATAACAAAAAATAAAATAAAATAAAAATACATATAGCCAAAAAGAGATAAATTAAAATGTACTAAAATGCTGAAATTATCAAAAAGAAGTCAGGAAAAGGGCAATATAACAACTAAAATCAGAGAGAACAACAGAAAAAATGATAAAATTTTAAACCATGTGAATAATTAAATGTAAATGTTCTAAACACAAATAGAGATTGTAAGGTTGGCTTGAAATCAACATCTATGTCTGTCTATCTAAATCTACTTTAAATAGATAATTAAAATAATATAGTGAATATATTACTAAAATAATAATTGAAGTTAGAGTGGCTAAATTAATATCAGATAAAGACTTTAGAACAAAAAATTACAAGAATAAAGAGGTACATTGCAAAATGATAAAAAGTTCAATATAACAGGAAGACATAACAATCCTAAATGTGTATGCCCTAGTAACAGAGTTTCAAAATACATGAAGCCAAAAATCTTCAAGGTGAAATAAAGAAATCACAAATGTAGTTGGGAGATTCAACATTCCTCTCTCAGTATGAAATAGAAAAACTTGAGAAAACATCAGCAAGTATAAAAATACATTAACAGATTGATCAACTACCTTGAGCTCATTAATATTCATTTAAAAAATCCACCCTCAGAATACACCTTATTTTCAAATTTACCTGAAATATTTACTAAAACTAAAAATATTCTGAGCCATGATACATACCTGAACAAATTTAAAGGAATTAAAATCATTCAAAGTCCATTCTCTGACCATGACATTATTTAACTAGAAATCAGTAACAGAAAAATATTTAAGAATTTCTCAAGTATTTGAAAATTTAAAAATATACTCCTGAATAACTGATGTACAAAAAGAAGTAAAAAGTAGAAAATATTTTGAACTAAAAAAAAAATGAAAATTCAACATATCAAAGTTCATAGGATATAGTTAATGCAGTGCTTACAGATATTTATAGTATTAAGTGCTTATACTAAAAATGATAAAAGGTCTTGAATCAATAATCTAAACTTAGAAAACAACCATAAGACAAGTTAAATACAAAACAAAAAGGAAGGAAATTATAAAGAACAGAAACTAATATAATCAAAGAGTGAAAAACAATAGAGAAAATCATAAAACCAAAGCTTTTTGAAAAGAATGAAAAAATTCATAACCACTAGCCAGACTGACAAAGAAAAATATGAGAAGACACCAATTACCAATTTTAGGAATAAAAGAGGGTATGTCAAATCATCCCATAGATATTTAAAAGGTATAAGGTAATACTAAGTAATTTTTTCACCAAATTCAATGAGTAAACTGAGTTAATTTCTTGAAGAATACAAGCAATAAAAATGACTCAAAAATGATAATCCAGATAATCGTATATTTGTTAAATTAAATTCATTCTTAAAAACGTTCTAACAACAACAAAAAAAAATCAATGTCCAGATAATTTTACTTGCAAATTCTGCCAAACACTTAAGGAAGAAATAATACCTACCACTTATGCCTAATTCTTTAGAAAAGAGAAAAGAATTAAATATATCCCAACTTATTTTATGATGCCAGCATTTAGCAGCATTAGTAAAAACGCACAGAATTAATATGTCTATGCTGCAATATTCTAGGTCTGTATATATGAATTTTCTATATCTAGCAATTAACAATTGGAAATTAAAATTAAGATTTTAATTTTAATAGTATCAAAACAATGAAATACTTAATAAATGTAACAAAATAGGTAAAAGATATGAATACTGGAAGTTACAAAGCAAGGGTAAAAAATTCAAAGCAAGTAAATTGAGAGAATTATTGTATTAATGGTTTGAAACATACAAATTTTTAAGTATTAATCTCTATATTAGGGCTCACTAGAGAAACAAAACCAGTGTGTGTGGGGGGGAGCGCACACGTGCACACTAGTGGGGAAGGGGTGAGAGAGAGAAAGATAAGAGACATATTGAGATTTATTTTAAGGAAATTACTCACGCAATTTTGGAAGCTGGCAAATTCAAACTATGAAGGGTAGAGAGGTAGGCTGGAGACCCAGGGCAAATCCAATGCAAAGTTCCAGTCCAAAGACTGTTGAAAGAATTCCTTCTTGTTTAGGAAAATGCATTCTTTTGCTCTAATCAGACCTTCTGGATTAGATGAGGCCACCCACATTATGGGGAGCACTCTGCTTTACTCAAAGTTATCAATTTCTATTTTAATCCATCCAAAAACTCCCTTACAGAAACATCCAGAATAATGTTTCACAAAATCTCTAGACACAATGTCCTAGCCAAGGTGACACATGTAATTAAGTACTAATCTTCGAACTAATAGAACTTCAATCATTACCCAGGGAGGCTGTTTTTTTTTTTATTGTTGTTGCTATTGTTGTTGTTGTTAAGTCATAAGATAATAATAAAAGTTATATGGAAAAACAAAGGTTCTAGATTTTAAAATAACTTTGAAAACAAAGAATTATTTTGGAGCACTTTACTACCTTATTTAAAGACAATATAAATCTACATAGTAATTAAGATAGTGTAGTATATGCATAGGGATAAATATAAACTTAAGTGACTAGGTAAGTCCAGTAAAAGACCCACATATGTATGGTTAATAGATTTATAATAAAGAAACATAGGTAATTCAAGGAAGAAAGAATAGTCTTTTCAACAAATTTCACTGAAACAATTTAACAGCTACATGTGAAAAAATAAAGGAGAAAGAAAAGAAAGAAAGAAAGAAAGAAAGAAAGAAAGAAAGAAAGAAAGAAAGAAAGAAAGGAAAGAAAGAAAGAAAGAAAGGAAAGAAAGAAAGAAGAAGAAGAAGAAAGAAAGAAAGAAAGAAAGAAAGAAAGAAAGAAAGAAAGAAAGAAAGAAAGAAAAGAAAAGAAAGAGGGAGGGAGGGAGGGAGGGAGGAGGAAGGAAGGAAGAGAGAGGTGGGAGAAGGAAGGGAGGACAGGGGAGGAAGAATAAAAGGTAACCCATACTTCTCACCTAATCTAAAAATTAACTCAAAATTCGATTATAGACAGAAGTATAAAACCTAAAAATCTCAAATGTTTAAGGTAAAACATAAGAAAGAATTTGTGACTTTGGACTCAGCAAATATTTCTTAGATATGATACCAAAACCATAATCCATAAAAGTAAATATGTATAAATTGGGATTCATCAAAATTAGGAAGTACCCTGTGGAAGCATGGTTAAGAGAATAAAAAGGAAAAGCTACAAAGTAAAGAGAAAACATTTGCAAAACATAGATCAGATAAAGGTCTTTTTTATTAAAAATTATTGGGGGCTGACATTAACAAAATCTGTTTACTGTATCATTCAACAGAAAATCATATATGTATTGCATTGTGTGTCACCCAGAATATACTAAAACACTTACAATTCAATTAAAATAATTTTTAAAACACATTCAGTTGGATTCCTCTTCGTTTTGTTGATTTCTTTTGCTGTGTAAAGATTTTTATTTCATATAGTCCCATTTATTTATTTTACTTTTATTTCCTTTGCCTTTGAGGTCATAAAATACCCTCCAAGACCAAGTTTCATGAGTTTAGTACCTATGTTTTCTTCTACACAATTTATTGTTTCAGGTCTTATATTTAGGTCTTTGAAACATTTTGAATTAATTTTGATGTATGGGCAGACAGCAGTCTAGTTTAATTCTTTTGCATGTGGCTTTGCAATTTTCCCAGTACCATTTATTGAAGAGCTTTCTTTTCTTAATTGTACGTTTTGCTGATATTCAAAGTATTTAATATCCAAAGTATTTAAAGAACTCATACAACTCAACAACAAAAAAAGCAAACAGTCCAATTAAAAAATGGGCAGAGGACCTGAACTTCTCCCAATAAGACATACAAACAGCTAACAGAGATATAAAAAGATATTCAACCTTACTAGCTATTAGAAAAATGCAAACCAAAACCATAATGAGATACCACCTCATACCTGTTAGAATGGCTATCAGCAACAGGACAAGTAATAACAAGTGTTGGGAAGTTTATAGAGAAAAAGGAACCCTCATATACTGCTGATGGGAATGTAAATTGGTGCAGCCATTATGGAAAACGGTACAGAGGTTCCTCAAAAAAATTAAGACAAGAGTTACCATATGCCCAGCAATCCCTCTTTTGAGTATCTACTCAAAAAATTTGACAATCTTGTTCATAAAGATACATAAAGCTGATGTTCATTGCAGCGTTATTCACGGTGGCCGAGACATGGAAACAACCAAAGTGCCCTTCGACAGACGACTGGATTGAAGAAGATGTGGTACACCTATATAATGGAATATTGCTCAGACATAAGAAAAGGTAAAATGAAATAGTGCTGTTTGTGACAATATGAATAAACCTTGACATTATCATGCTAGGAGAAATAAGTCAGACAGAAAAAGTTTAGAGCCATATGATCTCATCACATGTGGCATATAAAACTGAAAGCAACAAATAAACAGACAAATGAACAAGCAAAAACTCAGACACAGACAACAGTTTGGTGGTTACCAAAGAAACGGGGGTGGGAGTGGTAGAAAGGGTAAGGGGGTTAAATATCTGGTGATGGATGGAGATTTCACTTTGGGTGGTGAACACAATGCAACATACAGATGATGCACTGTAAAACTGTACACTTGAAACCTATCTAATTTTATTAGCCAATGTCACCCCAATAAATTTAATAAAAAGACAGTAAAAAACTAATAAGAAATAGAAAAAGTTGAACACATACTTTATCAAAGTAAATAAATGGATGGCAAATAAGCATGTGAAAACATGTTCAACATCATTAGGCATTAATGTAAAGCAAATTACATCTATAAAGATGCCACTACAACCTATTAGAATGGATAACATTTTTTTAAAAACTTGAAAATACAAATGCTGGGGAAGAATCTCTCATCATACCGTTGCAAATGCAAAGTGCTGCAGACATTTAGAAAACAATTTGTCATTATCTTATAATGCTAAACCTTTACTTATATGATCCAACAATCCCATTCTATATATTTACCTAAGATAAATGACGTGTGTGTGTGTGTGTGTGTGTGTGTACTTATGTGAAGTACCCTGTGGGGAAGGTATACACACACACACACACATATACACACACACATATACACACATACATACACACACATAAGTGCTTAGCATGGCTTTATTCATAATTAGCCAAAACTGTGAACAACTGAAATAGCCCTCAACTATGAATGAACAAACAAAATGTGGTATGGTCATAAACATTCAGCAGCAAAAAAGATTACTGATACATGCAACAATATATGTGCATTGTTGTAAGTAAAAGAAGCCAGATTCAAAGGCTACACAATGCATGATTGCATTTACACAACATATTTAAAAAGTAGCAGAGAATAGATCTGTGGCTACCAGAGGCTGAGATTTGAGGAAGGGGTTGACTCAAAGGAATAATGAGAGTTATGGCGATAATTTCATGATTGAATAAATTTGTCAGAATTATAGAATTCTGCACTAAAATATAGATTTTACTCTTTTAAAATAAAATAAATATATTAAAATAAAATACAGAGTTGTGATGAAATCTCTTTTGGATATTTCATTTGATGGCTCTAGGTGTAGTGCCCAGGCATTAATAAAGTTTTGTTTTGTTCTGTTTTTAACTCAGCTCTCTATTGATTCTCACAAGAATTCAAGAAGAAGTTACTATCATTTAATTCTTCACGGATGCTAGATTGGAATCCCCAGAGCCATTTTTAGAAGCCAGGAGCACAAATACTTCAGGTTTAGGAAGGTGGTTTCTTGGTGCACGAGAAAGATCCCTGAACTCAAAGTCAGAAGACCTATGTTTGTAATTCTAACTCTGTCATCTTCCTGCTGTCTGTTCTTGGGAAGTTACATGGCAGCTTGGTGGTATATTTGCTCTGTTTATAACAAGAGAGGTTTGACCTAGTGATCTCTACACTTTCTTCCATCTCTGACAAGCTAGAATACGGAAGCTCAAGATTTCAGCCCTACATTAAACCTTAATTTAATATATGACTTTCAATCACTTTAATTCTTCTGAGCCTCAAATTCTTTAATTGTTAAATTGGAAACAATTTAAAAGGATGGCATGAAAACCACACACTCCCTCTCTCTGTGATCTTACAAGCCAGCACGACAGAAACTTCTTTTTTCTTGAAAATAATCAGTAGAAACCGCTAATTACTCTCTCTACACTATTCACTGGCTGCTCCCCACAGGAGTAGGAATGATGAATTTAATTGCTAAAACAGCAAAATACTGGCAGACAGTCATCTTGATTTTTGTATTGTAAGGAGGATGGTATGTAAAGGTCACTTGTGAAGGGGACACTTCTTTTCATATGCTCTCTGCTCTCACCTACATGTACCTCACATCACAATCCCCTTCTCAGCTGTCTGCTGACTCAATCTCCCCACAGGTCGGCCCCAAGTTGCAGGCTTGGAGTGATTGTTCATGGATATAAGGCAGCCCACTTTGGCCACAAAGAGTAATATCTGCTTAATAACTGGATTTTTGGGAATGAGGAGAGCTCTGAATTGGAATGTTTTCTGATTTCCAAAGGGTATTCCACTGTGACTGATATCAAGCTACCAAAATGCTGTTACTGAAAGCAGAGTTGGGAAGAGATATATAACTGTCTCCTGGGAACCAGTGGCTCTAAGCATAGCACTAGCTACAGATCCAAATCTTGCGTTCGATCACATTTTACAAGCAATAAAACTGATATTCACAAATATGCCAAAGCTTGACAATATATTCCTTTGGGAAGTGTGTGCTACTAATTATTGCTGAGAGTGCAAAATTATATTAACCTATATTGAGGGGACTCTAACAATATCTGTAAATAATACATATGTATTTAAGTAAACAAACTCCTTTACATTGGATGGAAGTTTGTTGGTGAACAGGACATCCATATCCCTCAAAATATCATGGATCACTTTTTAAACTGTAAATGAAAAAATTTAAAATGAAAAATTTTAAAGTTACCTTTAAAATGGAAAAAAAATACACATATGGACAATTTGTATGACTTTTTAAATTTGCTTTGTAAATATAATATTTGTATTGTGGTCATGTGGGAGAGTTGTTTTTTTTTTTTTTTTGTCTTAGAACATAAATTCTGAAATAGAGATGAGGAGTCATGATAGCTGCAACTTTTAAGTGGTTCAGAAAAAATAGTATGAATCTATATAAATGAGAGTAATACAATGAGAGAGATATAGCAAACAGCAATTTCTTGACAATTAGTGAAACAAAATAAAGAACATACAAAATGGTATATATTAAACTAGTCTTTTAAATGTTTTATAATTGTAGTGCTTTTCAGTATATATTTTTTCCAAAATAAAAATTTAGAAATAAAAATATCAGACAGGAGGTCAAATATAAGTATATATGGCAGTCCCTGGACACCTGCAGGGGATTGGTTCTAGGACACCCCCTCCTCCTGCCGATACCAAAATCCATGGATACTCAAGTCTGTTATATAAAATGTAGAACAATGCACACAGTCAGCTCTCCACATCCTCAGATTTCCAACTATGGACTGAAAATACTGTTTTTGGTCTGTGGTTGGTTGAATCTGAGGATGTGAAACCTGTAGACGTGGACTGACAGTACATACAGTGTTTTTGTTATAACGTTGATGCAGCAAAATGGTGCAAATTAAATTTCAATATTAGAAATGTGATTAAATAAATTATGATTTCTATATGATGGATATAGTAGTTAAAGTGATGACACAGATTTTTTTATTTACTGTGATAGTCTTTGGATTGAGTTTTCAACTAATTTAAATACTTTTTCTTTTCCCTTATCTCTTTTCTAGTTTTGTTTTTCTGAAATGTTTGTTTTGTTGCAAAATTTAAAAATTGAAATCTATAAAATCTAAACTTCATATATCTAATAGGATAAATTTCAATACATCCAAACAATAGTATATTATTCAGTAATAAAAAGGAATGAGCTATCAAGCCATAAAAGACATGGAGGAAACTTAAATGCATATTACTAAATGAAAGAAACCAATATGAAAAGGCTATTATTTTCCGCTCTATTTGCACACTTCTTGAATGGAATTCCAGGTCTCCTGAAGTAATTTCCTATAACTTCTACAATAGGAATGTTACTAAGTGTAGTTTTCTAGGAGTCTATTTCTTGGAGAAAGTTTTCTTCTCAAAGCCATAATATTTACATATTTGATATGTAAGTAGTTCCTTAATTTTTATTATTCGCTTTCTATTTATTATGTGCACCTATAACCAAGTTTTTAAAGAATTGGTTTTCAGAGACATGAGGGTATTTTTCTAGTGAACATAAGATCCAGGTTTTGGTAAACTAAACTTATTTTTAATAAATGTATAAGTGAATTTTTAAATCAAAATTTCTAATTTTTTAAATATATATGCAAGTTACACTTTCTTCTTCACCATATTTTTCTGCATTGAATCCCAAATGCCTTCAAGAGTAACGTATAAAGGCAACAATTCAAACAGTGTCACACTGGGAAAAAATATGCTGCGCGCTTTATGCATAAAAATCACAATGACTACCTAATAAGAAAGCTGGCCTATTCCAATTATTTTTATTGAAAAATACTCTGAATTTTGTTTACTGCAGATTAATTTACACAAAATAGTAAACTGTCACTCATTGCCCTATAGAGTATGAGTGTCTTTTAAAAAGTGTTCTCTCTCTTGCTCTCTCTTTTTTCTAATGTAATGATTCTGTGGCAGCAGACACTTCAAAAACCCCAGCCATAAACTATCTTTGGTAGATTCAAATCTATACTTCGAGAGTGAAAATATACCCTTGACCTCTTGCTGTCTTTTGTGATAAATTTAGGACTTTGTATACCATACTGTTACCTTGAGCACAACTCTGTTTCATACTTTCTAAATCCCTGGATTATTTTTAAAGCAACAGGATGGTTGAAACTCAAAACCTTTGAAATAGTCCACTAAGGGATAAATCCCATATACCTTTCGTGCTTCATACAGTAATCTCCCTTATGTTCTCTGGGCTCTCTAGAAATAGAATCATCACCATAATAAAGCCTCTTAGATCGGAAGGCACAGTGTGGGAAGCAAGGTCATGCATGCAGAGCTGTGGGGCTCTCACTAACAGCTCTTAAAACTGTTTCAGTGCCCCAGCTGCAGACTTTGCAACAGCTGTTTTGCTTCCTCTGCTAGAAGCACCAAACTCCAGCCTGACTCCCTGTGGCATTTTTCAAGAACACAGTGTGCATGTTTGTGCTCCTTAGCCTGAGCAGAAGGATCAGGAAAGCCTTACAGAAGCCAACAACACATGTTTCCTACCAGACCAAAATTTCTCCATTGCATAGGAAGAGTGAAACAACAGAACAAGAATTTGCAAAGCCTTGGTCAATCCAAATTGCACTATTCAAGGCACTTTTGATGGTCAGTTTTTTTCTAAGAATCTTCAAAGCATAGAGCAAACAACTTTGGGCTTGGGTTAAAAAAGAGCAAGCATCAAATTGACTCAGATCCTAGTGACTCTAGGGGAAATATTTAACATTTTATAAAGATAACTATAATCTCTGATGGGTTTGTTGAGAAAATTATGGAAAATAAAAAAGAGGTTGGCAAAATCAATCTGATTTAAAAATGGATCAGAAACTTCAGACATCTCACCAAAAAAGATATATAGATGGTAAATGAGCATATGAAAAGATGCTCCACACATCACATGTCATCAGAAAAATGCAAAACAAACCAACAGTGAGATACCACTGCACATCTATTAGACTGGCCAAATTCCAGAACACTGACAATACCAAATGCCAGCAAGGATGTGGAACAGCAAGAACTCATTAATTGCTGGTGGGAATGAAAAATAGTACAGCCATTTGGAAAAGAGTTTGGAAGTTTCGTATAAAACTGAGCATATTCATACCATAAGATACAGGGATAACACTCCTGACATTTTCCCAAAGGAGTTAGAAACAACATTCACACAAAACCCTGCACACAAATGTTTATAGTAGCATTATTTACAATTGCCAAAATGTAGAACAAAATGTCGGTGAGTGGATAAACTTTGGTACAAACAATAGTAAATTATTCAGCAATAAAAAGGAAAGAGCTATCAAGCCATGAAAAGACATGGAGGAAACTTAAATGCATATTACTATGTGAAAGAAGCCAATATGAAAATATTGCTTTTCACTCTGTTTGCTCAATCATACTGTATGATTCCAACTTATGACACATTGGAAAAGGCAAATCTATTGAGACAGTAAGATCAGTGGTTCCCCAGGGATGAGAGGATGAGGAGGGATAAATAGGTGGAGCACAGAGGATTGTTAGGACAGCGAAAGGATATTTATTGTTAAGCACTTTCTATGGAAGAAGAGATTGATGTCCGAAGAAAATAACTTTCACAAGTTCTCACCTCATTAAGTGGCAGAACTGAAGCAAATCGCTGACTCTACATTTCAAACTCAGTTATCTATCTAGTAGGTGAAGTATACTGTTGACACAAAATACTGGAGGTTCTTTGGACAGTTCCATAGAGGACATTTAAATAGTTTGTGAAATGATTCTCAATTCAAGGAACAAAGTAGAGAAAAGTATTTATTTTAACCAGACTATAGATTTTGATAATACCTTGAATTTTGAATGCTTACTATGGTAGATACTCTGCCGAGCACTTTATATACTTTCTCCTTGAATTCTCACAATCCATTGTTTATTTGTAGCTAAGTACAGTTAACAGGGGAGACATGAAGATGAGTTACCCCAAGTTCTTTTCAAGTAAGGATGTTCTTCTGTCCAGCTGTGGAAAGATTAGGGATCTTCAACTGTCAGCTCCTTGGGATCGGCCCCAGCTGCAGGCAATTGCATAGCCCAAGATCACACCTTTCTAGGGGCAGCCTTCATTCAGTGACTGAGCAAGATGTATGTATTGATTCTTTTGGCCCTACATGGGACACTCCAATGGACAGAGATCTCTCCGGAGCTCCGGACATAGTTGGCCAAGAATCTGTCAGGCCTGCATCTCTTTTTGATTTCTTAGTGGCCCTATCTTGTCCTCACTTAACCCCATTCCCCGCCCTCTCTTCCTTTTACAGGTATTGATCACTACTAAATATTCTGCACCTCAAACTCTGTCAGCATTTGCTTCCAAGTAGCCCAACATGCAACTGGCAATGCTCATACTATATTTGAAATTTATATTTGGAATTGTAGTTAAACGATAAAAGAAGAAATCATTGTTTATAAAATTGTTTCATGTGCTTAGAAACATATAAATTTATTATTTAGGTTGAATGACAAAGTAGTTTGATATGTGGGCCTTAAATGATGATTGTCCATTTGTAATACAATATTAATGATTTATTTATTCAAGATGCATTCATTAAGTACTTATTTATCAGAGACTATACTACACACTGGGGATACAAAGACAAATTAAGAATGCCATTGGGAATATAGCAGCAAATAGAGTGAAAGGGGAGACATTTAAAAGCATGTGAAGAACTTAACAAGAGAATTCTGTAGGAGGGGTTATGAAGGAATCCCCAAAATTATACAGATAAACTGTAGGCTTTAAAGGTTAGTAGGAGTAAATTGTATACATACAAATTTAAAAGATTTCAGATTATGTTTTGAATATACTTCTATATTTAAAATTTTAAAATATATTTAAAATAATGATAGCATCATTAGAATAAGTGTGTTATTTCTTAGTGATTATTTTTTTTAAAGAAAGGACTTTCTCCATATATATATTTTTTATATATTTGGGCTCCATTAGTATTTCCACTAAAGTATGTATCATATACTCTAGATTGTTAACTATGATACAATTATAATAAGACACTATCATCTAATTATTATACTGTACACTCTACATTGTCTTCCTAGCTAAATAATGAAGTTATTTGGGGCATGTATTTTATTCCCTATGAAGAGCTGTATGTACAAGCAAAAGAACTGGATTAAAGGAGACTGTACCTGGGCTGACCCTCAGTAGCTTTCACCACATTCCCCTGTGATAATAGGGGTTGAAGAAAGACATCATTAAAAATTCTACCTATAAAAGTTTAATTTTAAAAAGAAATTATTCAGATTCTGTGAACGACGACAGCCCTTGGCCTCTGATCATTCCCTATGTAGCTTTGTTGCATTTTTTTCTCTCCTTCCACTCTCCCAACAAATGCCTTTCCTAGTGAAAGTAGCCTGTTTTTAGATTACACTGCTTTTGCGTCTGAGGGAAACAGATTGAAATCTCAACTCTGACTCCCTATCTCTTCTCCCACCTCAAAGCCCCTCTTCTCACTTATAATTGCATCCTCTGTTCTTGGAAGACTGTACTGACAGTAGTTTTATGACCCAGGATTTTTCAATTTCTTATCCAAAGCCAGCCTCATCTCAAGTTCCAAAATTTATGGGCATAGGAGATGACATATGGAATTAAACTCTTGATAGATCTTTAACAGCAGCCTCCCTTTGGCAATAGCCAAGGCTCTCTGTCAGGAGGAAAACTGGGGAAAGCATGCTCTTCGTCGTATAGATGGGTATTCTGCTCTTTCTCTGTAAGTTCTCTTTGACCCACCCTTTCCCTCATCCCTCTCCACTCCCCACTCCAAACCATGACCAACCATGGTGGAGAAAATTGACTCACCTTTTTGAATAGCTTCGAATGTTAGAAATTAAGAAATCATGAAACTCATTAAAAAAAAAAAGTTAACAGTGACCCACATAAAGTAAAATGAAACCTTTTGGAATGTTGAATGTAGCTGAATGTCCATCTGTTCTCCTCAGTGCTTTCTGGGATTTATTGTTGTTGTTCTAGCTACTATATTGTTCGAAGAACTACCTGTATCCACCTGTGCATTCCTCCAGTATCTTCTCTAGGCTTATTGCTCAAAACAACAACAACAACAACAAAAACTAATTACATTGTTTTTCTTCATTTTGCTTCTCTGGGTTTTATCTGGGAGATGTCAATAACCTCTCTCCTTTTTATAGTAAATAATCCTCATTTGGTCCATTTTCTCATCATCTGTGAAGCATAACTTCTCTAAAGATATTACTTTTTTGGACTTTGTCCAATTTCCCTGATTGGTTTCAGGAGAACTTTACTCTTGAAAGAATATCAGGAATAGTGAAATATTGTCAGCAAATAGTAGTTTAAACAAATGCATTATCTGCCATTTAGGAGATTATTTTATAATTGAGTATCCTCTTAAATAAAAATTAACATTTTAAATATTTATAAATATTATCTCAGGTCATATATTCTCAAATAATTTCTGAATCTACTGCTCATTCAGAATTACAAAGTTCAATTTATTATTATGAGGCCCAGAGGAACCTAAAATGTTCAATTTTTTCAAAAATATTTTTCTCTCATAATGATAAATATGGTATATTTTTGAAGCAGGTACCAGCCTCGATTTATTTATTTTGAGAGCAAAAGTACATTATTAATTTATTCTAAGATTTGAGGAATTTCTTTTTAAACTGGATACTATTTTCTCTGCAACTGTATCACTGTTTAAAACAAATTCATGCATTTCATAATTCCTAACCTAGGAAAATTAGAACACCAGAACTAAATTTGAATGCAAGTTTACATCCACAAATATTTATAAAGTATGTCTTGGGGGTTGGTTCACATTCAGCTTGGCTAGATTTTAGATGATATCGCCTACCCTCAAACATTTTTTCTTCTGTAATTTAACAGTACAGAGACAAAGCTTTTCCCCTTTGGTAGATAAAAAGGTTTTGTTTTTTTTTTGTTAAATTGTCTCTTAGTCTCTGTTTTAGTTGTACTGAATGCTTGCAGGATCTCCCTTTATTTTTAAACCCTGGAAATTCAACAATTTCACCTTTGCATATCTACGTACATGTTGTTTTAATAAACATTTATATGGGTCTGTTTGTTTTATAGATTCAGACTTCAGTTTAGCTAACCTTTTCTATTGATTATTTTTTGTTCTATTTACTTCTTGGTTGCATTGCTGAGTGTCAGTTATCTAGATGCCTTCTCTTTAATTACTTTCATCATATTTTCTGTTTTCTTAATTCTCAAAAAAAAATTAAATGCTTTAAATATCTCAAGTTTTTTAAAAATATTACTGATTTGACTTTGTGTAGTCTAGATTCGACTCTACATTTTAAATTCTGTTGTAGCACCATTTCCTTAGCTTCCTTCTTAAGTTTGATAGTTATTTCATGCAAAATATTTTCCTATTTTCACTAATTTCATTTTTAAATTTTGTTTTTAATTATAAAAAATACATGATATAAAAATTACCATCTTAACCATTTCTAAGTATACAGTTTAGCAGTGTTAATTATATTCAGTTTTTAATAACCGATCACCAGAATTTTTTCATCTTGCAAAACTGAAACTCCGTACACATGAAACTATTACATTTTCTCTCACTTCAGTCCCTAGCAACCACCACTCTACATTCTGTTTGTGACTTTGATTACTGTAGACACCTCATATATGTGAAATCATACAGTATTTGGCTTTTTGTAACTGGCTTATTTCACTTATATAGTGTCTTCTAGGTTCATCCATGCTGTAGCAAGATTCAGAACTTCCTCCCTTTAAGCGATCAGTCATACTCCATTGTGCGTATATACCATGTTTATTTATCCATTTATCCATGATGGATACTTGGGTTGCTTCCGCCTCTTGACTATTATGAATAGTACTGTTATAAATGAGTGTGCTATTTTTATAAATTTTCTTGAGAATAAAAATTGCTTTCTCAAACACTTCTGTTTGGTTAAATGTTACAAAATATGTTCTCACAAGCTCTGAACACACACATACACACACACACGCGCGGCACACACACACACACACTCACACATATATATAAAATGAAATTTTTTTATCGATCTACTTTTATGTCCTGTTTACTTGTCTTGAAATAAGGACAGGTCTACCCAATCACTTCCGTGGCTGGATTCTCAGTAGGTCCCTCCTCTATGATATGAAGAGTATTTGTCACTTTCTTTTAAAGAGTAAGCTATAGTATCAGCTGATACAGGTCTTCAATACCAGTTTAGTGACTCAGTAGCCTGAGGTAGTTGGTAGGGAAGCACAGAACTTTGTGAACTTTTCCCCTTTCTTTATTTAAACTGAAGGATGAGCTTTTTTTCAATATCTTTTCTCTACTTTGCCTTCCTTCAAGCATATGATAGGATGTCTAATCTTTTTCCCAGAATTTCTTCACCCACATTTGAGGAACTGACCTAAAGCAACTGCGCAGAACTCTGCAGTTTTAGAAAATACTCTTTGCGTCGCACTTAAAAAAAGTCACACTTTATTCAAATTATAATTAACTGTGCACTTGTTCACCTCAACAACACAGTTTAGATAAGTCAAATTCTATGTTTGGGAAAAAAAGAAGAAAACACCTAAATATGGAAGCTACATTTAACCGCATAGGATGAAAATGAAGTTCCTTAGTATGAATAATTTTATGATAGGTAACCTATAACTTCTAAGTAATTAAGACCTTGTCCTAAATAGCTGAAAATCCTGGAAACTGGTAAGAACTGCTTTGCAGCTAAAAGGTGCAAATACTTTGTAATTCCTTTTTTATATATAAAATTAAATTTAAATGGTTTAGAGAGTCCACTTAGGAGATTGAGAGAAGACAAGTTAATTGACACGTGGTGTCATGACTGAATGTTGTTCCCCCATCATCTGACCTGCTGGTTGATACAAGTTGCAGCCAAGTTCCCAGGACACGCTGGCATTGTCCGCTATAGAAGGCTATTCTGTAGATCCTGTTCCCTGTTTGCTCACCCAGCTGTCCCTGCTACATTCCCCAGGAACTAACCTTTACTGTTCACCCCTAGTTAAACACACAGCACTTCTCCTCATTGCAACTGGGTCAGATTAGGTTAAGTGTCTCCCCCTGGAGAACTTACATGGTTCTCTACCCTTCCAGGCTCTCAAAACCCAACGAGGATACAATTGACTGATTTCCTCTTTTAGCCCCGATAAATTAAAAGGGTAATTCCATTTAATCCAAGCAATAAAGTGTTCTATATTCTCCTCTAAGGCAGTCTTAGAGGACTTTTTCCAAGTTAACCAATTCCTTCTCTATAACCCTTAATCACAAAATTTAATGATGTCTCTTGCTGAAGAAATTTGAATTGCCTCCATAAAGGGTCATTCTCTGGAAAAAAAAAATGATTCTTTTAATTTTCTTTTGTTTTTAGGGGTGGTGGTTGTAGTGAAAGGCTCGAGAAGAAATTTTAATGTCAACAGTGATTTTAGTCAAAGTGACTCCCTGTCACTTCTCCGACTATAATAGAAGGCTATATATAAATATATTATATATATATATATATATATATAACACACATGTTAACATGTATACATATATACATATATATTGGAAAGATAGTCTAATACATACACATTTATTTAAGATGATTATCCTCATATGTAATAAAGTACTATACATGCTGTTTGAGTGACATGGAAAAATTCTCCTTTCTAAGTGTATCTTACTAATTTCTAAGTGTATCTTACTTTTAAGTGTATCTTACTAATTCTCCTTTCTAAGTGTATCTTACTAATTTCTAAGTGTATCTTACTAATCCTACAGAATGTTTGTGATTTACATTACTTAAGACACAGTATAACTTTAAAGAGATCTCCTAGAGAATGAAGGCACCCCTGTAAAATAGTAGTGGTGCCATAGTAGAATACTAGCAGAACAAAAGTTTGATATTTTTCCTTTTGGGAAAATAGGGATACATTGTCTCCAGTGGAGATGCCCTAGAATCAAAGAAGAATTAATTGTTCAATACACTGGAATCAATGGTGGGTTACCATTCATGCCTCCAAAAGGAGGTAAAGATATTTTACTTTGACGAAAAACATAATATGTGCACATAATAACTGGAATTATACATGCTCCATGCATAATCTCCTTTAAACATCTCAATAGTCTTATGAGGCAGATAACAGTATACCAATTCACATGTTAGGAAAAGGAGTCTTGAAGACATTAAGTAATATGCCATGGTTCATACAACTTGTAATTGCTGCAGAAAGTGTTCAAACTCTGGTAAAGCTGATCACCAAGTTCATGTCCTTCATCATGTGCTGTACACTTTAGCATGAGAAATATTTTTTAAATCATAATAACTAAAAATTCATATTCCTTTTTGGTTTATAAACTACTGTCTTACAAGTTATTAAATTCTTATAACAATCATGAGGTATCTAGGACTATTATAATCCTCATTTCACAGACAAAGAAAATAAAAGTTCTTAAGTAACTTGACTAAGATCTCTTAGCTCAGTGATCCCCAACCTTTTTGGCACCAGGGACTGGTGATCCTATGAGGATCTAATGCCTGGTGATCTGAGGAGGAGCTGAGGCAGTGATGCTAGTGCTGGGGAGCGGCTGCAAATACAGATGAAGCTTCATTCGATAGTCCGCTGCCACCTCTTGCTGTGCAGCCCATTTCTTAATGGACTCCTACCTCAGCTAGTAATAGCAGAAGACCAAGTCTAGATACTTCCTAAATCTCTGTATCAGCACACTTGGACAGACCTAGTAACACATGGGACTTCTTGAAAGGGAGGTAGCAGTGCCAGTGTCAGGCTAGGACAACTGGAAAGGTCAAAGGATAACTGCATGAAATCAAAGAGGTGGGAAATCATTTTTTTCTTATAATTTATCTAGACAATGTCTAGTGCAACTTGTCGTTAAAACTAGAGACCATTAAAACAACTAAAAGAAGTATTTGGAGACATTAAACCATACTAATTCTGCCAAACAAAAAGGGATAAAAAATGAAACTGTGTCTTTAGACACATAAAAACATAAAAGAATCCTAACTATAAAATTTATCTTAGGTTTCTTACAACTTCAACCACAGTTCTGGACCAGTATTTTCATTCACCACTATGTTTTAGGACAGAGACACCAGGACAATATGATGTTATTCCTGACTTAGGTTAGTACATTAACTAAAAGGTTCTACAAAATTATTTTGATTTTATTTATTCCACTTTATATAGCTATTTTTGTTGTTGTTAACCTGCCATGCTTTCAAAACAATGACAAGCCTTTCAATTACAAGTGCTCAGGATCTGTTTCCCAGTTTAGTGGGCAGAACGATAGATTGTTTTTTCTTGAACTCATATAATGTGTTTCATTAACTTGGAGAATGGTAGCCACTGCAATACTACTCTTCAGCCTTCGAGCAAATAAAGGGAGGCAATGAGGCATATATGTTTCTCTGTAGTAGAGACAAAGCTGGACAAATGGAGTACCATGAAGAGCAGACCTAGAAAAATCCAGCTTACCTTTTACTGGGATTTAGTAGACATTTAACAAGCTTTGCCACCATTCCAGCCCACTACTAACATCTTACACACAAGGATTAACAAAAATCATCATGTTTTGAAAATAATATATGTTTTTTAAAGGGCAATCAGAAAAGAAAATGTAAAATGGAGACGGTCTTGATCCTGCAGGATCTATTATCATCCCACTCAGTGAATCCATTCTGTAACCTTTATGAAGGGTCTGAGTTTCCCTTCTCATTCACACTCTTCCTCATGAGAGGGTCAGAAAGAAGCTTCCATGGCCATAGCACTACAACATCCAAATATCCACCCATTAAGACTACTGGCCTCCTCTTCCTTGTTCATCCAATCAGTACCCATTAAGGCCACTCCTAACCTCCATGTTGCCAAGTCTAATTAACAGCCTCTGTTTTTCTTGCACTCTTAGCACCATACTATTATCCTGGTTTCCCTCTATTCCTTCTAATGGTTTATTCTTCATTGACCTTGCCAGCTCTTTTCAACCCAAATAGTATTAGAATCACTCAGATTCTACTCATGGCCTCAAATACTCATTTACAATCCTGGCTCTTTTATCTAGACTTGTAAATCTACCATTTGTGATTCAAACTCTCTCAAACTAAATTCTTGGTCTCCCACAAACCACCCCCTATTGTTTCCCTCCCATTTTGACCATCTCAGTAAGCGGCAATTTCATCTTATACATTTCCTAATTCTGAAACCTGAATGTATCCTAACATGTATTCCTCTTTACGCCCCACATCCATTCCATCGCATGTACCTCTAATTGTGCACACAAGATATTTCTTAACTCTAGCTAGTTGTCTTCACCTCTGTTGCATCTGCACTGTTACACCCCTAGTCTGGGCAATAGAAAAGCCTCCTATTTAGACATACTGCTTAAATTCCCTCTCCATTTAGCAGGCTGAGATGTTTTTATAAAGTATAATTCATATCACTCCCCCTTTCTTCCCACATTAAAACTTCCCTGTGCAATCATCTCCTCCTCTCCTTCTTCTCCTGGATAACTCCAAATCATCTTTCATTTCTCATATCAAATCTTGCTTCAGAAAGACCTTCGCTAGCCTCACAATATAAATTAAATCTTTCTTATTATAATATTTCATAAAACCTCTGTGACACTTAAATATAATATAAAATGATGTTGAATGGCACTTACCTTGAAATTTCAGCTGAATTCTAAAGTTGAGCATAATGGAACCATAATCTCACATTCTCAGGAGAGTTGCAGGACTTATTAAAATGTATTCATATTAATTCTTCAACCATCAACCCTCATTGCCAAACTCTAATAGTAAAAAAGAAGTACAAAATTTTAAGACTCATTGAGCAGAGAAGCCCTTCCTTCTTTACAAAGGAGCAGTTTTTTTCCACAACTCAAGTCAAATGAAGGATAAAAAGATCATTTGATCACTCCCAAGATTAATGAGAATTAGGTACTCTGAAGGCACTAACTACTGCAATACATCTGGATCATGAATTAAATGTATTTGAAAGTGTTGCTTTTCTTTTAGAAATCAGACATTTTTCTAATGGTAAACAAATGAAATAACCAAACGAAAAGAACATGAGCTGAAGTAAGGTGATTAAAAAGTCAAAGTGAGAATCTGTTTCCATCTGAATGCTGAGTTCTGGAAAATAAGATTTGGGGCGTCTGAAAGCCAGTGGAGCTGAACCTAACACTTTTGACATGAAGGGAGCTAGATGCTCAAGAGGTCTCATATTGGTTGTACCTTCCTAGAGGAGGGGGAAAAAAAAAAACTATTCTGGAGAAAATCATCTCTATAACAGAGGACTATAAGGGCTCAATTACAGCAACGCTAGCCACTGATGACATTAAGGCTGCTCTTCAAATTCTCTCTTCATAGTCCAGACTCTGGAAGATCCAGAAGCAGCACTGTGAATTTAAAAAGATGTACAAGTGAGTAAAAAGGGAGAAATACTATATTGCATATGAGATTGGATGTGAGATTTTATATTGGATTCAAGATTTTTGACTGGACTAGATTGTCTAATGTCTGAAATGAGACTATTCTAGCTTAAAGAAAACTGAAATTTATGGATCTGCCTGATATACTATCAATGACTGGGGGAGAGTGAGTCAACAGACTATGTTAGATACTAATAGTGGGAGAAGAATAAAGATTTATCTTAGTTGTGTCCAATCAAGATCTGTACATCCAATAAATTCTTACATGTCTAAATATTCTTCTTTAATATCTAACTTTCTTGTTAGATTATAAATCTTTTAAGGGCAATAGTCATGTTTGACACCTTCATCAACAAATGTGGAGTTGCAGACCACTTTTTGAATAATGTTTCCAACTCAGATTTCCAAATGTAGGTAAAGATGTTTTGAGAAAATCACCAGAAAAAAAAAATGTGGCTTCAAATCAAGTCATTATGAAAGTAGCCTTTCACATTTCTACTTCTTCAGTCAGTTAAAGAACAGGCAGAACAAAACAGTGATATAATTTAAAAACAAAGTTATCGAGGCCTAGATTTGTTTTCTCCCTCATCTGTCAAATGTAAAGCCATAATCTTAGTATACTCATAGTAATTAAGTCATATGAACAGGGTTACAGTTTTAGTTATATTTTGCTGCATATCAAAATAGCTGTAAACATAATGACTTAATTAATGATTAATGCTTATGCCTCTGTGGCCTGGGAAAGGCTCAGCTGGGCAGATCTTCTGCAGTTCTTATCTGGGGCCTCCAGTGCTTGCAGTCCAAGAGTAGCTAGGGCTGAACGTCTACATTGATTTTCCACATGAAGGGATTTGGCCTTCTTTGAGGGGGTTGATTTTAAAAGGGGCAGTGCCAGTGTTAAATGCTTATGAAGACTGTGTTTGTGTCACACTTGCTAACATTTCATTAGCCGAAGCAAGTCACATGAACAAGCTCAGAGGTAACATAAGGAGAAATGGCACGAGGATGTGAATACAGAATGCATATTCATTGGAGATCTCCATTAAAAATTATACCATAGTTACACAAAGGTCATGCACAGAGCTAAACTGAACTCAGGTTTGTCTGACTCCAAGGGTTATGATGTCACCACAGTAAAATGGCTTCTCAGTCATTCTATGGTGCTTTTCTCACGGTAACTTCAAAATCTAGCAATAATAAAGGATTAAAAAAGGATGAGGAACAAATTTCTCTAAATACCACTGTTTTGTTATTTCCCACAATTATGTTTTCTTGACTATTGGCTTGAATATATTATTCATACCAGGTCTAGCCAGAGCAGACTCCAAGGTCATCTTTACTTAAAATTCTAATCATGTGCTTCTCTTTCCTGCACTTTTCTTGCCTCTACTTCCATTACCATAAATTCTGATGATAGAATATATGAGGAGAATATTTCCCTTGTTGCAGGCCCTGTCTCATTCACATCCCCTACACAACAGAAATCTGGGCACGTGCACGTGATTGTGCGTGCATGTGCATGCACCCACTCACATACACACATGGTATGGTGTTTGGTACCCAAAGACAATTTTATTAGATAATTTACACATCTCCTAACTATATAGTTGTAATATTTCCATTCTACAGAAGCCTTAGAAATGTTACACGTAATGCTTACATTACTACTTACTGCATAAGGTTATTTCTTAGACTTAATTGAAGTGCTTTACTAAAAGGACTAAAATGTACTGTTTAAATATTTGTAAGGAATAGCAAAATGTTCCCAAAAAGGAGCAGGAGAAATTAAAGCCACTCATCAATGTACAATTTTCATATGAAATAATGAATTAAAAAATGATATAGGATGAATTTTAGCAAAAGTTAGTCAATGGCATGATATATTCTGGCAAACCCAAAGTTTAGAAAAAGAGAACATTAGGCAGAGTTCTGGAAAGATTAGGTATATTTGACATTTTTTTCAACTGTGAAAGGTATTAATGGAAGCAAAGTATAGACCAATTTCTAAGCTTAAAACTTTGAGGTTTACAAATGTATCACATTAGAAATAGTATCAACTTTGTCCTAATTTCTATGTAATTAGCCTTAGAGTACCCTTGAAATTACAGAAATATAGTTTTCTTTTTTCCTTTCTCTAACATTGATATTACCACTGTGTCACTGATTATAATAATTACGAAGATTAGTATTTGAACCTATAACCTTTCCATATCAAAGATCATGCAATTTGCTTCTTGAAATAATAATTACATAACATTGAAGTATGGTACAACACATTTAATTGTATAATAGGTAGTTGTTTCTAATAAAGTAAATAATATAGCTTCTCTCTCATGACATAATACTGAGTTAACAAAAGCATTTTACCTGGTCTCCAGGGTTGCAGATATAAAATTTACATTTGTAAACAGAGCATCTTCTAGGCAAGGATATATATTACTTCTCTACATCCCCAGCTCTGAGGATGCTCCTGGCACTTTTTAGGAAGTTAGCAAAATAGCTGATCCATTTTTGTTGTTCTTGTTAGAGTTTGTTTAATATCCCTGGAAATAATCATATCAATGCTCGGAAATAGACAAAGGATCTACCCAGTCCATACACAGTCCAGTTATGTTTTATATGACACAGAAAATTTCAATATTTAGTCATGAAATGAACTGCATAGACTTTCTTGATTACACACAAGTTGGTTTCTGAAAAGCTAATGAGAAATACAAGGTTTTGTTTATCCTTGAAGCCATTTTGTGGATATCAGTTACATCACTCATTCAACATGAGTGTCGATTATAAATGATACTACCTAAGTTTTATTTGTGCTAGTCGGTTTTGTTACCTTCCTCCTACTAGTAACACTTGGCAAACACATATGCTACCAGCTTAAATTCCAATAAAAACAAACTAACTGAGAAACTAGTTATAGGCAGAAGGCTACAATTGCCTGTAATGAGATAATTGAAACTCTCAAGAAACTAAAAAACTTTGTCACTTGGAAACAACTTACATATGTTAGTGACAAATGAAAAGGGTCATAAATAAAGTACAGTTGAGCCTATCAGATTTTACATATGTCCATTCATTAAAATACTATTTTAATGGTATTAAATTCATTAAAATGCCATTTGTCTGATGCCTACAACTTTAGAAAACTAAGAATTTTCCTGGACCTATTTAATTGTCAATTTATGAAAATATTCAGAGATTGCTGCTTTTGCATTTTTGCCTCCAGATTTTAAAATGGTGTTCTGATCTAAAGAGAAAAAAATTATTTTCTCTACTTTAGATTTGTCTCCTAAGATAATTATTGATACGTGTATTGGTTTCATACAAATATATCTATTGTTTCCTTCTATTTTAAACTTCTTTTTTAAAAAGTATTCTCTGAATGACTCCTTTAAGAAAATCCCTAACATCTTAAATAACTCACAAGAAATTAGATTTTTATATAATTTTAAAGATATCTTTCTCTTTTTAAAAACTTTTTAATCTTTTTGATTTCTCACTTGGGTGAATTTTTGGAAAATTCTTTACATTACCTTCTAAGTTTATTTTGTTCTGCTATTGTCACTAAAGTTACGTTAGCATAATATTTTACCATATTGTATTTAAAGTGTGTTAACATGGCATTGGGACATTTTGACTTCTGAATTATACATCGGTGATAAGTAAAGTGCTCTTCTACAAAGGCATAAACATAAGCTCAATGTAGAACTCTATTCTTTTGCCTCATTCTCTGACCAAATTCCCATCCTCTATCCCCACTTCCAGCTTATTTCATCTCCAGAATAAAATTTCTAGTTTTCTTCATACTTCAATAAATGCTCCTTTAGCTCTCTCTGTTCCTCCTTTTAAGATTTTATCATACCTGATTAAAGTCTATTTCCTGGTAGACTACAGCCTTTACATGAGCAGGGAAAGCCATATTTGTCAACTGTCTGGGGGGAAAAGCTTTAAAAATATGCTTACAATCAATGAACAACACTGGGAAAGATGGAATACAATAACAAAAATTTATTTAAAACACTCTTCTTTTATGCTCTTCTTGCACTACATCTCTCTTAAGACAACCTGGAATGCAAATTAATAAAGCAGATGTAACATCATCCTGTTTTTCTCTCCATCTGAAAGTCCAGCTCTCCAGCAGAAGGATGGCTGATTAATGAATTGGCCACCTGACAGGTTAAGATTAATTACAAAAAATGCAAAGTTGTTTGTTAGCAGGCAGATAAGCTTCCTCAGGTAACATTTTTTTTTTATGTTTAATGAGAAAAAATCTTATTTTTTAGACTTTTTTTAATAGATAGTGAATAAAGATGCTTTTTTAATAGTTTGTTTTCTATAAAATAGTCTTTAATTGATATGCTGTTGTCTTTAAATTCTATGGTTATTATTTTTTTAATAATAGGTAATCAAACCCCACCTTAACAGAAATATAATTACAATGCTTTGAAGAAACTTCTTTATACTTCATCATTATTGCTATTTTTAAAAATCTAAGGCTTCTTAATAGTAGTTTAAATAAATTTAAACTACTATTTATTTGGAGTAATGTATCTAAAAAGATGGATCATTTTCTGAACATGCAAACAAGATTATCTTCATATCTATTTTCAAATAAAGAATTGTTCTCTGATCAAATTGTTATATTTCAATCTTAGGAGGCTACCGTCCATGTTTTCTTTCATTCAGTAACTACTGAAGTGTTGAATTCAGATGCAGAAAATTGCTTGGTTTCTGATTTGCCATATAAATATTCTGGAGACTGTATTAGAGTAAATATTAGGGAAAACATCATATTTCCAATCTCTTCTCATTTTGATCCACTCGGAATCAAAGAGCCTCCAGACACAGATAACCAGTGGCCTTAAGATCTTAGTCATTTGCTTTCTGAGCTCCCCAAAGACCAGCAGGTTATTTCTTTGCCCAGTGGGAGGGACATTGGGTTTCCATCATTTTATTTTGTCACTTACAAAAGAAAACAAATACATCTATGTCAAAATAACTGACCAGTGTTCTTCAAAAGTGTCAAGGTCATGAGAGACATGAAAAGTCTAAGGAGCTGCATAGATTGGGAGGAGATTAAATGCAAAATGGAATACTGGACATAAAAAAAAAATCACAGTAGAGATTTTCACACACACACACACACACACACAAAATAAGAAAATTAGAGTAAATTATACAGATGCCAAATCTCAATTTTGTTTCATTGTGTGATGGCTATATAAGATCTTCATAATAGGAAAAGCTGGATGAGGGAATACAAGAACTCTGTACAACTTTGTCACTTTTATTTGTCTAAAATTCATTCAAAATGAAAGGTTACAAAAAGATTTTTTTAAAAAAAAACAAGGGGCATAATCCCCTTTCCAAAAATGGACACTTCTCAACCTTATGACATGTCAAAAAAAAAAAAATTAGAGTCAATCTATATTATTTTCTGTATCAAAAATTACAATATAAAATTTTATTTTACTTTACATACAAATATTTCATCTATGAGAATGTGTTATTTAGAGGAGGTCTATATTTAATAATGTGACATAAAGTGATCAGAGACTCTATTCTTTATTTCATATATTATTAAAAATCTAGTTCCAAACATGTTAACAAACATGGAATTGTCGTTCTTAAAGTTAGTTCATTCAATACAGAATATGCTAGAAATTCAGAAAAGAACAATAACCATGACTCCCAGGCCTCTGACTGCCTCTTTAAGCTTTTCTCAGTAAGACAGAGGAGAATGTATAGCAATCACAAATTAACTGAGCATCACTTCCTCAAGGAAAAAAGCTAGAGGGCATTTCCTGCTAATGATAACTCTCACTTGGGCTGGGTCACTAGGAATTTCTATTCCTCAAGATGCAGCAATAAGGAAATTACCTAATTAATCCCCTAGACTTGAGAATCAGCACAGATCTGAAGCCTGCAACTGGGAACTACTAAGATCTTACAGAAAGAAGTAAGATCTTCCATTCAAGGGTGGACAACTTGTTCTGTAAAGGAACAGGCAGTAATTATTTCAGGCTTACAGGACATTTGGGTCTCTATAACAACTATTCATCTCTGCCATTGTATACTAAAAGCAGCCATAGGCAATAAGAAAACAAATAGGCATGGTTGTGATCTAATAAAACTTTATTTACGAAAGCATGTGGTAGACTGGATTTGTTCCATTGCTACAGTTAGTTAACCCCTGCTCTATTTTATGTTCTCCTTCATAAATAGAATGACTCACTACCTAACATTTCTAAACTATAAACCAACAAAATTTTTGGAGATACTTAGGGGGTCACCATGACCATGGAAGTGGCCTAGAGAATCTTCTGAAATTTAAACGCAAAATTTTTAAACGGATTACTCCCATGAAAACATTATTTGAGCACTTACTCATATAGCCTCAATTATAATGTATCTCCCTTAACATCATAAAGTTAAAAATCAGTTTTGTTTAAAAGCAAATACATCGACATTTAAAACAGGACAACCCAGACTCCAGGTTGACTATCACTTACTAGTTGGACAAGTTCTTAAAACTTTTAACTTTTAGTTCCCTCATCTGTAAAACAAAAATAAAATATATCCCTCAAAGGATAATAATAACAATGTATAAGTAGCTTGTATATGAATTAAGGCCCTACATTACTCTGGAGTCAACATGAGATAACCTTCAAGGAAGATTATTACAGCATTTCAAAATTCATAAAATAATTATCATCTCTGTTTGAATCTCTTGGAGAAATTTTAAGGCAATCCAGTTTTGACATCTTACAATCCCTTTTAACAGTTCATTTTCCCTCCTGTACAAATTGTTTACACCCTTCAATGGCTCAAGAGCCTCTCACAATAAATCCCAAGTCTCTCCCAGACTATTCTTCCTTTTCCTTCCTTCTGCAACTCTTTACTAAGGATGTTAACTTAGTTTTTCTAGCTTTTATTTTCTCTCTGATCTACACATTTTCTTCCACCATAATATACAATTTACTATTTTCTATGTTAATTTATTACTGTTGGTTCCTCTTTGTTGAATAAAAACTCTATGAGAGCAGGAAAGTTTTCTATTTTGTTCACTTGATGTATCTCACATGCCCAGAACAGTGCCTAGCACAGAACAGGTACCTGATAAATGTTTGTTAAATAAATGAATAAACTAATTCTTCTAATTTTACATTATAGAAGTTCTAGGAACCACTCAAAGACCAAATTTTTCTTGTATTAGAAGGGGACTAGGAAAGAAATAAATTATGAGGAAAAATTCAAACTTATTTTGAGGGCAGGACCACTGAAACAAGTTATGGTATGTGCTGACCTCAATGTTAACATATATCACATGATATATAAGATGTAGGAGTTTTTTCTACATAGCTTATATTTTATTATACAGATTTACATCATTTTTAGTCTTTTCACAACAATTTTACTAAGCTATTAAATAACTACTGAATCTAGTCAAGATGAAATTATAATTATCTGATTTACCCTCTTACCTGAAACAAGACAAAAGGTATAAACAATAAATTTTAAGACACTGAATATCAGGTAATAAAAGACAGTGATTTCTGAAAGATAGGAGATGTATAAAGTTACTCTTATGATTACCGTAACTTGCTACATAGAGAGTTTTCAAGTGATGTCACAAAGAAGGAAAACCCAAATGGAGCCCAGCAGTCAGCCTCCCTGAGTTAGGAGGTTGACCTAGGAGTTCATGAAGGGCGAAAAGCCTGGAATTGAAAGGGCAGACTAACAGGGAGGTGACAGCAGTACAGAGCAAAGGCTCTAGAGATCTGTAGAGGATCCCCTTTGAGTCTTCATTTGAGGACTGATCAGTGCATTCATATGAGAAATCTACCCTAGAAAGAACTGCTTGGAAGAATTAGAGGAAACGATTTCCACTGCAGCCATAATGGAAAATCATATAATTGATGGGGCATCAGGTATAGTAAGCAAAAGGTTTAGACTCAGTAATGGGACAAAATTAACCCTAACTAAATGTTCCTCTGGTTCTCCCTTAAAACACTAAAAAAGACCAAAGAAGATCAAACTGTTTCCAGGTAAGTGAATTATATTCCAGGAGAAATTTTCAAGAATATTTATAGGAATACAAAAGTATCTAGCACTCTAAAATTTATTTTTTTTAAATGTGCCATCAATTAGAAATTACCAGGTATACCAAGAATAATGAAAATACAACCCATAATCAGGAAAAAAAGACTAATCAATAAAAAATACATACAAATGACACAGCTAATAAGATTAATAAAAAAGGGCAATAAGGTAGTTGTTATAACTGTATTCTATTTGTTTCAGAAGCTAGGTGAGAGATAAGATATGAAAGATACACACACACAAATTGAACCTCAAGAAATACAAAAATGACTGAGATGAAAATGTACTAAATGGGATTAACAGCAGATCAGACATTGCAGAGGAGAGACTGGTGAATGCAAAGCTACACAATGAAAATGATCTAAAAGAGAACAACGAGATTAAAAAAAAAATTTAAATTAATTTTTAAAAATGAACAAAAATATGAACAAAACCTGAATATAACTGTGAGACAACTTCAAACATCCTATTATATGTATAATTAGAGTCTAAAAAAAAAACCATAGATACAGGTATAGAAAATATGAAAATAATAGCTCAAAATTTTCCACATTTGAAAAAAATAAAAGTATAAACTCATAGGTTTAAGAAGTTCAACCAACTGAAAGCATAAAAATATATGAGGAAAACTACACAAAAGTCTATTGTAGCCAAATTAACTAAATCCAGAAAAGAGTCTAAAAGCAGCTTTAAAAAGTAACATTTTTTAATAGATACAAAAACTGAAAAAATTTATCACTGACAGATCTACATTACAATAAATATTTTTAAAAGCCCTCCAAGCAGAAGGAAACATACCAGACAGCAATCTGGATCCACACATAAGAAATCAAGAGTCATAGATGTGGTACCCACTCCATAAACATAGGTCTTTTCTAATTTAAATCTCTTCAAACAAAACTTCACAAATATCTTGTTAATTTGGATTTTGCTGTCTAACATTTGTTGTTGTTGTTCTTTTCTATCTTTACGACTCTGAGTTACTCATAAAAAAACTCAATAGTAAAACCGTTCCAATTCATATAGCTAAGTAATGTCTGGAAAAATGCTTTGTGGATGCAACATGAAAGCAATTTGTTAGTTTGAGATACAAAGGGGACATGGCCCTCCCCATTTCTTAGGTCACCCTGGTTGTTAGTCAGCCTGGCTGTCCTCTTTCCAATAAATGCACTTAGCCATGTTTGTCTCATTAGATTACTTTAAGTTCATGAATTTCTTCAGAGAGCAGCTTTGTCTCTACTTGTTTGTTTTGTTTTGTTTTTTTATGTTGTTGTTTTTCATTTTTGCTACTGGTGCTGATTATACATCCTAAATTAGAGAAACTGTGAAACTAATTAACATTCTACTCACCTTCCTCATTCTGATGATAATTGAGGTGGTCCTACTGAACCAGACAACAACACTAGCATCTGAAGTTCTTCATCTGGGGCCCATCTCCACATTCAGGCTCTCCATTTTTCATTATCGTCCTATTTACAACCTGAAGACACTTTTATATCACTCTAACAGGCTGCACTGACAAACAGTTTACATTTTATTTTTAACATTGTATTTTATAAATGAAAAAAAAATCATGGCATGGAAATAAGACAGAAAAGCACAGAAGAAGACTGCTGATTTCTAATAAGGCAGAGAGATATTATGGTCATAAAAATATTTAAATTTCCAGCTTCTGAATGACACAGTATCTTTTTCAAATTGCCTAAGGCATTGAAACTCTGGGGACTGGACAATCTGCAGTAACAAGCAACAATTACTGAACAAAGCATTAGGCAAAACCTATGTAAACATTCTTCCAGAAAAATATTTAGAGAAATACTTTAGCATGATTTGTCATTTTTTCACTCATTTACCAAAGCATTTTGATTACCACCTATGTGTTGGTCTTTGTATATGCGCTACAGATACAAATATGAATGATATGTGAATTTTACTCTAAAGGAGTTCACAGTTTTTTGGAGGACACATACAAATTGGACAATTAAAAAAAACAAATTTTATAAATTCTATAAGTGATATTCATTCATGCACTAACTGATCTTACAAATATCTATTATTGTCTTGTGAGTCTAATTATCTCCCACCCAATTTCATATGTTGAAGTCCTAATCTCTAGTACTCCATAATGTGATTTTATTGGAAGAGAGGGTCTTTCAGAGGTAATAAGTCACAGTGAGATCATTAGGGTTGCCCTAATGATATCTTTATACAAAGGATCTATTTGGACACAGAGATATGTATAGAGGAAAAATGATGTAAATATACAGAAAGAACACCACGTGAAAATGAAGACAGCATGATACTGTCCAAGTACATTGAACTGGAACAGATCCTTCCCTCAAAGTCCTCAGAAGAAATCAAACCTGCCAAGTCTTTGATCTCAGACTTCCAGCCTCCAGAACTATGAGACAATACATTTTTGTTGTTTGAGACACCCAGTTTGTGGTACTTTGTAATGGTAGCCCCAGCAAACTAGTAAATGTGGGCTAGTTTCTTTATTGTGTGCTGAAGATACCTGGATAGGGGTGCAAGAAGACAATTTGCCTTTAGAAACTTTGGCCCTAATAGATGAAACAGTAAGTAATCACAATACAGAATAATATCTGCTACAATGAATCAGTGCTACTGGAGTACAGAGTAAACTAAATCATGCTAACACCTGAAGTGAGATATCAAGAATCATTTGGAGTCATCTCCAAAAGGACAGGTAAGTGCATGGTCAAATGCCCTCTGTGTGAGCCACTGCACTAGATTCCAGAGATACTAAAAGTCAGTAGCATCCTCCTTGACTTATAGGGTTGTCTTGAAAGAAAACAAACAAGCTGACATAAAACCATAATCAAGAGTTTTAAATCAATAGTGCTTTACTCCATCTGCTCTCTAGTTCTTATGCTAGTGAGTATGAGGACAAAATAAAGTTGAGCCTGAGAGAATAAGGAAAAAAAAGTAAGCAAGTAGTACACAGAGAATTGAGCAATATGTTTAAATAGCTTTGACTATTTGATTATCCAAAATATTCTCCAGAGAGTTTTGTTCATTTACAGGGTTGTGAGTGGAAATGACTGAATTCCAAGAAGCGCAATAAGGGAGGTAGCTTCCCTTCCCCTTACTGTTATTCTTGGTGTACTCATTTTCACTATGATTATTCCTACTACCATAATATATTTTATAGAATTCCTTATGATCCCTTTATCATTTTGCAGAATAAAATTGGACCATGTGCTTAAATAGTATTGCTACCTAAGTCATCAAAAAGATTTTGACTTAAATATTAGAATGATTATTGCATTCCTTCTATTGGAGAATTCCCTGTTCATTCACACTGTGATGATGAAAGTGCCCAGCAGCCTCTTAATCTTAATGAGGAGGTAATAAATTTATCTGTAAACATATTCATTGTAATGGTAGTTTGCATTTGAACAAAAGTCTACTTTATTCCAAAGTGAATTTTAATTATAGCAGGCTCTACTGTGTTATCCTGTCTCTAGATCAGCCATATCAGTGTGAAAAAAAAAAAAACTATGATAAAAACAAGTTACAACTTTTATACAAACTTCATAGTGTATACTGTACCGATTATCACTCTCAGGTGACAAGTTCCATAGTTACACTCATTATATATACTGTCTTACAAGTTTTACATTTTTTCAATTATATCATTTTCAGTTTGTGCATAATTCTTATATTCGACTAGGGTGGCAATATAATATTCTTTAATTTAATATAGCACTATCTGCCTGGCAATTTTCTCATAATTGGTCATTTGGACATTTTTTTCTGTTTTCAGTTACAACATATAATGCTGCTATAAGTATTTATGCATATATAGGTTTTTCTCCTTTCTTGCATTATTCTTATGGGATAGGGTTAAAAATGGTATTATTAAAGGAATATGAGGATTTTTTATAATTTGTGTCTGGAGTTATAGACATAAATATCACACCAATTTATATTGCCACCAGTTGTGTAGAAATCTACTCACCGCCAGCAACCCTGTCAATGTTAAGTTTCTGTAAATTAAAAATATTTTTCCTGAGCGATAGAGTATCTCCTGCGTTCTTTAGTGTTTTGCTAATTTATGAGTGAGCTAGACTTTTAAAAGATACTTTTTATAACTCTATTCTATTAACTTATTGCTTTTTTCAGCTTTATTGATACGTAATTAACAAGCTAGCAATGTGATTTTTACATGTATACATCGATAAAGGATTCTTCCATGCAGTTAATTAACACATCCATCACCTCACATATTTATCTTTGTGTGTGTGTGTGTGTGTGAATATTTAAGTTCTACTCTCCTGCAAAAATCAATTAAATGATACAGTGTTAACTACCATCACAATGTTTTATATTAGGTTCTCAGAACTTATTCATCCTACAGCTGAAAGTATATCCTTTTATTGACCCTCCCTATTCTACCAGCAGCCCACATCCCTATCCTCCAGCCCTTGGCAATCACTTTTCTACTTAGTATTTCTATGAGTTTGACTTTTTATTTTTGATTCCACATTTAAGTGATAACATGCAGTATTGCTCTTTGTCTGGCTTACTTTGCTTAGCATAATGCCTTCAAGGTCCATCCATGATGTTGCAAATGTCAGAATTTCCTTCTTTCTCATGATGGAATAATAATCATGATAATATAATAATAATAATAATATATATCTCACATCTTTTTTTCATTCATCCATTGATGGATATATTTAGGTCATTTCCATAGTTTAGTTATTGCGAATAATGCTGCAATGACATGGAGCGCACAGAGCTCTTCTATATCTTTTTTTATTTCCTTCGGCTATATATCCCCAGAGGTGGAATTGCTGGATCATATGGTAATTGTACTTTTAATTTTTCGAGGAACTTCCAAAGTGTTTTCTAAAGAAGATATACCAATTTATATTCCCACCAACAGTGCACAAAGGTCCCCTTTTCTCCACATGCTCCCCAACACGTATTACCTCTTGTCTTCCTAATGATAGCCATTCTAGTATGTGTGAGTTAATATCTCACTGTGGTTTTTATTTGCACTTCTCCAATGATTAATGATGTTGGGCACCTTTTCAGGTACATTTTTGCTTTGTTTGCTTTTGGTATCAAATCAAAAAATAAAAAAAAATCATTGCCAAGACCAATGTCAATGATATTACCCACTATGCATTCTTCTATGAATTTTATGGTTTCAGATTTTATGTTCAAGTCTTTAATCCATTTTGAGCTGACTTTTGTTTATGGTGTAAGATAGGGGTCCAGTTTTATTATTTTTCTTATTGTTTTTAAAATGTTTAAATCTGGAATATATAATGCTTAAATCTGTATATATATTAAAATGTATATCAGATTTTAATTGAATATTTTTTGTATATAACATATTTTTGCAATATGCTTTCCTACTTTTTAAAAAACATTTGTCAAAAAAGCTCATAATTAAAAGTCAGATACTGTGTAGTGGAGAAACATGTGTTTTGAATTTCTGTTTCACTCCTTACTATCTGTGTAAATGTGTGAGTCAATTAATGCCTTTAAGTCTCATCTATAAAATGGAGAAAATAGTGGTACTTGCTTAAAAGGATTGTTAAGAGAATTAGAGGAGATGGCTCATATAATGTGCTTAGTACAGTGAGTGTCTATGAGTTCAGTAAGTGCTGGTGGTTATCCCTGCCTCTACACCGTCAGATATAACTTCAATCAAGGAAATGAAGCGTTACATTTCTTATATATTTTTCAATTATATTTTGATCATATTTTATATGTTTTAACATCACATAGACTATGGCTAATTTTTGAATTTCTTTTTTTTAATTTCGTAATATGAACTTTTATATCATGATTTAAAAAAAAAATTTTTTTTGTAAATTGAATCATGGGTTCATCACCCAAAGTCAAATGTCCTCCTTTCACCATATTTGATTTAAAATGATTTAAAAATCACTTTCCTATCTTTATAATGATCATCTAGATGCCTAATAAATTGCTTAAGCATTACTCTGTTGTTGAACATTTAAGTCGTCTAACTATTCACTATTATAGATAAATCTTCAATGATACTCTTTGCATACATATGTCTCTTATTATTTCCTTTGGATAAAATGTTACAAGAAGAATTATTGAGTTAGATCTCCTTATACATACTGCATTGCCTTCCAGAAAATTTGATCTAATTGATGATACAAACAGCAGTTTCTGTTTCACTACAGAAAAATAAAATGGTCTATCTTGGTGAATGTACTATATGTACATATGAAAATAATACGTACTTTGCAATTGTTGGATGTAAATTTCAGTAAATATCAATTAGTTCAAGAGACCATGGTACTCAGATACTTTGTTTTTACAGATTTTTTGGTCTAGTTCTATCAATCAATTGCTGTGAGAAGGGTATTAAAATCTATTATTAAGATTGTGGAATTGGTTATTTCTTCCTTTAATCTATTTTAGCTCCATGTATTTTGAATCTCTATTAACTGGGTAATTGTTTTATCTTCCTGACGTTTTCCCTTTTGTTATCATGAATGTCGCTATTTATCTCTAGTAACACTCTGACATGAAGTTAATTTTATCTGCTATTAAAATAGCAACAACTACCCTTCTCATGCTTAGTATGTGCATTGTATAACTTTATCCCCTGTAATATGTTGAATTGTGTAACCCTCCCTCAAAATCCATATGTTGAAGTGCTAACTCCTAATACCCTAAAATGTAACCTTATTTAGAAAAAGGATCATTTAGGATATGATTAAGATGAGGTCAAACTAAGGCCTCTAATCCATTATGACTGGGATCCTTAAAAAAGGGGCAAAATCGGGGCATAGGCATGCATGCAGGGAGAATGCAATGGAAACACCAAGATGTCCAGCTACAAGACAAGGAAATAGGAGGTGTAACAGATATTTCCCTCACAGCACTTTAGAAGAATCAACACTGCCAACATTTTGATTTTGGACTTCTAACCACTAAAGCTATTAGGCAATAAATTTCTACTGTTTAAGCTATTCAGTTTGTTATAGCAGCCCTGGAAAGCTAATATATTCCCTTTTGCTTTTCAAAGGATCTACATCTTTACATTTAAAGCACATATATCTTGTTGTGTATTCATTCCTTCATTCTCCTTCTTTTCCTTTTTTATTTTTTAATTTCTTTTTTAATTTTTAATTCTTTAATGTCATCACATATTTGAACTCTCTTGCCCCATCTACCTACCTCCTCACCACTCCATGTCCTTTAAAAAAAAGAAAGTTCCATTTAAACAGTTAAACATTTTAACTGTTGATATAGTTGAATTAGATCTAACATGCTTTTTTTTCTATTTGCCTTGTCTGTGTTATGTTCCTCTGTTCCCTCAACCTGTCTTGTTTTGTATTATTTAGATATTTTAAATATTTTATTTATTTCATTGTGTTATATTTTTTGTATTATTTAATTAGTGGTTACTCTATGGATTTCAATATGTATTCTCAATCACACAGTCTAGAGTTAATATTGTACCACTTTGTGTAAAATTAAGAAGACTTGCAAACAAGTAAGTCCCTTTACACCCTCTACTGATCTTTATGCTACTGTTGTTGAGTCTATCACATCTACATTCACTAAAAAACCTGCCGGAAAAAAAAAAATTTCATTTGTGCTGAAATAATCATGCATATTTTAAACTGAAGAGAACAAACTGTCTCTTGTATTAACCTAGCTATTTAGGATTTCTGTTGTTTTTCTTTAATTGGAGAAGATTTAAGTCTCCTCCTGGTATTACTTCCCTTCAGCCTGAACGACTTCCTTTAATATTTCTTATAGAACAGGTCTTCCAGAAATAATTTCTTTTGATCTTCTCTCATCTGAGAATGGCTTTATTTTTGATTTCAAGCCTGCAAACGATCTCTTGTTTAAAATTTCAGATTTTTATCTTCTTTCAGCATTTTAAAGATATCCTCTATAATTTATTTTTATGGGCCCTTTGATATTTCTTTTTTAATTTTGATTTTCAGTAGATTGATTATAATGTATGTAGGCATAGTTTCTTTTATATTTATCTTATCTGTTTTCTGAGATTCTTAAGCTGTAAACTTTTGTTTTTCACCAAATTTGATTTTTTTCACCTATATTCCTTTATTTTTTTGGCTCAATCTTTACCATCCTACCATTATTCACGTCTAAAACTTTTGATATTATTGTACAGTTTTCTAAAGATTCCTTAATTTTTGATAATCTTTTTCACTCTGTTCTTCAGAATGAATAATTTTAAATTTTTATCTGCAAATTCACTGATTTTTTTTCTCTGTGTTCTCCATCTTCTTATTGATTAAATTCAGGGAGTTTTTAATCTCGTACATAGTATTTTTAGTTCTAAATTTTTATTTCTTTATGCAAATGATATGTTCTGCAGTTATTGGATACTATCATGATTTTCTGAAGAATGTCAATATTGCAATTTCCAAAGGAAATCTACACATTTCAATTGAGACCTTAAGTTTTGTTGCTGTTCATAAATTGTCTGCTCAGACTGCCTTACAAAATACAATGAACTGGGGAAATCCAAGATTAAGGTGCCAGCCAATCTGGTTTCTGGTGTCATCCCTCTTCCTTGCTTGCAGACGATTACATGCTTGCTGTGCCCTTACATGGCCTAGGAATGACGGCAACCTCCTTGGTGTCTGTTATTATAGGGAATGAATCCTTTCCTGAGAATCCTACCTCCATGACCAGATCTAACCTTAATTATCTCCCTAAAGTCCTATCTCCAGATACCATCACATAGGAGATAAGGGCTTCAAACTATGAATTTGGGGAAGGGGGGTTACAAACATTTAGTCCATAACATTCTACTCCTTGCCCCTCCAAATGCATATCCCTCTCACATGTAAAATACATTCATTTCATTCCAACATTCCCAAAGTCTTAATTCCCTCCCACATCAACTCTAAAGTCAAAGGTCCACAGTTTATTCAAGTATCATCTACATCAGCAATGGGTGAACCCTCAGGTATAATTTATCCTGAGGCTCACATTAAGCAAGTGGATTACTCTTTCACTAATTCCCCAAAATTTTAATTTAAAAAAAGTAAATGTGCTATATAAAACACTATCCTAAGGATCCCTTTCATTATTAAAACAATTTTAATTAAAACTACTATTTGAATGAGGCAACATGGTCATTTTTAACTTGATCACAATAGCATAAATCAAAATAAACATTTTGTGAAATCTTTATGAATGCATATTTAATTATATTTATAGTGTCTATATTTATATATGCATGATTTTATCAATGCATAAATATATGTGAACATAATAATTACCACATAGGTAGTATATATTAAAAACATATAAATATATGAAAACAATATGACATAAAAAGATCAATGTAGCCCTAGCAAAGTTTGAATATAACACCATACAAGTCCTTGACCCAGAACCAACCAGTTAACTGCTTCCAGATTTCTAACCCTCAGAACTGTGAGATTTTAAATATTTGTTGTTTTAATCCATTAAATATGTTGTAATTTGTTACACAAGGCTATCTAACTAGAATTTCTCTACCTAATAAAAGGCATCTATGAAAAGCATGCAAGTAATAGCATGCTTATGGTGAAATATTTAATACTTTCCCCCTACATGAGCAGCAAAGCAAGTCTGACTGCTCTCATCATTTTTAATCAACTCGTGTTTACAGTTACTTCAATAAAGTATGAAAAAGAAATAAAAACATCCAGATTGGAAAGGAAGGAGTCAAACTCTATCTGCAGTTATTTTCTGTGTGGAAAATATAAAGAAGCCAGGAGACTTAATAAGTGATTATAACGATGTTGCAAGATATAAGATCAATCTACAAGAGTAAATTATATTTCTATTACTAGCAATCAACAATCAAAAGTTGACATTTTAAAATATCTTTTACAAAAGCATTATAATTATGAAATATTCAGGGATAAAGGTGACACAAGGTGTGCACACTAGTACACTGAAAACTACAAAACTTTGCAGAGAGAAATTGAAGCGGACCTAAATAAGGGATATACAATGTACAGTTTTAAAAGAATTAGTATTGTTCACATATCATTAAGATGTCAATTCTCCCAAATTTATCTAAAATGCAATGATTTTCCATTCAAAATCCCAGCAGAATTTTTTTTGTAGAAATCGACAAGTTGATTCTAACATTCACATGTTAATGCAAACTGCCTAGAATATCCAAAACAACTTGGTAAAGAGGAATAATACTAGAGGACTTCACTACCTAACTACAAGACTTATCAAGAGCTACCAAAATCCAAACAGTGTAGTATTGGCATGTAAACAGAAAAACAGATCAGTGGGACAGAATAAAGAGACTAGAATATCCTCTCTCAACACATACATTCAACTGATTTGGTAAAGGTGTAAAGGTGATTCAGTGGAAAAATACTGATGTAGCTTATTCCAATAGTAACTGGGGAAAAAAGGCTTGGACAGGATTTGCATGATGGAAAGAAGAGAAAACAGAACACTGATTTTTCTACCTTAGCAGAAGACTGAAATCACTGAAGGAGTGTTTCTGTTTTTTATATGGATGCCTCTTTTCCACCCTGTATTTTACCATTTAATTGTTAAGTATGGCCTGGGCACTGGGATTTTTAAAAGCATTTTAAGAGACTCTGCTACTGAGGCTAGGTTTACAACCACTACTAGTTAGAGTATTAATTCCTCATCTTGGAAGAGGAATGAAAATGTATATTTTATTATTTTATTTTGATAAGGAGAGAATGCAGATTACATGACATCTTGGAAAAATTTTAAAGCTCTTGGTATATTTCAAAAATTACTGAAAAAACATACTTCTTATAGAAAAGAGTATAAAAATATAAAAGGAAAAAGCATAAATATGTAACTAAACTAAAATCAATCTATCAGTTAAAAGAACAAAAAAAAATCCCACAAAATGATTTTATTAAATGAGTATTTTTATAACAAATGATTAAAAGCAAAATACATCAAAGAAATACCCAGCACATATTTTTCTCAGGTAAATAGATAAAAACAGAAAAATGAGAAATTAATTTTTTAACAAGTTAGACAACTAAAAGGCAAAATAAGATTTTTTACAATAACAATTTTTTAAAGCAATGAAATATTCCTCCTCACGTAACAAGAAGAAAAAAAGAAATGAATCTAAATACATCTCTTTGCTTTTACACTAAGAAGTAGACAAAAATTAAATATGAATGAATAATTTAAATATTTGGGCTAATAAGCTTAAGTTCATAGATCAAACTTTGGATCCTGATCAATTCAATTTTCCTTTATAAACCTCATGCCAGACACACTGAAGTTATCATTGAAACTTTCCCATCTTATCAACCACAAAGTACAGTGAGATCTACAACTCAAAGCATCTCTAAACTACTTCTCTTCACCTCACAGTTATGTACCACCATGTGCCCACACCACAATCAGCTCTCCAGTGAACCACTCACCGCCTTTGTCTCTCTGCGTCCTCCGCATTTTGACTTACCATTTAACAAAATACTGCTCTCATTGAGCCAGAGTGTTTTAAAAATGCAAGACCTATGCTATTGCTTCAGTTATTTTCCCGATGCCACAAAAGACAAACATGCTCACATATAAAATTTTTATCTGTATTTTTTCAATGAAAAAAAATGGTTAAATAAATTTTCACCCGTTTATTTAAAAATATCATGCTCTATCTTGAAAAATAGGCTCCAGGAGGTATACAAAAATCACTGTCAGGAAGCTTCCGAGTGTACCTCAAAGACATACGCAGTCATTCTCTACAACGGCTTGTAGCACTGATTTGCTCTTGAGCTGATGTTGCACACTGTCATGTTACTACACAATTCTAAAGTCTGAAACAGCAAGTTTATGGCTCTACCCAGCAGCACCGCATGTCTCTAAAATATCATATTTAAATAGGTGAACACATCTTCCTCCAAAAAAAGTAAATAAACATTGATGTTTGAGCTCGAGGGCTTATTCATTTTAAATATATGTGCATGCACACACACACACACACACACACACACACACACACACACACACAAGAAATGCATTAAATGTTCCCCAAAATATGCTGTGGTGAACAAGACAGATTTATTCTTACCCTTGTGGCTGTAATGTCTAGAGTTGAAGGTTAATTATATGCAAATAATTGTACATATGCTTTATTAAATTATGACTGCTAGGAAGGATCTTTATTCGAATACTAATTCTAAGTAATATTCTCTTCTAATGAAACTGCTGCATAATAAACCTTTACATGACTATTATTGTATTTGTTAATGATGGCTACTCGGGGCCAAATGATTCTGGACTTTCATAAAGAAGATATAACCCCTCCTTACCCAGACTTACTATAATTGTTTTATCTCTACATTTGATCCTGCAGTGATGTGTCTCATGGTACCATTATAATGAAAAGAATACTTAAGTGTAAAATTCCGAAAAAAGCAAGCCTCATTCAAATTCTTTCCAAAGATATTACACAGAAGTTTAGAACTAGAAGGAATATTCACAAATTATCTTTGCCTCCTGAAGCCCAAAGAAGTGAAATAGCTTGTCCCAGGTCACTTAGCTGCTCTTTAGCAGAGACTCTTGATTCCCTTACAGCAAAAATCATATGACATTACTGTAGAGGGTACGAGAATAGAAATAAAATCTACTTCTGAGGATCTCTAAATTAATCCAAACTCTTTAGTCCATTTATTTAATCAATAAGTATTTACTGAGCACCTACCAAGCAAGATTCTAGGAAGGCTGCAAGTTCAATAAAACCTGTTCTGTGCCTTTAAGGAGATTAAAATGTAGTTGAAAGAATAAATCAAGTAAACAAATTATTTTAACAAACTGGAGGTTGAATAAAAAACACATAGCTTGTCACCACTGTAAATATAGAATCTTTGTTATTCACTGGGAATATGAGAATTAAGTAAGATAAAATATTTAAAAAGTGCCTGAAATAATAATCATCAAATTTTTTCCTTTAAATTTATTGTTTTTTTTTTTAACCTGATAAAAGACATTACATCAAAGAAGCAATTCTTTCCAAGGAAATTACACAGAAGTTTAGAGCTAGATTTTAAGTGAAACAGAGAGTTGGGTTTATTCTCCAAATAATTAAGTGGGGCAACATATAAATCTAAGTGATCTGGTACATTTCCTTGCCTTTGAGGCAGGGGTTTACCTTCAGAATGGAGCCTCAATGCCCCAAACTCAGCTGATGGCCAGCGCCTGAACTGTCACAGTTATGCACTGATTGCTATTTGCTTCTAGAAATAAAAGTATGTGGCTTAACGGGGCTTTGTTTATTGATGAGTCGGAATGGGCCAGATGCCAATGAAGTCTGTAGGAGGAAACCAAGAAGTCCTCATTTCAGAAGAAGGAATTTTTAAAATGCCCCTCTAACTGTTGATGCTAAAATAAATTGTCCAATGCTAGGAATACCCTGGGATGTCCCTTGCATCTTTACTTAAACAAGTCTTTAATGTTGTGACAAAAGAGCAAATAATACTTGATGTCAAAAAAATTCATTCAGCAAACTCTCCTCCAACTTTGGAGGCCAGAGGATGATGCCACAACAGTAAATTGCCTGACATGTATACAAGCTGACAAGGGTTCTACCTCCAGTGATTACACAGAATCGTTTTCTCCCTGATGCCGGATCCCCGCTCCAGATCTACACTTTATTTGACTATTTGCTATAGGGCCACTGTCAGCTTCACGGCAGGACTGCTTATGAAACTGCAGTGAGCCTCTTGGCCAGAGCTGTTATCAAAACTGTAAGATAAAATTGAGGAATGACTCCACATATTCAGGAAAGAGCTGTGGATATGCTCAAGAGAAAAAACAATCCAATGTCAGGAAACATTACAACCGCCTCTCCATATTATACTCTCCTGAGTAGACAGCTGAAAAACCAATAACAATAGTAATGTTAATATCGACTACATAGTGAGAGTTTTCTAAGTATGAAAAGCTTTATATGAATTATTTCTCATCCTTTGAGATGAGTAGGATTATTCCCATTTTTTATATGAAAAAAAAAAAAAAAGCTCAGAGAAGTGACATATCTCCAGCTAAGAAGTGGTTGATCCTAGAAATTAACACGACCTGTGTCTCATTCCAAAGCTAATGTTTTTTCAAACACATCATATTATCCTAAACATTTTTTCTTTCTCAAGGCACACCAAATTCAGGGTAGTGATTACCTCTGGGTCAGGAGGCAGAAGGATAGATGAAGCTTCAACTATAATCTAACTATAAAGTTTTATTACTTAGACTATAATGATATAAAACAAATATGGTACAATGTTAGCATTAAAAAAGAATTTTGATATATTGTTTTCTAGTTTTCTGTGGGCTTGAAATATTTCTTTTAAAAATTGTCCCCATTAATCAATGGCAAAGCTGCAGTTACTTCTTTGCTAATGTAATTATGTCAGGAATCCAAAACACTACTCATAAAATAAGAACAGGATGGCCCTGGTAAGAAATCTCTTCCTACCAACAGAGATTACTGACAGTCGAATACACTCAGCTCCCCTCACAAATAATGAAGATGCTCTTTGATAACAATTATTTAATGCTGCATGGTTCTCACCGTGTACAATAGTGAGGGACTTTAAAAATAACTGTAAAAGCTTTAACCGTGTAAAAGTCTTAATAATCAAAGAGAAAAATTATAATTGTCCTCTGACCTTTAAATATTTTGTTGAATCACTTAGAACTTACTATAGATTAAAATATATAGAAGATTTCAAATAAAATTATTTAGTACACTATTTTAAAATATTAAATATATTGAAAATTAATATTTTCTTTATAAAAATTATCAAAAGTAATTTGAGCAATGCTTGTCTTCTCATGATATAACCTAGAATTTGAGGTAAGCATTGCTTCTCTGTCATGGTGAATTGTCATAACCCCTTCTAAGTCTGAATCAATTTCTAACATTTAATTTTTTGCATTTCAAATGTCATGAAATATCCCCTAGAGTTCCTTTAATGTGAAGATTTTGCCCATGTATCTCTCTGGGATGTCTCCATATTTTTCATTACTATTATATTATTTATTTCTTCTGATTAAGCCCCCTTGACTAAGTTTTTCTTGATATCTATCTATCTATCTATCTATCTATCTATTTTTCTATCTATCTAGAGAGAGAGAGAGAGAGAGAGAGAATGAATGAGAATGGTGGCAGTGTGAACATTCTTACAATCAGCTGTTTCTTCTATAACTCTATTAAGTTTGAATTTCCATTCCAGAATTACTACTTTTCACATATTTGTGGCACTTGCATCTTTGTTGAATAATTTCCTTTTTCAATTATCTATTTTTGTAAAATTTCATGTGGATTTATCAGTAGGAGATGAAGAGACAGTAAGTACATGCTTTGTGGTATGTACAAAAACTAAATAACAAATGTGCTGTGACCAAACTTTGACAGACCTTAAAAGGAGTGATGTGATTAGTCACTGATTATGTGTGCATCTGTTATAATAGTTATTTTTGGACTTTGGAGCTAGCAATTTATACAATTACTGAATGAAAATATTTGGATTTCACATATCTAGATTACTATCAAATCTGAAACTCTAGAGGTTAAATTCAGAAATATGTGTTTTATCAAGCCCCCCTGATGATTCTTACACATGTTAACATCAGAAAACCACTGATTTAAGACAACTTTGGTTCTAAGACTTGGCTGTACGCTGGTATCAACTGGAATGCTTTAAACAATATTGAAATCCGATTTACACCTCAAAGTTGAAAGTGTCACTGCAGACTAGATGGAAGGCAGCACTTACACACACACACACACACACACACACACACACACACACACACACACACACAACAAACTACTAGAACTCAATATTTACCAAATAATAAATGTGATATTTGTATAATGAAAATATGCATATCAGGGTTGTCGAGATGACGGTAACCAGAAAAAAAAGTTCTTCAGAGAAGCTAAGATCCTACATGATCTAGAAAGAAGGGGAAAGTCTTTAAGTGGAGAGGTATAGGTAAAAGGAATTGGTATATATGGGTAAAAGCAATGTTGACATCATGATGATATGAAATGACTCTTGAAAGAAAGATACATAGGTAAAAAAGGATTTTTTAAATTTTATAGTTTAGTTTTTGAATTCATCTGTATCTGTGAAAAAGGATTTTTTAAATTATTATTTTATGAAGATGCTTATAAGGTAACAAGTTAGAAAATGCAGTAAAGTTCTTTTCTTCCAACAAAGATACTGGGCCACTTAGGTTATTTCAAGGATGTAACCTTACATTAATATTTTAAAATCTACCAATGTAATTCATAATAGTAACAGGGTAAAGAAGAAAAATCGCATGAACATAACACTTGAGGCAGAAAAAGCATTTGACAAAATTCAACATCAGCTCACAATATAAAAATGCTCATAAAACTAGGCATAGTTTATCTTCAAATAGATTTTAAAAAATCTTCAAAAATAGTCAAGTTAACATAAAACATATTTCTTAAAGACTTAATGCTTACCGCTATCAGGAACAAGGCAAAGACATTCGCTCTCACCACTCCATTAAACATAATAATGGAAGTACTAGCCAGCATAATACGGCAAGAAAAGAAAGGCATACAGAGCAGAAAGGAAGAAACAAAACGGTTCCTATCTGCAGATAATATATTTATATGAAAAATCTCAAGTAATCTACAATGAAATCATAAAATGTTACCATAAATACTTATGAGAGTAGTTAAGATAAAGAGAAATGAAATGTATAATAGAAATAAAGAAACAAATGTTCCCTATTTGCATAAAATATAATTACTTCAAAAAATGTGAAGACAGTAAAATTTAGAGCATTCACCAGTTTTCTTGGGAAAAATTCAATCTTCCTATAATGATAACATTTTTAATAGTAATAGCTAATGTAATAATAATACTCATTATCATGTAGCATCAGTATGAGATGCCTATGAATAAATCTATTGAAAGATATAAAGATTTTATTGAAGAACAAAAAAAGACATGAAAAATAGACATATATATTATGTTCATGGAAGAGAGTAATGTCACAAAATTATATCTTCATATTAACCTATAAAATAATGCAATAATAACTACGCAGTCATTTCTTCCTACCTCATGTATAGTCCCAATCACAAATTCAAACAGAAACTGGAAAGAAAATAAAGTGCATTTAAAAGAACCAGATTGTAGAATTAACCTTAGTAAACATTATTTTCTAATAATGAGGCTAGAAAAAGAGCAACACCTGTATATAAATTTGAACTAGGACAGTAGTAACAAAATAAAAGTCAGTAGAAATTTTAAGATTACATAATAAATTATTGTGGAAGAATAACTATATATTTAAAATAAGGTATTCAGATGGGTTTAAATACTTATTTTAATATTTAAATATTCATATTTAAAATTTCCAAGTAAATATGACCTTTTTATGACTTAAGATAGAAAAATATTTCTTAAAGATCATGAATAGCAAGTCATATAATGGAATATACTAATAAATGTGAGTACATTAAAATTTCTGAGAAGAAAAAAAACACTAAAATGTATTACAGATCAACTGATAAAAGATAATCATTAATGGGCAAGTATCAATAATTTATTTTTAAGTAATAAATTTTACTGAAAAGGATAGATAATTTAGTAGAGAACTGTTAAGTATAACCAAAAAAAAAAAAAAAGGGCATATTATAGAATAGGGAACAGAATAGCAATAAACCCACAAAAATGTCTAATTCTACTAAATTTCAGGAAATGCAAATTATATAAGGTGAAATGTTTTTTACCATGAAAAATTTGAAAGTCTAAACTTTTCAATTGATGGTGAGTATAAAAAGCAGGATATTGTATATATTGCTGGTGGGATTATAAATTGGCATGATTATTTTGGAAAGCCGTTGGTCAGAAGAAGAAAAAATGGAAGAAGGTGCAGTCTTTGACCAGCCTCTGTGCCTATAGCTATATAGAGAAATTCTAGCACACACCTAACAAGAAAGTTTATGTGGTCAATAATTAAATAATGGAAATTATTTAAATGTTCATTAAAAAAGAGAAAGAATAAATAAATGGTGGCATATTCACACAATGGAATAAAGTGGAACTAATACATATATGCACAGATCATTCTCATAAATATTTTAAGAATGAAGAACTGCTAACAGTTTTATAAATTTTGTGAACATTCATTGAAAAAGTTATGAATTTACAACTTGGATACAACATTGTACCTTTTTATGAATATATGAATTTGTAGATCTTATATGTGGCCATAAACATAGTCTCCCTTTTCATGATGAAAATGAATTGAAAATCCTAAATTTCTGTGAGAAAACTAGGAAATAGGATCAAGGTGGGTATTTGGGAGTTTCACTTTGATTTGTAGTTATTTTACTCCTTAATAAATAAATCTGAAATTAATATGGTGAATGTAAATATTTAAGAAAATTGAATGATAGAAATATGCTTTATTGATATATTTCTCCTATTCTGTATGTTTCATATATTTTAGAATAAAATCTATTAATAAAGATAAAATTATCATTTAATTCCCTACTATGAACATGTTTTCCTTTAAAATTTAAGTTTTGCAAGTACACCATCCCCTTTCTTCCTCCTGTAAAAGTCCACTTAGATTAGGAAGTGTAAAACTAATGCTGAAATGCAAATTTTTCTTGTTTCACAGAGGCAATTAAATTGAACTCCTGGCTGCCTGTTAATCAAAGCACTGAGCTCACTAATTCTCCTGACAGAGCTTTATTCTTCACGTTTCCTGCTTCACAAAACAGGGAATCAGGTTTACTAAAATCCGCAACTACTTTCCAGAGCATAGCAGAAGTGCTTGATCAAAAATCACACATAACCACTTTTCTAACCCATGACAAAAAAATCACTAACTTTTCACATATATATGAAAGCTGTGATAAGCAAGTACCTTCCTTAAACAAACTAAACATGTATCTCAGCTCTAGGCTTAAGCTTTTTAGCATTTCACTGACCCCAGTATAACCCATGTTTATATGTGTGTGTGTGTGTGTGTGTGTGTGTGCGCGCATATATATACATATATACATACATATTTGAATATATATATATGTATATTTGAACTTCTAAATTTATAAAACTAAACTAAAAACATTGGTGTTATTTCAGTATTTCTCCTTTATCCTTCTGCATTTTCCGTTCAGTAGTAAGGACTTCAACAACATGTATTACCAACTTCACCTCAAAGCTAGAAGGAAACAGAAAATATTATAATACAGACATGTTGATTCAAAAATTTGAGGACTTCCTGAGTGATATCTGAAACTGAATACTGTACACAGAGGGCAAGGAGAGAATGAAGAAAGAGGCAAGCCACCCATTTGGTAGGTGGAAGCTTTTAGAAGCAAGAAAACTTACATACAAGACTTGTCTTGGGTGGCTGCAAGACCAATAGATCTCTGCTCCTGCTGACGAGAATCTTATAAGTTTAATATAGAAGCCTTAACTGGATTCAGGCACATACATAGAGCAGAGGTCTCAACATCATAATATTCTCTCAAGGATGCATCCTTGAAAATGGCTTTGGCTATGGAACCAGTAGCCATAAAGTACATTCCAAGGATCAAGGATGGGGATAAGGAGGCTCTGATTGCCCAGGTCCAGCTTATGGGTCAACTAATGGTCATGTTCTCTCAATAATGTTCCTCAAGACATCACTTTAAAAATGAGTTAAGTCCCAGAGAAAACAAATGGCTTGCTCTGGGATACACTACTACATCAGATCAGAGCTAGGGCTATAACCCAAATAAATCTTCTGCTCCCAATAGTTACTCATTTCATGACATCATATATGCTCATGTTTTTTCCATACTCACAGGCATGAACTTAAACCAAAATAAATGTTTTAACTTTTCATTTTGATTACAGATCATTAAATATACAGCATGACAGTCTACCTAACTGCAAGCTATCCTTCCCCTCTACTTATTTTTTTCCTTTTTTCGTCTATTCCTTCTTTACTATAGAATAGGCTTCCCAGATAAATTTCTAAGGTCCTCTATAATCTTGCCTCAAACTTATTTCCCTCTATTCCCTAGTCTTCTCCATCTTGTACCAAATGTTTTCTTTAGAAAGGTCTATATCATGTGTGACTTTATATTATATTGTAGGCACACATTAATTCCTAGTCACTCTATGAAATCCTCTCTGACTATATTCATCCATAATTCTACTATTACTTAACTTACATACTTATAACTATGCTATAGAACTCAATAATTTGTTCCTGATTATTTCAAATGCATTGTTGGTTTCTTATCGAACTATTTTCTAAACTGCTTTAACCCTAGTAATTTATTTTCTACTTATTCTGTAATCTGTTCAGAGACTAAGAAAAGTGATGATCCATAACAACTGCTCAAAACCTATTTGTCAATTAATTGATTAAACTGTATCTAGAAAGTCGAATTACAGAGGATGACTAGTAAATGAAGTGGACATTAGATGCCTAAATTACTTAGCTTAGCTATCTGTAACTCTCATCTTGGCATGAGAGTTAATTTGCTTGCCCCACATAACTCCAGAAGGAAGTGGCACAAGTAAGTGTACATCTCCACTGAACACATTGGTAATAATACCTAAATTTAAAAATAAACAATGCATTAGCACAGTGGATTCTTCTTGAGAACCTAAACTAGAAGACAAATTGTCCACAAGGCAGTATGTTGTTCTATAGATAAACATCAATGTAGTGTTGAGGCCAGAGTTTGTGCCAAGATAAATCTAGTCACATTCAAGCTATAGTTGGGGTTGGGGGGAATGACACAAAGAGTAAGCACAAAAGCTGGTTTTCAGAAAGGAGAATACAACAGACAAATTGAAAAGGGGGCTGGGGAAGGAAGCAGGGAGGGAGGGAAAGTGGAAAGGGAGGAAGGGAGGAAGAGAAGAAGTGAAAGGGAGGGAGGGAGGGAGATCATGGTTAAGTGTGTGCACCCACTTGTATACCACAGGCAGAGGAAAGAGAGGAGGAGATGAAAGAGGAGGGGAGAGATAAGACCCAGCTATACTCTGTTCATTGTTGTTAACGTCAGTGAAACTGTCAAGTCTGTATTATAACCATATCTTCCTTCATCTATAGACGAGCAAATTTCATTGGGTTTATTTTTCATGTAACCCAAATTCCCTCATCTATATGCCACTCTGTGCAATGAAAACTAATTTTTTAGGCCTAAGACCCTGTCTTATTTTCCTAGCTAATTCTGACACTTAGGTGGATGTCCAATCCAATGACTCATAGTATTTCCTGGATGTATATTTGTTTACAGCTAGTTCACTACCCTATCTATCCTCTTTATTATACTTTACCTCTGTGTAGTTAATGAAGGAGAAAATAAAAAGTAATAAATAGAAAATAAATAGAAAGTAAATATATATATATAATATATAAATATATAAATAATATATATAAATATATATATATATATATATTGTTATGTATCTCGGTATCCATTTAAATTTCTGAGGAAAATACTTGATATGAATTTGATATGAGCCAAATTAATTAAATTTTACTAATTAAAATGATTTTATTAAAATTACTTTGAGGATAATTATTTCCAATTCACGTCTTTTGTTAAAGCATTCAAAATGGCAGATTTAATTGCCATGAACCATGCATTTAGAAGCAGCATCTACTACATTAGGGAGTAGTCACTGCTAATATTTTTTTGTGTGTTAATACTAGTCAGTAATATAATGACATCAGTTTCCAGAGTGATGTTAATATACCATGGCTCAAATAAATATGCCTGTGTCATTTGGAAAGAAAAAAAAATATTCACAGAATGGAAGAGTATATGAGAGATACTTGCAGATAACACATTATATATGAGTCTTCGTATACGTATGCATGTAAATTGTGTGAGCACACGCATGTACTCACACACAAACATACATACAATCTCATAGGTTTTTATGATTTCTTACTCCTATTATTTCAAAAAGGCTAAATTCCATTCGCAGCTAAGAACAAATGCAAAACCTCAACCTACGCCATCTTATTACTGAATTTTTTGCTTAAAGAAATGAAGTTATTAGTGAAACTGTCAGTCCCTCTTCTCCCCACTCTCAGATTCCAGCAGAAGTCATTTATCTGCTTTTCAGTCATGTTGATATGTCAAGACAGTATCAAGTCATTTTCTCTTGACAGCATATCTTATTGGAATTTTAGCTAACAGAGAAGCTGACTTTTTTCCCCCAAAATTGACCATATGTAAGAGATTTCTCTTCTGCCATGAACAAAAGCAGATATTCTTTGTTCTCTTCATCATCATTGTACTACCGTCACCTTATTATTATGATCACATATGTAGATATAGCTTTTTATTCTTTGTAAAGTGTTCCCACCTACTTTTTTTGAAAGAGTAATGCAACAATGGATTACATGAAGCACAAAAAACTAGAGTATTTTTCTTACAACATCCTAGACACAACTCCAATTTTGATTATGGACAGACTTACAACTGCACTTTGAATTATCCTGTGGATTGAAGATGTCACATTTCTAAGAAACAGAATATCTACAAAGTAAGAATAATATTGATAGCGAACAACTTAATCTTCATAAAAAGGAATATAAAACAGATCTCACTTTCTCAATACTCCTGCCATGGGGTTGGGGGGAATGACCTTGTTAGTCTTGAACTTTTTGTCAGTCATGATCATCATTTACTCTATAAAACCTTTACTGAGTCCATTTCTGGACTCACCCCTCCCTACCTGTCCCCAGACAATCAGAGCCTCCATTCAGTGTTCATAGTACATGGTGAAAATGCAATTTTTGTAGTACATATGCCATTGTTTTCCATCAAGGTATTTGCATAACTGTCTCCCTTGTTAGTTACTGGGCTTCGTGAGAGGAAGGACTATAACTTTTTAATCCCTGAGACTTTAGGCATGAAGCACAGAACATGGCACATGGTAAGAATCTATTAATGTTAATATTCTTTCTTAATTACTTTACAGTTGAATTCTAAAGGACATGTCAATGACTCTAAAACTCATTCCATCTCCTGGAAGCATCCGGGAAGCTCACTCAGAAGGAATGTTACATGGATGTAGCAGCAAGAATCATAACAGAACAATACTTCCAGTTGGCATACAGCATTCTGGCTACCTTAGCAGCGCTTCTCAAAACCCTTGTGTTCAGATATCCTAACCAGTAAAATCTCACAGAATAGAAAAGTGGTGAACTGGAAGCTATGTTGCCACATCTGTGTCCTGAGTCCTTGGGGCTTTTAGAGCTGCACACTAATTACTTCACCTGCCTCTTGATGTATTCTTGTCTCAGAAACCAAGTGGACACAAGGACAGCCCTTGAAACTAAGATGTGTAAGGCAAATATTGCTCTAAATTGGGAGTCAGTAAACCTGGTAACTAGTTCTGGCTTCCCTATTAATTAGCTTCACGACCCAAAGAAATTCACTTAATCTCTCTGCAGCATCAGGTTTCTTGCTAGAATTACAAAGGTTGTGACTGAACATCTCAGAACATCTTTTCAGCTCTGACATTCTCTGACATCTGTAAAGCCAGTAAGGTTAGTCAGATGAAAAGAGGTCTGAGCAAGTAGTTCATACTGATATAGATAATAGAGAAGCAGGAGCCCACAGGTACATGCACTACAGCTATCATCTCTGGCCCAACCTGGCTTCTACAACCACAAGCTTTGCAAATCTCCATTACCAGTACTAGAGGGCTTCACAGAAGTTACTTTGGCTTTTGGGCTGAACACATCTTCACCCTACTCCGACTATCTGTTTTCACTAAGATAAGCCCAGTTTTCCTAATCAAGATATTGCCTCTTGATTTTAGTTTTTAACTATTTGTTACTCAGACTTCTTTAAGTTTGTTTAAGACTGTTGTTGAGTACAAATATATAATATGAAACATACCATTTCTTGCTTGTACCTACTGTCATGATTATGCAAATAGACTAGGAGGAAATGTTTAACCCTAGTTTTCCATTGTTTGTTCACATATGTATTACATATACCTAAGTATATGGTACAAAACGTAAAACTAAGTGAATCTATGTTCCAGCAAGTCTTTCAAGCACCTTCACCATGTCCTCCTCCCTAAAGCCACATTGTCATCCATTTCTTGTATATCATTCCAAAGATCTTTGATACAAATAGTGGGTTTTTGTTTTTCCAAAATTATAGCATATTATGCACATCGTTGTGCATCTTGCATAGTTTTACTGGATAATAGCATATTTCAGAGAACAGTGTAGATAGATAGATATACCTGGCTGCATAGTATTCCACCAAGCAGCACTATGAGTATAAAATTAGGTTTCTAATCTTTATGATTGAAAACATGCAACGATGATTATGCTTCATCTCGTATCACTTCTGACATAAGCAAGCATATGTATTGAGTGTTATGAGACTTGCAGGATAAAAGCATATGTGCATTTTAAATTTTGATAAATTTATACAGTGCCCTCCATAAAAGTCATATCAATCCATACTTCAACAACAAATATATGGATGTGGCTGTTTCCTCATCTCATATCAATAAAACATGCTAGCAAACTTTAAAATCTATATGCTTTAATTGCAATTCTCTTATTATTAATGAAGTTGGACATTTTTCATGTTCAAAAATCCATTTGTATTTCCATCTTTGTAAATTATTTATGTGCATACTTTGCTCATTTTTGAGCTGGGTAATTTATTTTTTCCTTACTAACATGGAGTTCTTTATAAATTTAAAGGAAATTAATGTGATAAAAATGTAATGTTGTACTTTATTATTTTCCTCATCTGTCAGTCCATGTACTAGTAACACACTCTTTTAATTTATTATAATTTTATAATTTGTTTAAATATCTAGAAAGATCAATCTCTCACTTTTTATTTTTATATAATGATCTTACTTCTCCTTGCTTAATAATGTATTATTATAAATTATAAAAGTATCTTGCTTTGCTCCAAAATATATTTCCGTTAGTATTGTTAATGAAATCATATTAAATATATGTTCCATCACTGTGTGGTACTGACTCACGTTCCCTGGAAAAGAAAATTAAATTAGAATCCACCGAAAACTGCCAAAAGGAGTGCAACAAACCATCCTCTTACTGAAAAGCACAAGAGCCTTTTAATCAAAGAGAAGGAAGGATATATTTATGACAGTATCAATGCTCACAAAATATTTACCTATTGTTATCTGATTCAGGAATTCATTTGAACATGAGCCGCTATGTGAATGTACAGGCAGTAGCATTCATCTAATTACTTAATATCTTAACTGAAATCAAATTCTTTTTTTTTTAATGATTTTAAGGAAGCACACATTAGCTTCAGTCGTGTATTTTTAGAACAGAAAAGGGTCTTCTGCGAACTAGAACGAACAGAGCTCTTTCATTACAACTTTAAGAAGGCACTCCCAAGTCACAGAAAAACTGCAAAAAAGCACTAGGTACCAAAGTCGAGGCTGAGTTCCTACCTCTGACAAAGCTGTTACTTAGAGATGCTATATGATTCAGCCTGCAGAATTTAGGTCAGTGCTATTCTCTAGCTTTTATCTATGGTAGACTTATACAGTACTTAAAAACAGGTCTGTCTTTTTATTTAGATTTAAAAGGACTAAATGGTAAGAAATCAAGATCTGAGAGAAACAAGTAATGCACAATTATTTCCTTTAGGAAAAACTGTAGAAATTATTAAATACTCATCTCTGAGTTGCTTCTAGGGAAGTGTGTCTATGTCTAGTGTAATATTCAAGCAAAAATTCCAAAAAATGATAAAACGATAAAAACTGCTACTTTTTATTGGACACCTACCCTGTAAAAATCATGGATTTTGGTCACTTGGGTCCGGATTAAAGATTAACTGCTCCTGCAGTTGTGTGACTAAGGGCACTTTTCTGTATTTCTCTGAGGATTAATTTACTCAACAAGGCATATTAATGCCCTTCTTGGCTGGTTATTGGAAGATAAATGAGATAATGCATGCAGATAATGTATGTTCGACAGTACCTGGCATGAAGTATGTGCTCACCTTGTGCTAATTTTTGACTCCTTCTTTGGTCCCCATTCCTATTCTACATTGTGTGTTTATTTGTGTTCTTTTGTTTTCCTGCTAGACTCCAAGTTTCCCAAGGCAAAGACTGTGGTTTTTAATTTTTTCTTCCTCACCAAGTTATAAAGTGCCTGGCATATATTTACGGAAAGGAAATGGAAAAGGCAGTGTCCTGATTCACAGCTGCTACTAAAGAACATTGACAGGTGACAATAGGTTTTTAATACAAAGCGATCGCCCTTACTGGACAAAATTTACAGTTTCATCAAGTACCCTAGAAAGCATGGAAATTAAAAATATCATCAATATCTTGTTATCAGAAATATCAGAATAACATGGAATAATGTCTGTGAAATGCTTATCTTGGTGTTAGGTACATTGTAGGCCCTTAATAATAGCTATTTTTAGCCCTCTCTTAAGAAGGCTTCAAGCCCACCTCCACATCTGTGCTTTTACTTTTAATTTTACATGTGAAATAGGCCTTATTTCAACTTTGGGAAAAGGCTTTGTGATTAAGCTGCTTTTTTCCCATGAAATCCCACATCACTTATCTTCAGTGTATAGGCTCAGGCATATCTGTGGCAAAAGGTTACCATCTGAATTCCTGTCCCAGCCTGCTTGCTGTGTGACGTCAGATAAGTCCCTCTGTCTCCCTGTGTCTCAGTCCCTTATGCGTTGTAACACAGTCCAAAATCATATGGGTCTTATGGTGTTTGGGTTCTCCATTGTTTCATACGTGTTAATGTTGTTTCTTGATTGCCTACTTTTCAAATGGCAGTCGCTGGGTCATATTTACTTGAATGTGTCCATCACTATGCCAAGATAATTATTGCTTTAACAGTACTTACCAATTGATTCAAATGAAACAAAGAGCTGCTTCAACCAAGTTTGGCTTTGTGGGGAATTCAATAACTCTACTGCTGAATTTGTGTTAGAGGTGTCGGTCCCAGTATGAAAAAACATCCGAATGCAGATTGAAGAGTCTAGAGAGTCTCAGGTATAGATAGTGAAGAGGAGCCCCAGAGAATCCTCATTCTGGGGCTCCTAGGGAAAATAAGAAATGCAAGAAGTCTTCTGAAACCTCTGGAAACTGGACCAAGAGCACACTTTGCCTTTGCATTTTACTAGCTTCGTGACCTTGATCAAGTCATATCACTTCCATCAAGCCCAGATTCTGCATGCATATATGGAATAATTATATGTATTTTTGTTGGGAAATCATCAAAAGAAATGTGCAAAAAAAAATCCTAAAACTGTAAATCGCAATACAAACTTAAGGTGTTATATAATTTCTCAGCCAAATTTTAGTATTTACACAGAATGTGGGTACTGAAAATACTACTAGGATGAAAGATTGCAACTTCAGTAATGATGGCGATATTAATGTTCCAAGATAAAATATTAACTTTCCAGCCAAAGCACTTAATAAAACATGTACATTATATCATGAATATTTTAGGATGAAAATAATTTACCATAGTTATTTTATGGGGAAAAACACTGTAACATGCTTAATAGTTTGCAGCTGACATTGTGAAATTGGAATTCAGGGTTAGCTAACACTAAATATGGAAAAAATAACCAAATTAAACGTGTTGTACATTTCTATCCCTGAAAGAAAGTCACAAGAACATCATTTAGTTCTCTTCAAAGTGAAAGTTTCTTGGGACCCAAATGAACACACTCATATGCACATGTGCATTCACACATGCACTCATGTATACACAGACATGAAACATGCACACACACACACAGAAAACTAAGCAGACAACTTCGGGAATTACATACTGTTTAACTTTAAAGATAAGAATGTAGTCAAAGGTCTCAAAAGTAAACTTTGTATTTCTTTGGTAATGAAAGCCCAGGCTTTGAACAAAACTGTTATAATTAAAGACCTGGGCATGTGGTGGGCTCTGCCTCAGCAATCTGCTAATAGGAGGGGGTGAGGGCCAGGATTAAGTGGGCATTTGAATGAAATTCAGCACCCAGAAACCTCGTTGTAAAGAGTAGTTGAGCACCACTTACTGGTGAGAGGACCAAGTGGAGTGCATGTTTTTGTCATTTTTTATGCAGGGGGGTGCAATCCAGTAAGTAGAGCAGTATCAGAATCTTCTATGCTCAAATGAGGCAGAATAATAATTCCAGGGGGTCAGTCTATTTACATTTATTCCATTCAACAAATATTTATCAGGTGTCTATAACAGACAAAATGGTGAGGGGAAAAAAGACACAGCCTTGCTCTCATGAGAGTATAGTTCAGTAGAAGAAATGAACATTAACCATGTAACCATACAAATAAGTGTATAAATTCAAAGGGGCTAATTATTATTAAGGGAGTTAGACAATTCCATGACAATTCTTGTGTGTTAGGAAAGGGGTCAGAAAAACGTCTTAAGGAAGGGATTTCTAAGCTATGTTCTTCAATGAATAAGGGTGAAGAAAGGAACAGGGCTGTTATTACAAACAACATCAAGTATCAGTGACCAAAAAAAAAAACAAAACATGAAAATGCCACACACACTCTGACTTGTCTCAGCCCAGAGTGACACATAATGTCCATTTATATTCTGTTTGGGAGAACTAACTACACGGTCCTATCTTATATGCAGCGAGATGGGGAAATGGGTTTATCTATGTTCCCAGAAGAAAGAAAATGATTTAATGGGCACCTCCCACCTCTGTGCCACATATGGTAAGGATAGGTGGGAATTAATTCATTAACTGCTTATTTGGGAAAGGGGAAGCAGAGAAAAGTATTGCAAACACAAGATTACTATACGCGAAGGTCATATGGCAGAAAAGAATAAGCAATGTTTCAGTAAAAGACATGTTACTGTGGCTGCACACAAAACGGTATGAGTAGTAAAATGAGTTAAGACGAGAGGTAGGTACTATCCAGATCATTTTAGGCCTCTGTGATATTATGATTTATATTAAAAATATAGCAGTCCTCTCCTTTATCTGCAGGGAATATATTTCAATAACTCCAGTGGATGCCTGAAACCAGGAACAGTACCAAACACTATATATTCTACGTATTTTTCCTATATATACACATATCTATGATAAAGTTTAATTTATGAATTAGACACTTGATAAAACACAATAACAATCAAAATAAGAGAACAACTATAACAATATACTGCAATAAAAATTATGTGAATGTATTCTCTCTGTCTCAAAATAACTTACTGTACTGCACTCATCTCATGACTATGTAATGAGATGAAATGAGGCGAATGACTTAGGCATTGTGATGTAAATTTTAGCTACTACTGACCTTCTGACAATACATCAGAAGGAGGATCGTAGAGTCATGACAATAAAATTTCTTTCACCACAAATTTAATGCCTTCCCATCTTAACTATGCACTTATGCACTGTGGCCATATCTTCTGCAGTTTTAGGTATGTCAGCAAAACTAGCACTAATTTCTTTTTCTTTCTTCACAATATCACAGATAGAAGATTCCTTCTTCCTTAAATCTTTGCTGCCATAGCATGCAATTTTTTTTTCCTTATTAAATCAAAATTTTCAGCTTTGCACTTTAAGGAAGAGTTTTATGGCTTCTCTTTGGTGTATCCAAATTGCCAGCATCACTACTTTTGCACTTTAGGGCCACTATTAAGTAAAATAAGGGTAACTTTGCACAAGCACTGTGATACCATGACAGTAGGTCTAATAACCAAGATGGCTACTAAGTGATCAAGAGGCAGGGAACATATACAACATGGACAGTGGACAAAGGGAGGATTCACATCTGGGGCGGGATGGAGAAGGATGTCACAAGCTTTCACCATGTTACTGTGTGCAATTTAAAACTTACGAATTGTTTATTTCTGGAATTTTTCATTTAATATTTTCAGACAAAGTTGTCAGGTTTTGAAACCATGGAAAACAAACTGAGGGTATGAGGGAATGCTGTATTTGGTCTTTGTCCCAGTTTCTGGTACAGAATTCCTAAAACCTTTGGAATTATCTAAGTGATGAGAGCTGTAAAGATGTCTTTTGTTATGTTAATGAAGCAACCATTGAAAAATACCTATGCTGGGGGCTCTTTGTCAGAGAAGTCAACTCTGGCCTCCAGGGAGCAAAGAGCGGTTAGAGGTTGCATCAACTGCCAATGATTTAATTAATCATGTCAATGTAGTGAAGCCTCCATAAAAAATACAAAAGGAGGGTTCTGAAAGCTTTTAGGTAGGTGAACACATGGAGATTCTGGGACAGGGACCCGGGGACAGCTTTGAGGCTTCTGGCCCTTTCTCCATATCGTGCCCTGTGCATCTGTCTGTTCCTGAGTTATGTCCTATGGTGTTAATTCACATTCCTGGTTCCTGGTAAGAGAGCTCCCAGATTTGTAATAACTTAAAAAATCCCTGAGGAAAAAAAAGCCAAGAAACAGAGGGCACATTAAGGAGACAGCAACATATATGAGAACTGTCCATTAAACCTGAAGTTCATTAAGAGGTAAACGAAGGTAACACACAGAACCAAAAGTATTGGCCACACTATCACAAACTATGTTGTTGTTGTTTTTCTTAAGTCCAATAGGAAGTCCAAAAATTTAAAGGCAATGAGTACACCATCTGATTTTTTTTTTTTTTTTTAACTAATTGGACCTCAAGGACATTGATTTAGGTAAATCATATTTTTTGGTTCATAACATAACCTTATTATGATTTCCTACATGGCCCACTTTCATTTAGTTATTTATTACCTACTTATACTAACTTTATAAGTAACTATCAACTATTATCTAAAAGAAGAGTTAAGGCCTTGATATAACCACAGAATCCATCACTGATTCATCTCCCATTATCAATTCCAAATACTGAGGCACCCACCACCATGAATCAAGTGATTGTCACTCATTTCCTTTTTCACAGTTTTTCATGTCTATGTCTTCCTAAAAATGTAGGTATATATTTTTATATTTGTTGTTTTTCTTTTACAGAACTTACTTCTTGGTGTATAAAATATTTAGGAACTTGAATCTGAATTTAATTATAGATTGTAATCATTTGTTCTCATAGTTTTAACACTCTATTGCATGATTATGATATTCATTCCCTTTTAAGAGTATTTGGTTGTTCACAGTTTTACTTTTGTACATTGTTCTGCAACAAATATCCTTGTATTCATATTTCCTGTTGAATTAGTGCAAAGAATCCTCTTGAGAATATACCTAAAAGTGGAACTGCTTAGTCATAACAAACATGATTGTTCACTTTTCAGAGGTAATTCCAATCTGTTTCCCAACATAGTTGTACCAACTTATACTTCTACAAGGAACACTTAAGAAATTCTATAGATCCATATCTTAAGTTTTGTTATCTTTAGATAAACAAAAGTTCATAACTGTTAATGAAATACTTCATCGATACTTTTAATCTTATTTCAAAACTGTCTTTATTCAAAGTTCTAAAGTATATACACCTACCTACATTTTCTACATTTAAAAATTTTATATGTGATATTTAGGTCCTTGAACATCTGAAGTTACTCACTACAAATAAACAGTTTATTTATAAAACTGAGTGTCTGAGAGTTAATTATACCTTTTTCTATATTGATAATTTTTTTCTAGTTTAATTTATCGAACATATTTCCTTCCTACACTGATTTTTCTAAGTCATCTCTCTCTTTACCAAATTGAATTACATGAGAGTCTGATTCTGGATTTATGTAATATTGGTTACTTTTTCTATCCTTCTGTCTACCTTCAGAAATACTTAGGTAGTCTTGACCTTTAATCTTCATATACATTTTATCATCACCTTAACAAATTCCATGAAAAACCCAGTTGAGAATTTAACTCAATTTATAAATCAATTTGAGAAAAACTGACATCTTTATATATTAAATCTTCCATTCAATAAACATGGTATATTTCTGCCTTTATTTAGGTTTAATATCTCTTAATTAAAGTTTATATATTTTCCTGTAGAAGTTTTGATACCTTTTGTTAAATTTATTCTTATATACTCGATATTCAGAGAATATGTTGATACATGTTTATTATATACAAATAATTCTATACCTATATTAATATATTTTTTCTTGTTGTTCTACAATCTTTTAAGACAATGATAAATTTTATTCAAGTATTTGACCATTTTATTTCACACACCTTTTCATATATCATGAATTATTTCTACTTCTTTAAGAACTTTTCCAAAATGTTTTCATGTAGGTCTTTGTCCAACAAAACTCCTGAGAGTTTCCATGCCTAAAATATTTTATTATGTCCTCATAGTCGAAATTCTAATTTCTTTACATTCAATAATTTGTGGGGTAGAGCGACTATCCCATTATAATCTCATGTAAAATGTTGCCTTAAAAATCTAAGTAAATATCTATTAATTATAATGAGTTTATGAGACAGGAGTGAGAGTCATCAGTGAGATTGGGGTACAGGGCCCAGAGATCAGAAAATCACAATCAATTGCTCCCCACCTCATAAAATATTTCCTTAGGTCAAACCTTCACTCTTTGCCCTCAAGAAAGAAATGTAATTAAGAAAAGGTGCTATTTAAATTGCAGTTCTCCAGGTTTAAGAATTTAGAAAGAGAGAGTTAGAGAAGAAATTGCCCATATCGATTATTTGCCAACAGCTTCTCTTAGCTGTTCACAAGCACAGCACTCTGACCTACCTTGATTTCATTCCCAGGTCAGCAGGTGTGGCGGCAGGCATTGTTTATTTTAAGGGAAAATGGTGGGAGTAGGAGGTGGTAGAGAGAAGCAAAAACAGAATATCAACATTTCTTCTCCCCTAGCCTAGCTGGACTGCCACCTCCCTGCCATCTCTCCTCGGAAATCTTGCTTAAAAATTTAAAAATGATATTCTGTCTGGTTCTTCTAGAGTTGATATGTATTCAACATCTTGATTATAACTGGAATCAAGTGGTCTAACTTGATATTTAAATGCTTACCCTTGCTCTTATGTGAAGAATGTATTGTAGCTGGCAACTGAAAGAAGATGGCTTTGGGGCCAAGATGATAGCAGTGGAGATAGAGAGAAGAGGGTGTGATGCATTTTGGAAGTTATTTTATTAATCCAGGCAAGGTAACAATGAAAACCACTAAACCAAACATTGTAATGTGTTAGAAAATGTTAGGTTAGAGTGTTTTTTCAATAGGATGACCAGAAAGGTACCTCTGCAGAAATTACATTAGGACTGAAACTTCATTTTTGAGTATCACCCAAGAAGAGAAACAGTAAATGCAAATAACTTTTACTAGAAAGAGCTTGAAGGCATCATTAAGATGGCCATTATGAAATTATAGAAAATATAAATTTAGGATATATTTGGAAAATAGCACCACATGACTTACTGATGAATTTAAACTGAGGAAAAATGAAGAATCATGGACAACTCTAGATTTTAGTTTTAGGTAATAGTTATTTATTTGAATTTTTATATTGATTTAATTATTTATGTTTCCTATTTATTTTCTCATGCTTATTTTTCTTTCAGTTCTATTGATATAATTGACATACAGTTTTATAAATTTTAATGTGTACAGTATAATGACTTAACCTATATATATTATGAACTGATTCTCATAAGTTTAGTTAACATCCATTACCTCATATAGACACAAAATGGGGGAAAAATGCTTTTCCTTATTGTGAGAACTTTCGTGCATACCATGCAGCCATGTTAGCTGTAGGCATCATGTTGTAAATTATATCCCAGTACTTACGTATCTTCTAACAAGAAGTAAGTACCTTTTAACCACCATTGTGCATTTCTCCACCTACCATCCTCGCTTCTGTTAACCTCAAGTCTGATGTCTTTTTCTATGAGTTTCACTTGGTTTAGGGGTTTTTTTTGTTTTTTTTTTTTGTGGTAGTGGTTTTGTCTTTTAGATTCTACATATAGGTGATATTATACAGCATTCGTTTTTCTCTGACTTATTTCACTCAGCATAATGCCCTCAGGGTACATACATGTTGTCACAAATGGCAGGGTTTCTATTTTTTTGCAGCTAAATAGCATGTATGTACTTTATCCATTCATCTGTCAAGGGATAGTTTTCATCTCTTGGCTATATTAAATATGCTACAATTAACATGAGAGTGTAAATATCTTTGACATAGTGGATTTCTTTTCCTTAGAATATATATACAACATTTGAATTGCTGGATCATATGGTAGTTCTATTTTTAATTATTTGAGGAAACTTTATACTGTTTTCCATAATGTCTGTACCAATTTACAATTCCACCAACAGTGGGTTAGTGTTCCCTTTTTCCACATTCTGGTGAATACTTGTTATCTCTTATCTTTTTTATGACAATCATTCTAACAGGCAAGAAGTGATAGTTCATTGTGGTTTTGATATGCATTTTCCTAATGATTAGTGATGGTGAGAACCTTTATATGCACCTATTGGCCACTTGTATCTCTTCTTTGGAAAAATGTCCATTCAGGTCCTTTGCTCAATTTTTAATTGTATTATTCATTTTCTTGCTATTGCATTGTATCAGCTCTTAAATATTTTGGATATTAACCCCTTATGCAATATATAATTTGCAAATATGTTTCTCTATTCTATAGATTGCCTTTTCCTTTTATAGATGGTTTCTACTGCTGTGCAAAGCCACTTAGTTTGATGGAGTCACACTTGTTTATCTTTTATTTTATTACTTGTGCTTTAAATGTCATATCCAAAAAAATAATTGTAGAGACCCACGTCAAGTAGTTTTATTTCCTGTTTTTTTGTTTGTTTGTTTGTTTGTTTTTCTGGGAGTTTGTGGTTTCTGTTCTTACATCTAAGTTTTTAACCCATTTTGAATTAATTTTTGTAAGTGGTATAAGATAGTGGTGTAGTTTCAGTCCTTTACACATGAACAACCAATTTTTCCAGCATCATTTATTGAAGAGACTATCTTCTGTATTTAGTATTTTCAGATTTCCTAGATATTTCCTCATTTATTATTGATTTATTTATCTACTCTTTTATTCTGAGAATAAAAACTCATCAAGAAGAAGGTCCCTATGATTTTCACTATTATACCCTCAACGCCCAATGTATTTAAATCACAGGAAGAGCTTAATCATATTTGTAAATAAATGAATGAATGATGCAACCAACCATTAGAAGTCTTCCCAAACAATACAAATCAGACTAGCCCTGTCCTCACAGCACACTTTCTTTTTAATTAACATCATATTCACTAAACTATATTGTTATCTGTTGCTAGAAATATATACCTTACTAGACTGTAAATTTATTGATGATAGGGTCAACTATTAGTCATTCTTATCTCCACAGCATCTGTTCATTCATTGATTTAATAAATATTTCTTGGACACCTATTATGTACCAGACAACTTTCATGGCAAAGACAGGCAACCACAAAAAAGCCTAATTATAATTGCCTTCAGGCAACTTATATGTCCTAATGGAGAAAGACAGACAACTAAGCACAAAATTATAAAAGCCACAGTAAGAACATGTGTCTTACCTCATTCATATCACTTAGAGAACACTGAATATATATCTGTCAAACTGCTTAAATCCAAAGAAACTAGGAAAGTAAGGAATCATCTGAATCTATGAGGATAGTTAATGAATCTAGCTCCAGTATTTATAGTGGTCATCAATTGACCAGTTAAAGAAAAAAGAAGGTGAGCTTGTCAAGGACTGGGAGTAAGATTTTCTAAGATAAAATAAAGGATAAATAAAAAACTCAGCCAATATGCATAATAGAATGTGATCCTTTCAAAGATTCCTGCAAAAGTCAAAATGTAAAGAGGTTAGGAATATAACCTGGCCTTATAGCAAAGGCTCAGCCATTAAAAGTAGAAAAATGTATCTACAGCCATGCCACCATGAACATATCCGATTCCGTCTGATCTCGGAAGCTAAACAGGGTTGGGCCTGGTTAGTACTTGAATGGGAGACCACGTAGGGAGACCGGGTGCTGCAGGCATTAAAAAAAAAAAAAAAAAAAAAAAAGTAGAAAATGGAGTAAGTCAAACAATAAAGTCTAGACAGAAGACAAGGTTGGATGTCCTGAACCTGAGGAAATAACTCTAGAAGACAGAGAAAATAAATACATAGAACATAAATGTAGGTAGAACAAAATATATAGGAGGCTAGGAACACTACTAGTAGGCAATATAAATCTGTCATTTTGAGAATTCTGGTGAGAACTCAAGTAAAGGATTAATGTGGTTTCAGTGACTTTTCTGAATATGGCATCTTGAAAATATTGCCATAGGGCAAAGAGAAAGCAAGTAAAACATGGTTAATTGGCATAAAAGAATGCAGGGGGTAAATTTCCAATTTGTCACTGATTTTTCATGGTATCCTAATCAAAATCTTCTTGTTAACTCAGAAACCTTGCCCAAAAAATCCCAAAGACCACTGTTACCACTATGCAATGGGAAAAGTTTCATCAATTAGTCCATTTATAAACAATTATTTGTCAGTTCAGCATTTTCCAGAATATTTGTTCATTTATTGGGGACTATGTCTGTATTCTCTGCCCACTTGAAAAATGTATTACATTTTACATTAAATATAATTTAGAACACAATCAAATAATTAAATTAAGAGAAAAACACAAAAGTAAGCAATAATGTAAAATAAAAGAGAAAAGTATATTAGATCAAAAATTCTAGACTAAGGGAAGCTAATGAAAATTAGTGTTAGAATGGGAGGGATAAGTAGGATCTAAAATGTGCCCTAAGGAGAAAAATTACCAAATCAAAATTAACCTTGAAAATCTCTTAAAATATTCTTAGATGACCGGAAACTGGATTCTTGGAAGCTAAAATACAGTATTTATTTTTCTCTTCTTTAGCTTCTCACATTTTATTGTCCATCTTAGCTCAAAATCTTTTTCTTTCGCTCCATTTAAGCCACCTACTCATATCGATAACCATACAAACTCCAAAAGCTCCTTTTCATACAGACCTTCTCTAGACACCTTTTCCAACACTCCCACTTACTCTGATACTATCAGTCATGTTCTCACTTCCATCCTTAAACAATTAGATTCTACAATTCATTTTATAATTATTTCTTAAGAAAATAAAATACTGATTCTATCTATATCTGTCCAAAACCATTATACTCATATGTATATGAGTATATTGCTTTGGAATATGGAATTCAGGACATACATGTTAATGTTGCCACTACGACTATATCACATGAACTGACCATTCGCCTCCCTATCTGAGCCTGCTTTTAATATCTAGGTACCTTTTGTACTTAACTTTAACTGCTTCCTTGAACATCTAACTATTCTAGGTATCTTTTTTTTTCTTCAGAACTAGATATTCTTAGATCTTTTAGACACTCTTCCTATTTCTCTTTCTGTCAGACAAATGGTTTTCAAAATTGATAAATTCAATAAATTTCACCATACCCAAAAATGAGGAGGGAAGGCTGGGGAATAATAAAAATAAGAAAAGCATTTAAAATTAAAGAAATAAGTAGGGAAATGCACAGGAGCATAAGGTCTATGACACATCGAGGAAATTATTGGCACAGTGATATAAATGGCCTCATCAACCCTTATATGTAGCGATCTCTGGTTCTAATGAGAGTTTAGCATTAATTTACACAGATTTTTTTTTATCCCATAAAATAGACTTTAGAACTATCTGATCATTATTATAAATGAACTTCAACTTTACTCAATACCAGGAGAGCAAATAAAATACTTGCTTACCAAATAATGCATCCTATTAAGTGACAAAAGTGTCTGCCTGACATATTCCCTTAATATATCCTTATATGATTTAAGAAAAAGAGAATCAAGAAAATAGAAACAAGAAAGGAATGAATTGGAGAATGAAGTAAGAATTGGTATTCTTTGACTAGAACTATGAATTCCTTAACTATCATTCATCTTTAGTGCTAGTTTTCTTCAGATCGAATAATTGGTGGAATCAAAGTCCTGTTGAATTAGTTATTCCCCCCTCATTTAATTTCAGCTAAAAATTAAACAGCATTTAATTGCTTATTATATCCAATCACTGAGGTTTAAGTGAATCACCGAGGCAGATGTGAAAGTATGAAACTATAATCCAAGGCACAATGAATAGCTCTGCCTCAGTAGGTGAGTTTAGAATCACAAATCAGAGATGGACTCACTAATAATATTTTACTTATGCTCTACTAGGGTTACTTAAGAAAGACTAGAACTCCTTCAATAATTACTTAAGCATCATTCACCAAAAAAATAAATAAATAAACCAATTATTTCTTCCATAAAAGTAATTTCGGTAAAGATAAAATAGTAAATTATAAGCTGTTCATCTTCTTAATTAAATCATGATATAGTCTTGCATTTTCTTTTTCAGGTTGAATACTTGATCTCACTTGTCAGTGCCTTTGTCAATGAGACATTTCTACCAGCTCTCACCTTTATTTCAGAAATCCCTTCTTCCAATATATGTCATAGTAACTATTCTCTGATAGCATATATTCCCTAAACTATCTGATTTTCTAGCTGACTTTTGGTGTATGGCTATCTCCAACACCATAAGTTTTCAGTGATCATATGTTTAAACTTACATGCTTTGAAATCCTTATGTTTTAGATTTCAACTATTAAAATGTATAATAAAATAAGTTGGAACAACCAAAAAACCACTGCTCCCTTCCTCAATGCATCTAACAGGGAGGATTTTGAGGATATTTAAGGCAATGCTCCTAAATTTAAAAATCAACAGCTATAACAAGAAAATTTCAAGTGTTTTTAAAATTCCTTGAGACTAGGTATACTTAATATATTTTAAGAGTATAGCTTTTCCCAATATTACCAAATTCTTAGTAAGTAAATATGTTATTTTAGAGTTATGTTGAACTTTTTATAGAAGGAATACAGAAGTGCACATACAGAATATACCAGAGCAATTCTAAACTGCAAATGGTTTATGTCATTATGTAGCCAATATATTTTGTAAAATTTTAACACTGTCTCTTGGTCTGTGGATATATTCTCTTTATTCTCTTTATTCTCTGTGGATATATCTCGATGTATCTGATTAGCATTTTCTTTGAATGAATTACAAACAATTGTCTATCAAGAGATTTTGCATACAAATCTGAATTTTAAATATCTTTTGAAAATCATAAGATTTGAACACATTGGTTCTACATTCCTATAGTAACAACTGCAGACTCTGAGGGGCAGCTATTCCCTTTAGAAAGGCCAAGTACTGTGCAGAACCCACTGTGCGCATACACCTGACACTTCAACTTACTTGACTTGCTATCATCCCATCTGCATTCACATTGTGACCCTGTAATAAGGCTTTTAATCCACACAGGAATACACTCTGCTTTTCTTTCTCTCTGAATATTATTAGGCTTTTGGGAAACTTTGTCTATCTTAGAAAGAATTTGCTTGGGTAAAGTAGGGACAATTTCTAAATAGATCCTAGGAATAGTCTGTCCCTCTGTCTCTGTCTCTCTCTGTCTCCCTATCTCCCTCTCCTTTGTTGGTCTATCTGTTTCTCTGTTTCTCTCTCTCTCTCTCTCTCTCTCTCTCTCTCTCTAACTCTCTCTCTTTCCATGCATTTCAAGGAATTTGCCTTTAGTTGCCATTGAAATCAGAAATAGGTGCAGACTCAGGAAAAGAAGTCTAAGCACAATCTGGTTCAAAAAAACCTTCATTATAGGGAGTGTGTTTTTTTTTTCTGGCCTTGATCTCTTATATGTGTATCTCTTCTAGTATGGTATATACATGGTGGTGGAACAAGATTCAGATTCCATGTCCAAGCCTAATAGCATCATTCCAATAAAATTGTTATCTTCAAGTAATGAACTCATTTTATATCTTGGTTAGAAACTATACCAGAAAGATTAGACTGGATATAGGTAGAATGAAAGACTGTCCAGAAAAAAAAGGTTTTTACATGTATTCAAAATTGCTTTCTGTAACTTAATATATAAATTTAAAACAATTTCTTATTTTGCTTGTTTTATAAAATAACTCTGAACAGTCTCACCTCTTAAGGGAAACTTATTTGAAATCTAAGAGCTTTGGCCTACAGAGGGAAAATGTTATAATTTTGTTAGTGGCAAAAGTTTATTAATAAAACCTCTATTACTGACCTAAGCTGAAGGGATAATTTACTATTTTTTATAACCAAACAAAACATTTTTAAGACAGGAAATAAAAATATTAAATAATAAAATAAATGACTATATTGGCTAAAGAGAGATGGTAAAAATTACTGAAAGATTCATGGCTGTTGACTTTGGGTACTAGGGAATAAAGAGAAAGATAAATCTAACTCATAAAGATACTTTAGTCCTTTTGACTACTTACAGAATTCACCCATGTCATCCTTTAAGTTGTGTGTCCCAACTACCTTCCAGTCCCACACATAATTCCTATCCTTTAAATTTATCCTTATGCCTGTGTTAAGCAAAAATAATGAATAGGAATGGGAAAATATGGCATGATACAATCCAGTGTTGAATTAAAGAAAGTCGCCATTGTAATTTCACCTCAAAGTGGAAAAGGGATGAAAATTATACTATGTTAGAGAATATGAACATCATAATATAAGCAAAAGGAAAACAAGAAGCCAGAAGTTAAATTCCACACCATTAACCTGTCTGATTTTTAAAAAGGTACAGTACATTTAAAGAAAAGAAAGCTGCCATCCAAAATTAGAAAATAATCTCAAGAAATTTTCTCATTGTTAAAACATAAATTTTCTTTTTATCAATACAGTAACAAAAACAGAAGAGAGAATGGCTATTCAATTAAAATAGGAAAAAACATTAAGAAGTGTCATTTCAGTGTCATACTGGAGCACTGTCTAAATCCCCAAGGGTCATAGAACATTGTAAAAAAAAATGTAACTTTACTTGACTATGTAATACTTACTAAAATTCAAAATTTATAAGATATTAACTCTTAGATTTGTAAATTGCAGATAATTTTTACCAGATATAAATATAAATGGTTTATGTCTGATATAAAGATAACCCCAAATATTTTATATGTTGCCCTGGAAGGTATTGACAAGTCTGAGATCTAATGTTCTCATATTGGTAGTGTCTTCAACTTCCTTCAAGTATTTCCTTTTCTGAACACTTATGTTAAAGGAATACATAACCCTCTCTTATTTAGACCAAAGAATTTTTATTTATTTTATTATTAAGTAATCCAAACTCCAACTTATAAAGTAAACATGTATTGCTTACAGATATTAGACTGTGCAAGGCAAAAATATTATGAAATGAGCTGAGCTTTCGGAATACAAGAATTCTAATTGAGAAATCAAATAAATAAGATAAAGAGTCAACAACTACATCATAAGAAAGACTATTCAGCAAGCACAGAAAAGGTCATATAAGTGAGTCTTGAAATCAAGAAAGAATTTTCAAAAGTATATTGAAGAAGGAGGAAGAATTAGCCAAGCAATGAGAACTCCAGGCTGTGGAAAGAATGTGGAGAAAAATGTAGTACTACAAATACTTACTTGTTCGGTGAACTGAAGGTAGAAAAGGATGTTATGAAAACATTTGGAGTAGTTCAGATCAGAAAGACCAAATTCTAAAATGCCTTTTGTTATGGCAAAAATGTTGAACTGTGAAGTTTGTAGAACATCTTATGCAGCAACATGCTGTGAACAGATCTTTATTTCAGAGTGTTTACTCTGAAAGCCCAGACACGAAGATATAGTATTGGAAGCCAAAGTGGAGGTAGAGGACAAATGAGTAGTTGAAGAGAAGTAAAGGAATCTGACCTAGAAGCCTGTGGACAGTTGCTTTAGAGATATTTAGGATTAAAACAGCAGTTCTCACTGACAATTTGATAGAAAATTGAAGAGAACTAGGAGCTGACCCGCATACTTCTGTGGATGGATGCACCTTATCAAATCAGAAAGAACATGAGATGGAGAATGCTTGCTGTGTTAATTTTCTATTGCTGTGTAACAAATTAGCACAATTTAGCATCTTAACATAACACGAATATATTATCTCACAGTTTCCATGGGTCAAGAGCCTGGCCTATTAGGTGGGTTCTCTCCTTAGGACCTCACAAGGCTGAAATTAAAATACCTGCTAGCAGTAAAATCAACTTGAGGCTTGACTAGGAAAAATCCACTTACAAGCTCCCTCAGGTTGTTGGCAGAATTCATTTTCTTCTGGCCATATGACTGTGATCTCAGTTTTCTTGCTAGCTGTCAGCTGAAAGATGCCTTCAGCAGCTCGAGCAGTTGACTCCTCAAAGCCAGCAGGAGGATGTGTGCTGCTGCTGTGGCTGCTGCTGCTGCTGCTTTGAATCTCTGACTGCTTAACATATGATTATTTCGGGCTCACCCAGAATAAACTTTTGATTAACTTGACTGATTTGGGAACTTAATTATATCAGCCAAATCCCTTTTCCCATGCACAGTAACGTAATATAATACTGATATTTCATAATATCCATGTTCTCTTACTCTGAGATAATTAATGAAGGGTGTTAACACCAAAAGGCAGAATCTTGGAGGATATCTTAGAACTCTGCCTATCACATTGAGAAGGAAGATCATGAGGGGGAATCAAACTTTATCATAAGGTGCAATTTCCCAAAGAGAAAGAAAATAAGAAAAGAGGCATAGACAGGATAGAACACAGAGATAGAAAACTTAATATTAGAAAAATATATATATAATTTAATCAGTCTTAAGGCACTTACGGTTTTGAGTATTTATTGTCTAAAATTTGCATCCACAGAAACCTCCTATTCAACTTTGTGAAAAAAATATATATATATATAAAACAAGGAAGATGTCTAACAAAGACAACATAAAGAAAATGAAGTGATTTCCCATTTCAAATTGCATTGCCCCTATTCTTTTCACTTTAAAAGAAGCTTTTTGCTAACACTCTTATTGTTTTTACATTTTGCTGGAGCTGCTCCAAGTTTCCCACATTTAGCTGAAGTTCTGAGACCCTCAACTGTCATAACAGTACAATAAGAGCCTGATGGCTGCTAAGTATAGAGAATTGTCTCACGGTTCCTACAGACAATTCTATTTATACAGACTGAAATCCCAACCTCATTTTAAACACATTAACAAGCCGCATTTGTTAACCTGCCCCAATTGCTTTTCTAAATATTTCTTCACTATTATTTTTATAATAATGTTGTTGCTTCAATCAGCATTTCCAATACAAAAAAAACTTTCTGAAGTGGTGGTTCTCTGAAGTTATACTTCATAGAGATCAATTCAATATGGGATCACTGGATTAAAAGAGATCTTGAAGAGGTCACATAGATCATCCTCTTGTTTCCAAGCAACGCTAAAAAAGATAACCATCCTACTCCAGAAATCTCTTCCAAAAGGAAATTCCATAGTTGTTCCTTCTGCAACGTATTTCTGTGTCTAATTACCCTTGCAGTTAGGGACTTCTTGTTCTGGTCTCTCTGGGTATGTAGAACAGCTGGTAACCACACTCCTTATAATGGCTGTTCATAAATCTGCAAACTTTTCTTAAGTTATCTTCATTATCTCTTCTAAACCAAGTGCATTGTACAGTTAGTAGTCAGTTTCACATATCTTCAATATTCATGGGTGAGATTTTTAACAAATTCACAAATGATGCCAAATTTCCTGACTTCTTATACGTTTAAAAAGGAAGAAAAAGTAACATTCTTAAGAAATAAAAATTAAAAAGAAATACAAATTAAAATGGCACTACTGCCTTGCAATCCAATTGTTTGCCTAATTATTTGTCTTTCTATCAGCTCAAGTACATAAGATCACATTCACAAATCATGCAAGGAAAGCAATAAGTAGATTATTACTGTTCCCATCATCTCATCTTATCTGATAACTACATTCACTTCTTTTTTAGAGTCCACCTTCTGCAAAGGATATGGGTTGCAGATAAATATACTCAACGTGACATGGGTACTTAATGATCCTCTTCTGCTCCCTTTAGTTATCTGATTAAATAAGTAATAAGTTGAAATGCAGTGCCTTCATTCTAACATTATCTCAAACAGGTCTTGAAAATATATTAAAGAATTACTATACTTTCAAAATCACTTCTCTGTGCAATGTCAATTTCCATCATTTTTATGCTCTCAATTTCTGTCAATATTGTAATTTTTCCTACACAATAACCATTATAGCCTATTATGCCAGCTCTCTAAAAACTGTTAAACTGAAAGCCACATTTGGGTCTGAAATTCTGAAATACTATTTTTTTAGCTTGGTATCAGCACTGTCTGATTTTTTTTTTCTTTCTACTATATCTAAACATGACAGTGAACTACTAAAATTCTGTTTACATGGCTCTTAATCATCTAATCAGAGACTATTTTTTATCAATACTCAGACAGGAAAAAAAGCTCAATGAAAATAATATTGTCTTTTGATACAGGCACTGGATTAGGATCAGGATTTTAGGTTTCACGTCCTTCCTTGAAAATAGAAAGTGGTATATTTTGAAGAAGTCATATAATTAGAGGTAGATTTTTCATTGTCTTTTTCTCTTTTTTGCATTATTTTGCACATCCCTGAATAGTAGTGTGTGTGAACAGTGCACTCCAGTTGATTTTACTCTCCTCTGATGTTACTTGTTTATTAAAATCTCAGGCTCTTTTCTTGAGTTATCGCTCATCTTATTAATGTATTAAAGCTTTATTTATGTGCCATCTATGTTGCAAATATGTTTTCAAAATTCTTTCAATTGTCCATGATTTTGGAAATGGCATCTTGTCCCATACATTTATTTTTTTTAATTACATATTTTAAATAAGCACATTTTTATTTTTTTTTTATTTTTTGGATTTTTATTACATATTTTAAAGGTCTCATTTGATCAAGAAAGTCACTTCCATTAGTAGGTGGCACATGAAATCTCTTGGATTTTCTTCTAACATAGTCTTTGTACATAACTAATGTTAGCTGTTAATGGTAACATTATGTACAAGATTATGTTAGAAGGAAATTTATTATCTACTTGGAATTTAGGTTTGTACATAAAGTAAAATAGGAACATAATTTTATTTTTCCAATGGATAATTATTTCTTAAACAAGCTATCATTTTCCCATTGAGTTGAAATACTATCTTTATCATTACAAAATACTCAAATGTAATCAGACTTATTTCTGAAGTCTCTATAGTGTTATATTATTTTGTATTTTTTGTTTTTGTTGCTCTTGTTGCTTTGCTGATTTTTATGCCATTATTAATTTGACTATGGTGCATTTATAAAATTTTCCTGTGTGAGACAAAGCAAGTCCTCTCCCATTTCTCCTTTTCACTCTTTATAATTTTCTGGTTGTTCCTGTTTAAAATTAAATTTATTGTGGTGACATTGGCTAATAAAATTACATAGCTTTCAACTATAAAATTTAATAATATATCATATGTATATTGCATGTGCGTTCATCACCTAAAGTCAAATTTCCTTCCATCGCCATATATTTGACCCACTTATCTAACTCCTGTCTTCCGACTTTAGTTGTTATTGAGTATTCTTTTATGAGAATTTTTAAATCATTCTGTTTATTTCAAAGGTGATGCGTCTCCACCAGAGAATCTGCTATTTATTAATTGACAGATGACTAACTTCATATAGTAATTTTTAAGAGAATTGATATTTAAATAATCCCATTCAAAACATAAAGCACTGTTTTACCATTTTTCGATAAAATTATTTAACTTTCTTCCTGTTTCTTTCTCATTTCATTTATTCTTAAATTTATGCAGTCTTTGTTATTATTGTGAATAAATTTTTCTTGTGAATAAAATTTTTATTAAAATTATTGTGAATAAAATTTTTTTTCTTGGTTTTTACTTAATTGAAAAACAGCTTTGATTTTTAGATATTCTTCTTGTGCCTAGCCAAATTGAAATTTATTAACTCAAATAATTTTAAACTAGACTCTCTTGGATTTTTCTAGGTATAAAATTTATCAATAAAAATACATCACTTTATTTTGTCTTAGTTTTTTTTTTCCTTAAAATGAAGATAATGATAGCATCTAATTTATAAAGTCTCTATGAGAGAGAAATGAATTAAAATAGGGTAAAACCTAGTATACTAGTCTTTAAAAAATGTTAGCTATTAACGGTAATACTAGGCATTCTCATCGTTTCTTACTTTAGTTAAAATGGCATAAATGTTTTTCCATGTACATGGATACTTCTAGTGCCATTTGCTTTTCTCAATTTTGGCCAGATGGAGAAATCTTGTACCCTTTTCTTTTAAGCTTGTTTTGAATGCCAGTGTCCTATAGAAAAAGGGAAGCAGTTTTCTAGACTCCAGACATAGTTTCAAACAACAATTTAATATCCCTAAAATTTCATGCAACTTTCTTAAGCACCAACCCTTAAGCTTCTCTTTTATATATACAAAATGGGGCTAATTGGACCTCCTAATCCTGAATCTTGTGTGGATTAAATGAAATCATGACCACAAAGTGCTAAGTACCATTTATGGTAGAAAGTAGATGGTCAGTGCATGCTAATATTTCCCTTCTCCCTCATTTGCACATTTCCACAATCTCAGGAGGGTTTTCTATACATGATCAACAGAAATACTGGACTGTCTTTTATTACCAGAACTTAATTATTACTATCAGCCTTTATCTGACTGATTAAAAACAAAGAAGACCCTATGTTGTAATACCTTAATATGTACCTATGTATAGTGCCTGCAATAGACAAATTAGATTTATATACTTCTAAGACTCTATGCTTAACAAATGGCAAGCCACAGAAATATAAACAAGGCTTTTGACAGATCATTTAGAAGAAAAATACTCATTCAAAAATATATTAAGTCTAGCATTGATGATGGTACCAATATTTTAGTACCAATAATTTCAGCATTTAATAACTCAATTTTCCAAATTTCATGTTTGCACATTTAGGATGAATATTTACATAATTTATTATTTTAAGAGTATGTATATACATGCAAAATTGTTCATTCGCACAAGCTAAAAGGCAACTCAAAACCAGAGTGCCAAATTTTTTAAGTAAGCATCTCTATCCCATACACTGAGAGTAGGATTACAATCACTAAATCATCCTGCCTCTGGAACATGTGTGAACTGCAAACTAATGAGGTAAGCAATTTGGGGTAATTAGAATCAATAGTATCATCTTTTAAGAAAGCAATATCGATTGCATTATACAGAGGACAGCCTTTTGAAATACAGTCTTATTCAGTAAGTCTTTGCCTTGAAAAAATATATCAGGGGGCAAGTTTCCTTTGACATAAGCTATCCACCTTCTATTCCTGCCAAGAAAATAGCATTTTACATTTCTAAAGTCAGAACTGGAGAGAACTCCAGACACTAACTGTATGACTTTTGATACCACAATATGTGTGATTAAAGTTTCTTTTAAACTGATACAGAAGCCTCTTTATGGGAAGAGAAAAATGCTATTGGCTAATCATGAACAACATTATTTATTCTGGCTAAACTGTAAAACATGATGAAGATAATTATTCATATTTCAAGACCTTAATGAATTTTTCCTTCAATTATCTCAACATTTTATTAAAATGTATTATTTCCACCTGAATGACCCACTATATTTTAAGTTCCTTGAGGACAGGAACTGAGTCTATGTTGCTCAGCATAGCTTTCCTTCTGCTAAACACATATTGATATGAAGTAGGCATGCAGCAAATATTAGTGAGTTATCAAGTGTAATCTGATGTATGTGAACCACCATAGGAACCAACATAAATGTTCAATGTCTTGTTGCCCATGACCACACTTTGCTTGACTACATGAAATTTATGACTCACTCTTGTTGAAGTACTGCTGCATTATCAGTCTCAGTCTACCAATCTACTTTTTTTTTAAATTGTCACCTTTGGTAAACCTTTTCTTATGTGTAATCCAGATGGTTCATGGTATAGTTTTAAGTCTATCGCCTTGGTTCTGTCAGCAATGGACATGGAAAACAGCTGGACACAAAACCTACATCTGTTTGAAGACCATTAACATATAACCACCTTAGAAAGAGAAAGAAATTACTAAGATGTCCTCAATGTTACATTTCTTTGAAGAAAATGAGAAAGTATGAGTGTATTTAAAAAACAAGTATGAGAACATTTTAAGAGCACACATTCTCTTCAGTGGGTGAAATATTCCAGATCTATTTTCCTATAGGCTTTATGTTGCAATTGTTTGAAATGAGTCTTTGATAAATACAATTCAATTGATTGTAATTGAGTGCCAGTTTTGAATTGGCTCTGAGTCACAGACAGTAGAAAATACAAAGAAATCGAAGAAAAGTATCAAAGCCTAGTGGTGATAGGCATGGGGATTTCAGGGTCAAAGAGATCAAGACTGAAATCCTAGCAAGCTTTGCTACTTGAAAAGCATATCACTTTGGGGAAGACATTTGAGTTTACCAAGGTTCATATTTTTCACTTATAAAATGAGGATACTGACAGCATATACCTTATTGGTCTGTTGTAAAGATTAATTGGACTATTGTATTAAAAGTGCTTAGCACAATGCCAGAACATTGTAAATTTTAGCTACTTTTTATTAGCTATGCTTCATCTCCTCGAAAAGCTCATTTGGTACAGAATCCTGGTCTACTGCTCCTCAGATCATTGATGTTTCTATTATACTTAGGTTGTTACACAGCTACCCATTCTGTTCTATTCTATAAATCTACTATCAGCAATTCTTTTGTTACAGCTTATATATTAGCAGGGAAACATATATGAATGCTATTTGTGCTACTGTAAGTTAAAGTGAACAGTTCATTACCAAAGTAAGTAGCCTGTAGCAGAGCATTTGGCTGCTGAGGCTTGGAGCTCTGGTGTTATAGGTAAGTGGCTGGTTATTGGATGCTGCACAAGCAAAACTGCCTAGCTAGGCAGTTTGGGCCCTCAGTCAGCTTCAGAAGGCAAGGGGTCAGGTGGAAATACCATGAGATCTCCTTGACTCTCAAATTTTATAAATGAGGCAGCAGTGATTATAAACAATCTCTCAATACTGAGGTAAGTGAGTAAGAAACACAGCAGGTATGAAAAGTGCAGGAGTTATAGCTCCTTTCAGTTTATTATAAGACACTCTGCTAAGGTTTTTGCTGGAATCGGGCCTCTGTATTTTATTTGAACTACTAAACGAAGACCCAAATTCCAAAATTCAAGAGCTCCATTAATTTTGTTTTCTATTTAGGATAAAAGACATCATTTTCTTTGGTTATTCTACTAACAGAGGCTACTCAATATATTGTTCACCATCATCAGGAGCTGATCAGAGATATTCAATGATGGCAGAAGGCATGTTTCTGTTACCATGTCTCTACCACAGACAAGGGATGCGACAAGACTTGACATGGTATTTGCAGTAGATATCAGAGCTCCTTTGAGATTTCTCCTGTAAAATTGTGATTTTCTAATTGAAGAGAGACACATTTGTCATTTTATGGGGAAGAAGGAATGTAACAGAAAACCGCACACCACAATTTCAAGTTTACTTATGAAAATATGTCTTTCTTACCCAAAATGAGAATAATATGTAACATTGCAACATTCAAAAGTGAAATGATACCTCAACTTAAAAACTTAGGTTTCAGCATTCCAAATTTTATTTCTGAGATCTTCCCATTAGGTAAGTTTCTATGTTTTCCCTCAAATGTCTATACTAATAATTGTTTTAGTAAGCTAAACTTTATTTTTTGAATATTTTTCCCCTCTTTAATTCCCTTCCACCACTGACCTCTGGACGTTGCCATCTCTCAAGAACTGGATCTCTGAAGGCAGGGCATCTCCTCCCACACGCTCAGGGCATGCACCTGGGCCCTAGCACAACCAGGATATGGTCCATGGCTCCACCTGGGGCGGGAACCCAGGACCTTCTGTGTGTAAAGCAGACATGCTAACCACTACACTATGGAGCCACTCCCTGCTAAAGTTTATGATTACAACAGGAGATTAAAATCCTAATGACAAAAGTATTATGATTTTAATAAATGTGAGTTGGTATATGCTTTTAAAATATATTCTTCATAAAGTTTTTAACGATTTATGGCATCTGATTTTTATTGGGACCCCCCACCCCCACCCAGACAGCTCATAGAGTTTCAGCTCACATAACACCGAGATTATATAACACATCCATAGTAAACTCCACTTCCATGCAACCCATGAAAGAAAACCACAATAAGCCCTCGCAGACAGCATTGTCCCCTGCCACCACAGGCAGTCCTGGTTTCAGACCAATTAATGGCAAGTTCTCACAATTACAGAGAACACAACAAAAATTAATCATTTTTGTGCAAAAGTTTTTATACACTTCTCATCACTAACAGATTTTTACCATTTTAGATGCCAAAAGAGATAAATCTTTGAACTCTTTATTATTATGAAAGAAAACAAACAAACAAAAAACTACTGGAAAATGTTCAAAGTTCAAATATTTCTGAATTATTTGTCAAGGATCACAAATCTTTCTACGAAGCGGATTTATATAACAGTCAATGGTGAGCATCCTAGGAACAATAAAGAAAAAAGCATGATCGGTAGTAATCTCTACTTTGATGATGATGTCCAAGTCTGCATCTGGTGGAAGACCTCTTACACTGGAGATCAAGGTTTTACTTTCATTCTCAGGGGAAATGAGATATTGTTCAAGAACTGCTTCTTGCTTACTGCTCTGTGCAAGGCATCCTTCAAGGTGCTATGGAGACATGAAGGAAGCCTTCTAAAAATGAACTGTAGATAATCAGATTGAGATGTTACAAATTGGAGGTCAATTTATTTAGAAAGTATTTCTTTGGGTTCAGTATATTCACATATGCAATCATCAGGTATATATTAAAGATGATATTTTATCAAGGTGAGTTGCTAAGAGGTCCTGTGAATGTTTTCATTTCATAGAGCCAGAAGTCTCCAAACAAATGCCTACTTTTAATGGTAACTTCTTTTCTTGTCAGTAGTTACCTAAAATTTCTTATTATGTTATATTTCTTTGGAAGTAGATAGGAAATTATGGATATATAAGTAGTTCAAAACAATATGAAAATATCTTAAAAGCAGTCCTCTTTAGTAGATGAAATTATTCCAAATCATTTATTATTTTCTTATAGGCTTTGTTCTGTGATTGTGTTAAAGGAGTCTTCAACAGATGCAATTCAATTGATAGTAACTGGATGCCAGCTTTAAATTGGTTCCAAGTCATGTGCTGTAAGGAAATCCAAAGCAATGAAAATAAAGCAGCAAAATTGAGCAGTTATTAGTATAGGAGATTAGTCCCCTTAGTAGACAATGTCTGTTGTGCTTTCATTAATAACCAAGATGCTGAACCTTCATTAAAGTGCAGTTGTTGAAATGCAGGCACAATTACTATAGTTGAATTTTTAGAAAGTAATTGGCCTTTAGGAATATTCTTCAGAACAACTGATCAATTACATGTGATTGGGGAAGAGAAGCAGTCCATAATTGTTGACAGTTCCTAAAAAAGAGTTATGATTATTTTAATTTTTTTTCTATGGTTCCTGGTATACACTTTGGTTGGTGCTACAAAATCCAAAAAACTTTGATCTTTCCCCTGATAGATTAGTTGGCAGATCTTACCACCAGGACAATGGCAAAACCACTTCTCCATGCACTGCACTTCCAGGAACAAGATCTATAATCTAAACTGCCTGAGCTAGGGGTGCCCTCCTTCTTCCCCATATGGACAGAAGGTAATTTTTAGCTTTACTTTCACTACTTATGTGAGTAGAGAGGAGGTCATTTTCTTTTGGACCAAACTCTAGAGTTCTAGGTGATCACTCTGTTATTTTCATAAATTAAATGATCAATGAAATAGTAAACTGAATAGAAAACGAAAACAATTCTTGATTTTATAATGCTATGTTTTATGTTTATCAAGTGAAAAATAACTACTGTAAGCGCTACTGTAAATGAGGTACACTGACCTTACTAACTGAAACACCCGCAGTGTCTTAACAGATCAAGGAAACAATGAAATAAGTACATTAGTTTAATAATTAGATTATAAGTCTTCCACTCAGAGGAAAGAAATGTATGTATGCATATATGTATGTGGAGCTATATGAAGCATAAGTATGTAATTACATATAATTTTTCATCTGGGAAAAAAACACACCATTTGTTCACTGGCCATCTTCTCCGAGCCTTAATTCTTTTCCCTTTATAGCTCACTAGAGGATTCTGCAAAAATGTTATTTATCTCTCTGACTTCAGATCAATTTGTCACATTGATTTTAATAGGAGTTAAGTTTCAAAATTATTCACCATTTTTGAACATCAACAAGTATTAGCAACAATGTAGGCTAAAAACAATATGCAGATGTTCTGTCTTTAATGTTTTAAAAATTGCATGTAATATTAAGAATATATACCAGAGAGCTGGAGGTTTAATGAGGATTTCTCACTGATTATATTTGTCATGACTATATTGTAATTTTACATTGTTGTTATTGTTGTACCTATATTACAAACTACACTGTAAGTCTATTCAAAGCAAGAATTACTTATGAATTTATGTTAAGGCCCCAGCACCTAGTACAGTATGTCATACATAAAAGGTTTTTGGAAATAACTCTCTGATAAATGTTTATAATATATTTGAGGGTTCTGAAGTTAATTTTACATAAGAAAGATTTCAACCTCATTAATTTTAAAATAAATATCATGAAGACAGATATGAACACTATACATTATGTGTGCATTTAAATTGTGAGTCAACTCTAAAGTCTAATATTTCAGGCAAATAAGAACCATTAACATCCTGTTTTATTAATTGCACAGGTACCGTTATTTCATTAAGAGTACAGGCATCGATTAAATCTGCTAGTAGCTAACAGCAAATTAAAATGTTTAGATTTCTACAAGTTTATTTGAATTTCATTTGTCACAAACCTAACCACATAGCCTACTCTTTTTTAACTGTCCGGAACTGAAAACTGAAAAAATATTCTGTTCATAACAAATGTATCATCGGAATCATGCTCAAACTATTAATAATCCTTTCCCAAAGCAACTAGAATTCAGTATTCATTTGAATTGTGGACTAGACTTGATTGATGTACAATTATTGAGAGTCTACAATGGGCAAATCACTGTTATCAGAATTGTAAGAGATTAAACAGTAAATTGAGAAAGACATGATTCTCAACCTCTGGGAGTTTACCACCTAAGAAATTAAACTTTTATACAACACACACATGCACACATGTGTGACACACATGCAGGCATGATGAATGCATGTTGTTATTCGGCAACCAGTAAAACTTAAGGTTTGAAGAGTGTGTTAAAAATAAGGAAGGGGAGCTCATCAGCTTACATTTGACATCCACTTGGTGACATTTTTACGTTATATGAACTGTTTTAAATGTGCTACTTACTATAATATTTAAATCCAAGTTATTCTTTTCCTCACTTTTGTGCTCTCTTGCTCTTGTGCTTAATGTTACTCCCTCTTTTTCAAACTCAACTGTCATTCACACAATGGCAAGACTAAAACGACACTCCTTGAGCACGAATATTAATAGAGAGGCAGAGCCACCAGTTAAGATGCCTCAAGGGAAAGTGACTAAAGCTGGAGAAAAACAATAGAGATGCATCTGATATGAAAGTGTTTTGTCTAACTCTTCCTTTCTGTTACTTTCTTTGTTTCCAACTTGTCTTTTACTGAGCATGCTTTTTTTTCTCATTATGCTAACCTAGAGAAAATTTTTGTGCAAATTAAGCAAAAGCTCTGCTGAAATATATTCAGCTTGCATTAAATTTTTTAGAATACTTCTTAATTTCAGAAAATGTGTAGATTTTAGATTTAAGAAAAATTTACTAGATAAACTGACATACATTCAGTTTCACAACAATTATGTTAATGGAAAAATTATTTGTAAATTTGATAATTTTCTTTTGGATTCATTTTATGATTGGTCTCTTAAAAACACAGTACTTTTTATCATTACTTAATATCTTCATCATACGTTTCTGGCTCATTTTTCACCAACTCTATTATAAGAAGTAATTGCAGAATTTGGGGCATTAGAGCAACTCTAGAGATCATCCAATCCCAAAATTTATAGTCCCTTCACCAGCAAAAGCCTCTTAATAATTTCATCTAGAAAAGTAACTTCTGAAAGAATTCTACCCATCAAGTAATGAATTAATAATTTTTATATTTTTACTAAAGACATCTGAAATAAAGAACAAGTACGATTTACGTAGACTGGCTAATACAATGCGACACCATAATGAATAAAAATTGAATGTGCTTGCGTTAGCACATTAAAAGGGCCGATATATAATTCCTACTACGTTTTTCAAAGTGTTGTCAGTACTTTGCATTACTGCATTAATTTTCCAAAGGGAACTCTTGGTCTATAGGAAATCTTGGCTGTGGAACTTCTGATCCAGCTAGCCAGCTCATCAGTTTATAAATTAGAAGTTAAATGTACTCTGGCAACTTAAATAAATGGCTCATTGTAGAGAATGTTCTTGCAAGACAATGTATTATTATATTTTTTAATTATTTAAACATAACACATATTCAGAAAATTACACAAAACATAAAGATACAAGTCAGCGAACTGAGACAGCATGACATCTTTGTAACTACCAACTACTGTCAAGAAAAAAACATTACTAGTACTCTATATGTGCCCCTTCAATTTACCTCCCAACCCAGAAACAGAAAGCATATATAACTTAACTTTAGTAGATGATGTAAAACTCTTTTCCAAAATCATTGCACTATTTAAAATCCCACAAATAATATAACAATTATTTTTCCACCTAATCTGTTCTCATACATGGTATTAGAGGCCTTTTTAATTTTAGTATTGAGCCCATTTTAATTCTTCTTCATAACAAATAAAGTTTGTGATTTTTCATCTCCTCAGTAGTCATTTTTTTGAAGTTCTATTACTAGATATATGCCCCATAGAAATATGTTTACCTAAGCAAGAAGAGATATGTAGGAGAATGTTAACAGAAATATTATTATTCACCAAAATTGGAAATTACCGTAATATCCATCAACATTAGAATGGATAAATAATAGAGAATTCAGATGACAGAACATTATAGAGAAATGAGATGAATGAACTTAATTTAGCAAAAGAAGACAGTCCCTTGCTCCTTTTGTATTGGGTTGGCTCTTTTCCTTATCGATTTGTAACTGTTCTTTATGTATTCTGAATGTGAGCCCTTTGCCAGTTCACATATTATAAATACCTTTTCCTATTTTGTGGCTTTCCTTTGTACTCATTAATGACATCTTTTGAGGACATACACTCCTAATTTTAATGTAGTTCAATTAATCAATCTTTTCTTTGGTCTATGGCATCTTGAGTCTAATTTAAAATTCTCTCTATCCACAATTCTACATTGTCTAAAAGTTTTATTGTTTTGTCCCATTCTGCCAACCTGTTTTTCTTAGCTACCTACAACAAAGCTACTAACGGCACCCATGTTCAAGTTCAAGGCACTACCGCACTGCTACTCTAATGCTCACAAATGTAAGAGATACATTAGAAGCCTCTGACTTACCATTCAGATGATCTTGGAATTATACTCTGCCAACCCAGAAACAGGTGCATCTTTTATAAATTCTCCTTTCACATTGTGCTCTAATCCTTGGCACAGCAATGGACTTACGCCATTTCTACTTATACCGTTGCACATGCCACTTCCTCTACTTAGAATTCTTTGTTCTCTATTATCCAATTGGAAATATTAATTCCCAGTGTTAGCTACCTCTTTGTCCTCATTCCAATGGTCAATTTCACCCTAAACAGATCTCTGCTCAGCTGCCCCTCAAATATTATAACAGCATATACTCCAATTTATAGCCAGAGTAGTATTTTAAAACCAGTCACCCCTCTCAATGATTTTCTATTACCATTTTTAAAAAATCTAAAACACTGCACAATTTACAATGCTCTCATGATCTGGTCCATGGCTCCTTTGCTGCCTTAAAGTTTTGCTGCACTCTCCTTCCTTTTCCTAATTCCAGCTATACTGGACTTGTGTTCTCTAAACATGTCAATGACACTCTCACCTTTTGTTTGTTAAATGTGGAGTTTTTTTCTACCTGGAATGCTCCCTTAATCCAACCTGACCCAATTTGTTTTATTGGAAATCATCTTGAAGTCAATCCCTCCTAGAGTCTTCCCATGACCATGCCAGCCTCATCCTCTCAAGACTACGAGATCCCCTATTATATCTTCTCACAATACCCTGTGCTCCATTTTTATTGTACTGCTTACTTTTATCATTAGTGATTAAATATCTGTGGTCCCTGATTCTCAAAACCTCATTAAGGTGTGGTAGTAATATCATTTTTAATAAGGTAACGTCATGATATAATAAATAATGTATATGAAAAATGATCTGTAACATGGGAGATAAGGTCTGCAGGATTTACCTGACCCAATTGTTGTAAAAATTAAGTTAATTAATGGACTATATAAACATAAAGTTGGGCACTGTATTTGAAGAGTCAAAACTGTAGGCAAATGAAAATGGGACTCAGGTTCATACGAAATGATTATGGACCAATATAATATAATAAAATATTCATACCATTAAGGTAAACTAAGCTAACTGACAGCTGGACTCAGATATCAGAGGTAAATGTTTCACACAGCTGTGCCGAGAGGAAGGACTGAAAGCACTTCTGCATCTCAATTAATTTCCCTCTACTTCTCCCTCTACTGCTCACACTCCCCCTTCCTTTCCCTCTCCTTCTTCTCTTTCTCCTCTACATACATCATTAGGAGTCATGGCTGAATGAAGCCAGAGATGAAAATGAGTAAAGCTGCCAACAGAAGGCAGACATCAAGACTCCAGAAGTAAAAATTTCATGAGTGGGGGAAGGAGAGAAGCAAGAGGCTAGAAATCAGAACATTTCATTTCAAATGAATTCTACTCATTACAATCTCAATCGATGTATAAGGGCTCACCTTTCTCACAAAATCTGGGTTCTCTGATATCTACTTTTGCTCTGTTCTTCTGGTTTGAGAGCTCTCTGGATAAACAGACTGCACCAATGGCAATGCTTAAGCTTCCTGATCTCCAGCAGAGTCAGGGACTGGGGTGGTGGCAGTAATGACAGTAGCAGCCAAAGAACATAATTCCTACTGAAAAAAAAGTGGGGGAAGTACTATGCCTATGTTTTAATTTCCCCAGTGTCTTCTGACTGCCAATTTATTTCCTTGCCTAAGAGAACATTAGCTAAACTGAGAATTTGAAATTATTCTCATCCCAAGGATGCAAATACTTCCAAATGTTTTCATGCCAGCATCAGGAGCTCCCAAAGCTCCTAAGCTCACCCAAGATCATTCATACCCTCTTTTTAGAACTCTGACTAGTGGATTTTAGAGAAAGAAAAAAATCATTTTCAAGAGATAAACTCTCATCCTGGTCAATAAAATCACATTACAAAAGGGAAAAAAAATGTTTTTCTTCACAATCGCCATTTCCCTCACATTTGTAAAACTGGTTCGCTTTGTGTCTTTCTCATTTCTTGTTTTCACCTGCCTTTCTAACCTTAAAGAGAGCTAGGTCTTAGTTATTTGGGAAGACAGTATCTCACTTAACACCACATGTGCATCAGGCTGAGATGGCTCATCCTTTGTAAAATGGTGCAATGCCATTAGACACATTCAACACTGAATTGTGATGCCTACTGCCTTTAGAACTCTAGTTAAAACTAGAAAATCATGAATACTCACCACTAGGTAAGAATACCTAGAGGTATACAGAAATTTGAAGACAGAACACCAAAAGAAGTTCATGTATCACCAAAGAAAAACTCAGAAGAGAGTAGAAGCAGAAGTTGGACACACAAAAAATTATCAGTCTAGACTACTATTTCTTGTTTTAGTCATTAAACTGGCATGTTGTGATTATCTCATCATGGTTATAACTTGCATTTTCTTGATTGCTGATGATGCTGAACACATTTCCATGAGCTTAGCTGTCATTGTATATGCTCTTCAACAAAATGTCATTCATGCCCTGCCCATTTTCTAAATGGATACTTTGTCTTTTTCATCACTGAGTTTTGAAATACCTTAAATATTCTAGATATAAATACTTTTTTGAATATGTGTCTTGGAAAGATTTTGGCGTCAAGTCCAAGCACTCTTTGCCTAGCCCTAGATTCCCCAAATTTTCTTTTTAAGCATTATACTTTTACATTTTATATGTACATATTTAACATTCATATATTTTCCATAGTCCCTTTAGAGTTAATTTTTGTAAGGTGTGGAATTAGATTGAAGTTGTTTTTGTTTTTCTGTATAGATGTCCAATTATTCTAAAACCACTTGTTGAAAAGACAGTCTTTCCTCCACTGAATTGCTTTTTACATCTTTGCCAAGAATTCATTGGGCATATTTGTGTAAATTCTCTATTCTGTTTCATTGATTTTTGAATGTATTCTCTTCACCAAGACTATAGAGTATTAATTATCTGAGCTATATAATAAATATTGAAATTATGCAGACTGATTCCTCCTACTTGAATCTTTTCACACTTCTTTTAATTCTAGTTCCTTTGCCTTTCTTTACAAATTTTAAATAATTTTGTGTATATCTATAAAAAATCTTGCAGGGTTTAAGTAGGAGTTATATTAAACTTGTATATCAATTTGGGGAGAATAGACAACCTGACATCTTTATAATAGTCAATCTCCCAATCCATGATCATGAAACGTTTCTTTATTTACATCTTATTTGATTTTCTTTCATCAGTATCATGTCCTGTATACACTACTCCTGAAAATATTTTGTTAGATGTACAACTAAGTGTCTTTTTTTTTAATTTAGTAACTTTAAATCTTATTGTATTTTTAAAATTGGTTTTCATACATTCAGTTATGTAGAAACACAATTGATTTTTGTATGTTTACCTTGTATTCTGCAATCTTAATGAAACCATTTACTAGTTTTAGGAAGTGTTTTTCTTTGCTTTGCTTTTTGTTTGTTGGGGGGGGGTAGATTCTTTGGGATTATGCCATCTACAAATAGAGAAAATTGTATTTCTTTTCTGTTAACATGCTTTTCTTTTCTATCTTTATTCTCTGTTTTCTGTTTATTATTATACTGGCTCGAATGTTTAGCACTATAACATTCAGCCTTCTTGTCTTACTCTCAATCTTAGGGGAAGCACATTGTTTTCCATCACTAAACATGACATTAGCTATATTTTTTTGATGATGTTCTTTATCAAATTGAAAAAACTATCACTTTATTCTTATTTTTCTAAGATTTTTGTCATGGGTGGTGAATTTTGTTAAATGCTTTCTCTACATCAATTGATATAATCATCTTTTTCACCCTGTTAACATAATGAATTGAATCAAATGACTTTCAAATATTGAACCAGCATTACAGCAATGTAAGAAACTCCAATTAGACATTTTGTATAATCCTTTTTTGTATTTTGCTAAATTCTATTTACTAATATTTTGTTAGAGTTTTGCACCTATATTCATAAGTGACAGCAATTTGTAGTTATCTTATTTTGTACTATGTTTGTCTAATTTTATATCAGAATAATAGCAGTTGTAGAAAATCAGGTAGGAAGTGTTTCTTCCATTTTCAGTTTTGTTTTTTGCTTGGGGGTTTATTTTTTCATTTGAAGAAAATGTTTTTGCATACATAGGATTACTACTTTTTTTTTATTTTTGGTAGTTGATCTGCTTATCATTATATAATGTCTCACTGTCTCTGATTTTTCTTCACTCTGAAGTCTGTTCCTGCTTTCCTTTGACTAAAATGTATTTATCTTTATACGTTGTTTTATTTTCAAACTACCTAATCTTTATATTTGAAGTGAATTTCTTATACAGCTTTTTAATCCACTTCTCTAATTTCTGTCTTATAATTGATTTAGAAAATTTACATTTCATGTATAATTGCTATACTTGGGCTTAACTATATTTGGGCATTTTACATTAACATCACACTGTGTAATAATTTTTGCTTCAACTGTCAGTCACAATTTAGAAAACTCAAGAGAAGGAAAACCTATTGTGTTTTCCCATATTTTCATATATCATATTCTTTTTCCCCCTTATATTCCTAAGTTCATATTTCTTTCATTTCCTTTCTGTTTATAGAACTTCCTTTAGCCATTCTTTTATAGTAGGACTGTTAGCAAAAAGTTCTCTTAGTTTTTTTTCTTCCAAAAATGTCTTGATTTCCCTTTCCTTCCTAAAGGTTATTTTCACTGTGTACAAGAACTGAGTTGGCAGTCTTTCTGTTTAGCACCTGAAAAAGATTGTGCCTCTTCCTTTGGCCTCCAGTTTCTGATGAAAAATCCACTGTCACTCAAATAGTTTCCCCTATAAATAAAATGTTATTTTTCCTTTGGCTGGTCTCAAGATTTTTTTTTTCTATCTTCAGTTTTTACAAGTTTAAATATGATGTGTCTTGGCATGGATATCCTTAGGTGTATGTGTTTGAAGTTCACTCAAGTTTCTTTAAATTTAATTATTTTTAAGATATACAACATGATGTTTTAATATGTATATGCATTGTGAAATGATTACCAAAATCAAAGTAACACATCCATCACTTCAAATAGTTACCACTGTTTTGTATAATGTCAACATTGAAGTTCTGCTCTCTTAGCAACTTTCAAATATACAATGCAGTATTACTAACTACAATCACCATGCTGTACAGTAGATTCTCAAAACTCATTTACCTTTTAACAGAAAGTTTATACCCTTTGCCCAACATCTTCCCATTTCCACCACCACTGCCACCACTCCCAGTCCCTGGCAAACAGCATTCTACTTTCTGGTTCTACAAGTTTGACTTTTTTAGATTCCACATGCAAATGAGAACATAAGGTATTTATCTTTCTCTGTCTGGCTTATTTCACTCAGGTTCTTGAACCTGTAGATTTATATGACTTGGCAAATTTGGGAGGTTTTACCCATTTTCTTTTTCAACCCTATCCTTTTTCTCCTCTCCTTCTGGGATTCTGCTTACATGGATATTAGGATTTTGTCATAATCTCATGGGTCCCCGAGGCTTTGTTCATTTTTCTTCTTCTATTTTCTTACTGTTATTCAAATTGTACCATCTGCCAGTTCATTGATTATTTCCTCTGCCTCTTCTATCATGCTGCGAACCCATCTACTGAGCTTTTTATTTTGGTGATTCTATTTTCTTGTTCTAAAATTTTCACTTGCTCTCCTTTATATTTTTTATTTCTTTGCTGAGATTTTTCTAATTCTTTTTTGAGACTTTCCAGATTTAAGTTTGTTCATAATTGCTTGTTGAAGCATTTTTATCATGGATGCCTAATGTTATTTGCCAGATAATTCTAATTTTCCTGTCATCACACTGTTGGCATCTATTGACTTTTATCACTGCTACTGATCTCCCTGTTCTTGATATAGCAAGTAATTTTCGATTAAAACTTAAACATTTTTGTATTGTGTTATGAGACTAGATCTTATGCAAACCTTTCATTTTAACTGGCTTTCTCTGATACTGCTCAGTAAAGAGAAGGATGAATGCATTCTTGTTACTGCCAGATGAACACAGAAAAGCAGGATTCCCAACCTGCCTCCGCTGACACTTGAGGGCAGGGAAGAGAGGTGGTTCTTGTTACTTCTGGTCTGAGTGGGAGTTCTGGTTCCTCATGTGGTCTTCACTAACATTGCACTGAGGGTAGCCTCATTATCTCTGGGAGATGTTAAAAATTCTGACTCCCACTGGGCCTCCTCTGACACCACACCAGGAAAGAAGAGGAGAAATGTCTCATTTCTTCAAAGTAGGAGTAGAAATTTAGGCTCTCCATGTGAAATCCAATGACACGGGGGCGGGGAGGGGGGCATATTCCCAACTGAACAACTGAACGAAAGCCCTGTCTGTTTGGTCTTCTCTGACATCTGGTTAGGTTGAATAGCACCCTGTTACAACTTCACAAGGGTAAATGTCTAGGTTCCCCACTGTCTTTGATGGCATATGCAGGAGTTTTGCGTTGTGTTTGGCTAGAGTAGAACAGTTGTTATCTAAACGTTTTTTGCCTTGCCAAGTTGTCCTTTTCCCAATCTTTTGACTAAAAGGAGTAGGCTTTGGTTGGGGATTTTTAAATTTGCACCTGTTGGTGTTTCCAGGTTGCTGACTTCCTCAGCTCCAAGCTGGGATCCATAAAGCAAAATGAAAACCCAGGGGCACCATGTGTCATTCTGAATCCCAAGATCCCTAGTTGGTCTGCTTTCTTTGCTCCATCCTCCAGACTCTTACGTTTGTTTTATGCATAAAATTTTTAGCTGTGCTAAACAATAGGAATAGGGAAAAGTACATCTACTCCTATTTCCCAGAAGCCAAATTCCTTTATTTTATTTAGAATTTCATTTTATAAATAGATACAATTTATTAGTATTTAATTTCCTTATTCATAATTACTTCCATTTCTATGTTAATAGTATTGCTTAATAATATAGTTTAATGGAGTTAATAGAGTTAACAATGTTGTTTTGTCATTATATTTTCCTGTTTTTCTCCATATGGTTACTAACTTTTTCCAGCAAACATAATAGTTTTTAATTAATGAGAGTATTGTAATGGGAGTTATTAATTTAACAATAATAAATAGGGAATTATTTTTAGGAAAAATGTTGGATATAAAAGTACTATATGAAAATTCAGCAAAAATCATGAAGCTATTACTTGAATTACAGATTTAAAAAACAGTGAACTCCTTGAAGATCCTTCCTGCTCCCTGTACATAGCAGGGTTTTAATTATCTGGGTGTCAGTAGATATATAGTACAACTTGAACTGTTCTCCTCTGTTTTAGGCCCCAGTCTCTTAAGTCTTAGTTCTGCCACTACAGCCTCAGAATGCAGAGACCTAACATGTCAGAATCTCATAGGTTGCAGGATATCCCAGAATCTTTGGAGAAATGCTTTTCATTTCATTGTCAAACATGCCAGGACATGCTGTGTCCCCTGATAATATTTTGTGCACAGTTTCTGATTTTCACTCTCTGGGGGTGTCTGCAGTTCTGAAACAATTAAGTTCAACCTGGCACATAAACTGAAACACGTTCTGCAAACCTGAGGTACATGTGGTGATCGCAATAAAACTACACATTGATTTCTGACCCAAGGCCCTCCAAGGAGTGTCCCTAATCTCCCAAGGGTGAAATTTTGTGAGGGAATCTTTGATTAAACTGTAAGATTAAAGAAAATTTAAGTGGCTGGACAGCTCCCTATTCTCTGCGTGTTTGAGATGTCTTGAGAACATGTGTTACTCTTTTCAAAGTTGGTTGTAAATCAAACTCTCTAAATTGCTTCCAGATCAGCCTTTTCAGGCAAAGCATCAAAATGATGGTTCTATCAGCCAAAACGCTAATTTTTGCTCCAATCACACACACTATTATAAATTCCCCTTACCTAATATAGAAGAAGGAGATGCCAATCTAACCAGTCATTTTTTCTCTAGGTCAGCAGATGTGCTGTCTGGATTAGAAGCTGCTGTCAGCAATCTGGTCACGCAATTTAGCTCAGATTTTTTTTAAGAGATCAGTTGTATGTCTCTGTGAAAAGATTTTGGCTTAAATTCCAAAATATTTTTCTTCAGAACACTGAATCTAGTATCAAATGTAAGTAGAATATTCAAATTGAACAGAAGTAGCCTTTATGACAGAGAACTATTTTATAGTTTTTTAAATTTTGAAAAATAAAGTGTTTGATTATCCTCTTTCAAATACATGCAATACTCACATTCTTGAGTTTTCTCCTTCAGTTTCTTCTAGTCAACATTTCAATTTTAACTAGACTTTAATGACTAACTACTTAAAATATTGAGTACGTAGATCAAAACATAGATTTTTTTAACTGCTTTCTACATATGAACTCTGATAGTGAAGTCCCTAAGTTTTTGGGTTTTTTTATTCTAGAAAAGTCTATAGCTTACATTAGATTTCTAAACATGTGTATTGATTCAAATTTTACAACTATTTTCTCCTATCAGTAGGCCCAGTGCTTTAAAAGAAAGATAAACATAAAATGTGGATTGACATTTATGAAATATATGTGTCTATACACATTTATAGTAAAAGAGAGAAAATAACTTAAAATTTACTACTAAGATTGTAAAAGCACTAATATTATCAGGCCAAACCTGATTATTTGCTCAATTTTGAAGCTCTGATTATTTCTTCCATTTGAGAACAATTTAAGACTTTACAAAAGAAATTTGCAGCTTCTAAAATACCAGTAAGTAACTTACAATTTGCTGAGATCAGGCCTCACTCAAGGCCCTTTAAAAGAGTCTTCTACTGACAGCACCACTGATCCTACAAAAATGTGCCTAGTAGACATGAAAAGTTCTCCATAGCTCCCAAGGAGAAGCATAACATGGTAAATAACAATAAATATTATAAAATAGCATTTAAGGTTTTAATCTTGGGTAGGATGATATAGCACACTTTTCTCTGTTTTTCCCCGTGAATGTAGCTATAAAACCTAGATGTAATGCATGGAGTAGAGTCTTGAGGTCTCTGAAAAGTAAATAATACCAGTCAGCTTGGGGATGAAGATCAGAATTCAAAGAACCCCCAAACTATTTTTTACCATGTTATTCTTCCCAAATCCTAGATCTGAATGCAGTGTCACCTGACACCTGAAAGTGGGCACAGGGTACATTCTAGGAGACCCCTTTAGTTTTGACCTAAAGAGCAGAAAAGAGAACACCAAATGTTCAGAGAGACTGAAGAAAGCCCTTTTTGTATTTTTCCCTTTATTCTCCATTCTCTTGCCCTCCAGCCCCCAAAAAATACTTCGGAGGGGACAATCAGCAGTGTAATAGGAACCCATCAGGGCCAAAACTGTGAAGGAAGTAAACCTTCAACCCATCAGTGACATCGTGGTTCCAAGAAGGTGAGGTACTTTTTGTTGCTTTTTTTCTCACTCTGTCTTATCTCTGCTTTATCCTAGATGCGGGTGTATTTGTGAAATGGCACAGGAGAGAGGAGTAACTAAAACTCCAGCTTTCTGGCCATGTAACCCACAGGGGAGCCCCGAGGAACCAGAAATATCAAGAGAAAATGCAAAAAAGAAGGGCTTGGAAAAGTAATCCCACAGAATAATTTGGGAATTTCTGAGCTCATTCTTGAGCTGCATATGTGTGGATCTGATAGCAATAAAAATACCGAACAATTTGAAAACTGAACTCACAGACAGGCCACCCTCCAGGTGGGAGACAGATCCAGAGTACTACAGAGGCTTTGAAAACTGAACCAACAATAGATCTATACCTAATAGAAGACAGGTTAGAACATGTAATCTGAACCTAACTAAATAGACTGCTAAAAAAAAAAAAATTCTCCACAGGATTTAAGTAATGTACACTTAAAATGTAATATGCAAAATGTGCAGGATACAATTTAAAGTTACGCAGCATGCAAAGAACCTCAACTTTCATGGGAAAAGCCAGTCAACAGACATCAATGCCAAGGTGCCCAAGATCTTAAAACTGCCTGAGGACTTTAGAGTAATTATATAAAATTACTCCAACAAACAAACAATCATAAACATTATTGAAATAAATAGAAAAATAAGTCACAGCAAAATAAGGAGAGGGAGAGCAAATAAAGAACCAAAAAGAAATTTTAGAACTAAAAATAAAATAATTTTTAAAATCATTAAATAGAGAAAACAGAGAAAGGATTCTGTGAACTTAAAATGTGATTAATAGAAATTATCTAATCTGGAAAACACATAGAAAAAAATCAACAGAGTCAGAGACCTATGGGACAATAATAAAATGTCTAATATTTTTGGAAATAGTCTTAGATGGAACAAGAAAGAGTATGATGTTGAAAAAATATTTGATGAAACAATGTCTGAAAATATGGCAAAAAAACTATAAACCTATAGATTTCAGAAACTCAGTAAACATTAAACAGGCTAACACCCTCCTTGCTCCCCTCCCCCCCCATAAGAAATCCATGCCCAAACAAAAGCAATAAAAATAATTTGAAAGCAAGATAGAAAAATGCTTTTTTTTTTTCCTGCAGGAAAACCAACTTGGATCATCACAGACTTTCTCATCAAAAACTATGGAAGCCAAAAGCAAGTAACACAACAATTTTTAAATGCTGAAAGAAAAAGCTGTCAACTCAGTGTTCTATGTTCAGTGAAAGTATCTTTCAGAAATGAAGACAAAATAAAAATTCTTAGACATGACACTAAAAGCACAATCCATAAAAGAAAAAAAACTGATAAATTGTACTTCATTAAAATTAAATATAAAACAAAACCCTGATGAGATACCAACTACCCTATTAATATAACTAAAATTAAAAAACAAAACAAACAAACAAAATACAAAGCAGCAAGCACTGGCAAGGGACTGAAGCAACTGGAACACTCATACATTGCTATAGAATTCAAAATGGTACAGCCACTCTGGAAAACCATTTGTCAGTGTCTTAAAACATTTAATATATACTTATCATATGTCTCGTCAATCTTTAATCTATTACCTTAGAGAAATAAACACTTATGTTCACCCAAAACCTGTACTGAAAACAATCCAAGTGTCTTTCAAGGTGAGTAGATAAGGAAATGATACATCCATACAAAAGAATCCTACTTGGCAATAAAAAAAATAACAAAAAATAAATTTAAAAAAGGGAACAAACTGTCAATATGTACAAGACTTTGAATGAATATCAAATGCATTACACTGAATGAAGGAAACAGCCTCAAAATTTGCATACCCATGATTCAGTTTATTGACAGAAAATCATAGTGATGCAGAATAGATCAGTGGTTACTAGTGGTTAGGAGCTAAGAAGAATAAGATTATGACATGAGCCGGCTTATTGAGGGTGATGGAATTGTTCTATATAGTCACTATGCTGTTGGTTACACTAATCTATACATGTTAAAATTTGCTGAATTGTACACCAAAAAAAAGTTATCTTACTATATGACAATTTAAAAATAATAGTATGTGTGTGATAATTTAACAAAGAAGGAAATTAATAAATGTAAAAAAAAAGTATGTTCATATAATGTAAAAGATACTCTTGTCCAGTACCATGCATCTGGTATTTCCAGGGTAGTTTGTTTTATCTGAAATTTAATCAAGATTAATTTTCATCCTATACAGGTTATGGTTATGCCATGTCTGCTTGGCAATCTACTAAGGTGTTCAGACTCAGTGAACACATTGGTTCCACTGAAGCTTTTCATGAATCTCAGCTAAATTTGTCCAACCCCTTTTAGGAAATGTATCAATTTCCTTATCTACTTACTTGAGGGTAACTCTTTCCCCTATATGTTCTTTTATAATAGCATCCATAGCAAATTTTCCCTATTAAACTATAAATCTCATTAAGGAATGGTCAATTCACTTTTCAGCCTTATTTCCTAACAGAGTTAACATGCACTAGGCACAGAATAAATGTTTCTTGAACGAATGAAATGCCTTAAGCCACACATTATTTAAGTTGTGACCTACTAGGGAGTATTTCACCCTTCTTTGATAAGGTTGCAATCCATAACTATCTTCAGAAGGGGAAAAAATTTTCACCTTGATGAAATAAACCACTGGTCCCAGTTTATTGCCTGTTATTGCAAATCAGCTCTTCTGTATTTGTTATACATGTGTGAAATTCATTTATGTCCTGTGCTCCAATACTGCACTAATGGAAACATCCTTTCTTTAAATCTCAAATACCAATTAGCATGCAAGAGAAACGTTGAACAGATTAGTACCTTATCAGAACCACTATATTAGTTGTTCTGCCATAGAGATCATAGAAACACTTACTTTGTGGGAATGTAGAATATGTTATGTTTGCTACAATGAAACCATTGTGCCTGAAGTTTGGAATATTATTACTTTTTAATATATAAGGGGAAAGTGCAGCCTGAGCATGAGCAGATATTAGGGCAGTCACAATGATTCAAGAATGTACACTGATATGAAGCCTATGCCAATTGGCTTTTTTTTCCCAATGAAAATAGAAAGATACAACGTAAATGGTGTTAAGCTTTGAAATCAATAGTCCATGATTTAATAACAGAAGTTAATTACTACACTAGAACAAGAGTTCATCAGCCATCCAGACAAGTCCATCAAATATATGGAAGTGGATGGATATGTATAAGTATTCTAAATGTGACAGAGCCCTCTGACCTTGAACATCATCAAGTCTATAAAGGTGGAAATATATGTTCATGGTATGATTTCATGGACCTACTATGTATAAGCAACTATAAGGGCTTTATCTCTCAAAAAATCAGAGAAAACACTATATACCAAATAATAAAAACATAAGTTCTCATCTATGAAAGGAAATAATGATTGATGAAGAGAGAAAGAAACAATTGAAAGAGGGATTGTAGTAGAACTAAAAAGCAAGAGTTCCTGATACTTTTAAGAAGACTTTATTAAAAGAAGTAAGTCTCTGGGAAAGTAAACTGAACAGCAGCACATAAATTAACAACAGGATAGTTATAGTGCATTACAACAGAGCAGAGAGTAGGTTTGTGCGAAATTCAGGTAATATGCAGAGCAGGAATACTTGGGCTGTGAGCAGGCAAGAGTACCTAGAGAGCATGATTACTCTGCCCTGAATCATGAGCTTATTGACAGCTATCTTCTGCTCTTTGAAAAATGGCAGAGCTGGACGATTTCTAAAATGTCAACCAGGCCACTGGTGATAGATAGATGATATAGATATAGATATAGAGATAGATATAGAGATAGAGATAGAGATAGAGATAGAGATAGAGATATAGATATAGATATAGATATAGATATAGATATAGATATAGATATAGATATAGATATAGATATAGATATAGATATATAGATATAGATATAGTTATAGATATAGATATAGTTATAGATATAGATATATAGATGATATAGTTTTTTTAGGACTCTCCATACTGTTTTCCATAGGGGCTGCACCAGTTTGCAGTTCCATCAACAGTACATAAGTGTTCCCATTATTTCACATCTTTGCCAACATATGTAATTTGTTGATTTTTTTACAATAATGCCTATGGAGAAATCAGGAATCTTGTGGCTATAGTTACTTTACTAATGACGTGTATTAACTTAAAAGGTCATCTTAAGTGTGTTATCTAAGAGATGAAGTATTCGAAAAGGTATATAAATATTTACCAGAGATCAAGAACTTCAGCCCTATGAGCTAAATTTTTTTATAGACATTTGTTCTACTCTCCACTATAGTTACAAAAGACTTATAATGCTCCCAAAAGAATTTACATGTTCTTTCTAGTTTGTCAGAGTTCTCATCTCTTCCTAGTGCTTTATGCCTAGTCTGCTCTCCTCATTTATGTTACCTGCTAGTTGCTGAATAATTATTTCAATCTTTTTGGAATTTGTAACCCTGGTTTTGACAAATTAATGAATGACAGTTTCAATGAATAAAACTAGCCATCAGAAGAAATCCATAGCTACAATTCTCCAAATCCTCCCTTCTTGACTTTTCATGTTTATCTGCTTTAACTCTACTTATACTCCCACCATCCCCACACACCCAACATGCACCCATTTCTCTAGCTGCGGTCAGAGTGTCACCCACTTGGGTACCACCTAACACTACACCAACCAAGTAGTGCTTCTGTTGCTGTGGTTCTCCTGAGTGAGAACTAAACAAATGTCTTTTTTCCCATAGACCAGCCAGACAGACAGTAATGTTTACATAAAATTTACTAAGAAATTAAGTTATAAAACAAAGAGAAAGATATAGAACAGAAGAAACACTAGCAATAAGGAACAAATTCCCTAGCCTAAAATATTTTCTTATTAAATAATTTGTTCATTCTACATCCTTTATTGAACAATAACTCTTAGTCAGCACTATGTTATCTTGGGAGTCTCAGAAGAGCTGAGGAATAAAATATGTAAATAATCTTGTCATTACTGGTCCAAAGTCCATGTGCCTAGCCCTTGAAAGGCTAAAATTTAAAATGTCAGATAAAGGTCAGGAAGTCGTCAACTGAGAAGATGGGAAACCTAGTGGTACTTCAAATCCACCTTAAGAAATAACAGAGTTCAGGTTTCTCTTATACCAAGAAAACAAGAAATGGGGTGCAGGGGACAAGAGGTAACTGACCACTGCAGACATCTGGGCAGGCACCAGCAGGAGTCTGAGGAAGATTGTGCTAGTTGCTATAAGTTTGGTCAAGAGATTCTTGCAAATCTTTGATAAACAATACATTCTTCCCTTATCTCCTCAAGCCCCAAGCAGAATTCCTCTATTGAGTAGCGTGTCTATAAGCAAGACTAAGCAGAAGCTATTAGCCTGAAGGCCATGGAAACAAAACAGGCTTGAACAGGATGAGATGGAATCAGAGAGATCCAGCATTTCATTGTGTTACATGGCTACAGTGTGATGTGCTAGAGGTCATCAGGGTCTAGATACAGATTGTCTGAAGTGTCCTGGCTTAGCCCTTACACAGTCACAATTTCTACCTTAGCATAAACTCTGTCGGAAGAATTCACTTCAAAGTGCTTTGACCTCACACTTCCTGGAAAGGTTAAATCTGTCAAAATTAGGTTCCCTGTAAGATAAACTATTGGTAGTGGAAGAGAAAAGAAACATTATACTTTTCATGAATTTAGGAGCATAGAAATAAATGCACAGAAGGTGTCCGGTTTCCCATCCTCTAAACCATAGCAATGCCACTCCAAGGACAGTGTTTTATCTCATGGTGGTTTATTAGAAAAGTTGTAGGTGACCACAATGCTTTTTAAATTTCTGGAAGTTTATATTTTTTCATTTGTTTGGTAGTGTGCTACCTACTACATGCCTGGCACTTTCCCTGGTGCTGCGGATACAACATAAAAGACAATTCCCAGCCTTTCAGATTCCAAGACCACTACACTAAGAAGTATTATTATAAAAATAACCATTACTTACTATAGGAACTAAAAAGCAGAGTGACTGACCCCACACTGAGGGGAAACAAATAGGTTACTGGAAGAGTGGTACCTGATCTGAGTCTTAGATAATGAGCCATATTAACAAGGTAGAGATGTAAGTATGTTCTGGTAAACTTTCCCACAGACTATACCATGCTGCCAATGACAGAAACAGAATACTAGGCTGATGGTCAGGACCAGAGGGTGGCACCTCTAATGTTTTAGATGTGTCAAGTTATGTAATCATTGATAAAGCAGTTTGATATACCAGTAAATCTGCATATGTCAAACAATCAGCTCCCACATGTCAATCCTCATAAGATAAATGGCACATCTAATGCTGAATTTTGACAGATTTTAGTTGGCTAAGAATTGTCTAAGAAATTGTACGTACTTAAAAAAAAACTTTTTATTTACTTAACCTTGTTTTAGGCTTGGAGTACCACCATTGACACAGTTACTACTCAGAGACATATGTCACCACTGTTAGCAGAAGGTACATGAGGCTTCTGTTTAAATATACATGTATCTCCCTTACATAGGATTGTTTATACTGAGAGAGATTTTAATGGGCTGTTCCTAAAGCTTGAGAACGTTGATACAGTACAGCCAATGGCCAGTAGGATTAAAACAAATGCAGAGTCTTCTCTGATTCTGTGCATGATTTCACCTCAGAATCAATGGAAAATACTGTGTATATGATAGAATTTGACTAATGAGACAACTGGTTCTGGCAGTAAGGCTGGTGACAGATAATTTGATTATAAAACAAAGCATCAATCTAATAAAATATTCCCGTGGTCAAAATGAAATGAAGCAAACATCGATAACAATGGGGGTGAACTCTGAGGGAGACTGTCATAGAAACTCCAGAGGGGATCTTCGGTGAGATCCTAAGTCTGCCCCTCATTTACCACATTATTTTGAATGCCTGTAATTTCTAGGCACTTTTGTAGATAGAAGGAAAAAAAAAAAGAAAGCAGCAGCATGGGTCCTGCCCCAAGGAACTTGCAAGCGAATATAGGAGATGTGCTACAGATATAAATAATAATTAAATATATAGTACACAGTGGTAAGTGCTACAGGGAAGTACATGGGTGTTACGAGGAATAAAAAGGTTATTTCCACCTTACAAATCTGTAAAGATTCCTTTACAGAGTGATTCTGCTGTGTTCCAGACTTGTGTATCCAACTGGCTTCTGATCATTTCTACTTATTAGCCTCAGTATGCACAAAAGAAAATCTAACATCTTTCCCAAAAAATATGTTCTTCCTTTTTAATTCCACAGCTCACTGAATGATACCATCCAGCCAATCAAGCAGGCTGATGTTTGGGAGTCATACTTGACTTCTTTCTCTCTTATGTGTCATTGCATCATTTCATCTGTCACCTAGTCCTAAACGTAAAATATGCTTATTGTGTTTGGAGTCAGTCCTCTCTATTCATACTTTCATTATTGTAGTTATATTCTAACAATTGCTTATACTGATACCTAAAATGGTCTCCTAATTTGTTTTGTAACCTAATCATATCATTGCTCCACTTGAAATCCTGCATTAATTGTTTGACACTTTCAAGATAAAGTTCAAACTCCTCAGGTCTTTCATAGTCCAGAGTATTTGTCACATAATAGGTAGATTAAATCAGTACTTTTTGATTTAATAATGGAATAAATTATCATTGGATATAGTCAATACATTTCAGATATATGTAGAAATAGGACATTTTGAACATGTGGTGGAGTAAAGGGAATTCCAGCTAGAGGAAATGGGCTCAGGAGCCCTGACTTTGGGGGCTAGTTGAAAAGCTTAGGATTTTAAGTCTAGGTTGGTTTCCTTTCCTCAATAACTCTTTTCTTATGAGAACAGGAAAATAGCTTAAAAATAGCATTGTACCCTCTACAAAGGTAGACAAAGTGAAGACTAAGATGTCAAGCCACTTACGGTCAAAAAGAAAATGGAAGAGGCACTTGCCGAATTCACAGTCCCATTTGTTTAAGAAAAAAGAGAGGGAGGGAGGGAGTAAAGAAAACATTGTTATTCATAAAATATTTTCTGCTTTTCAAATTCCTGATATATTCTGGCTTCTGGTCAAGATGGCAGAGTTGGTAAATACTGTGCTCACCGCTGCTCAGATCACACCAAAATGACAACTAAACAACAGAACAGTCATCATTGAGAACTGCCTGAAGTCTAGCTGCACATAAGTCCTATAAGCAAGGCTATAGAGAAGCCATGACAAGACTGGTAGGAAGGGCAGAGGTGCAAAACAGGTGGGTCCCACACCCACCTGTGGCAGTTAAAAATCAGGAGGGTATCTAGGCTGAGTAGGTCACCCCTGAGAAGTGAGGGGTCTCGCCTCGCTCTAGGCTCCCCAGCCCAGGTTTCCAGTGCTGGGAAAAGAAGTCCCCATAACTTCTAGCTGTGAAAAGCAGTGGAAATTGTGGCTAAGTGAGATAGACGGTGGCTGGAGACTCAAGCCATCCTCTTAAAGGGCTCACACACGGACTTACTCACTGACAGCTTCGCTTGCTCCGAGATCTAGCCCTGGGGCAGCAGCTCAAAAGGTGCCAGTAGAGGAATTGAACTGGTAGGCTTCAGGGTGAGGGCTGGAGGGCAGTGTCTCAGATAGAAGTGCTAGCAGAACCATTGTTCCTCTGTTGACCCTTCCCCCCTCATCAGAAGAGCAGGCAGCTCTTCATCAAACCTGGATAACACCATCCACCCCATCCAGGTGATTCCCTGAGATCCTGCCCACCTGACTTTAGGGCCCATCCCAGCTGCTTCCACTGGCTTTTTTCCCATACAAACATCCTGACTTGGTTCATGATGTGGATTTTCCTAGAATCTCTCAAAGGTTCAGAAACCTCAAAAAAGCAACATTTGGCCTTATTGTGCCCTATGCCTCTTGCTAAGTGACCCCAAGCCTGGCACTAGTGGCAATTAACTGCAGATCACATGGCAGCTCATACCAAGTGGCCCCAGGCAAGGCAGAGGCAGCGGCTAACCTTGGTTTGCAACAGAGCCAAGGGGCCCCATAACCACCACACCTAACGGCCAGCTTCAGATCACACAGAGGCACCACCCAACCACCTCCACATTGACATACCCAACGGGCAGACCAGTAGGCACCAGAGCCCTGCGAAAGCAAATCCTGATATACAGTGTCGGCTCCTGACAACAAATCCACTAGTGTAGCCATGGTCAGTCCTCACAACCAATTGGCCTGAGTAACTTTTTAAACCAGCCAATTTTATACTTTGCTATTTGAGTTAGGCAGTGGATCAACATGAAATTAAAATCCAGGAGGATGCCAGGTCCATCTGCTTTGAGACTTAGACCTAGAAAACTGCAGTCTTAATCATTAGCATACTGAGACTATGCAGACTATTTCACCTCTAGAAAAACTTCACTGGAAAAAAGTGCTTAAAAAAATCACTGCTAAACAAATCAATTTCTCCTATTTCTTTTTCCTCTTTTCTCAAAGGTTTGAAACAGAGGAAGAGATATCTCTAATTGAAGATACATATAAAACTAAACTATTTAAAATACTACTCACAGAACAACTAAAAAAAAAATTGTCAGATAATTTATTGGTCTCCCAAAACAATAGTAAGTTATCTCTACTTCTAAGTTGTACTTTTGAACCCTTGCATTTTCATCACTTCTACGGTAGAGAAGACCCTGGAAACTGCTGCTTATCTTGCAGATAATCGATAGACTTTCAAATGACTTTCCTTGTTGTAATCAGAAAATGCAGCTTTCCCCAAGACCATTTGTCTTCCAGTAAATATAAACATTAAAATTGCAAAGATGTCTTTTCCACCAGGACATTTACCTACTTATCTAAGGCAACTTGTCAGCAGAAACTAAAAAAGGTTGACATACTTTGTGGTTAAGTTTTGAGTATACAAATGTTGTGGTTGTTGTAATTGATGTTGCCTTTTTAACCTTTACCACTTTTATTTTGACAAAATAATGTTTTCCCATTTATATAAAGTTGTCCTGAGAGATTCATAATGAAAAACAGCAGTTCTGTGATATGACTCCTGTCCCCTTCAAGCATGAGTCCAACTCACCAGTGAAAATTGCTTAGGCTCATCTGGTATTTATTTACCTTTTCTTTTCTAAGTGTACTCATTTACTTATTTTTTCTTAATTATAGAAATTATTAGTAATCCCTTTTATAAAATATGTGACTTTAATTCCTTTATATGCCAAATACTCAATAGTTAGATTACTATTTTTTTAAGAGAAATCCATAGTCAATGTTTATTTGAAGGTTATTATAAATTATAAATCATGGAAATGCCGTGTGGTAATATATATCTATATAAATAATGTTAATTTTGTCCTAAGCTCCATCAGATACCATTAGCCTCTGTTCTGGCCTCTTTTGTAAGTACTCAGTCATATCAAGTTTTTTATTTTATCTCCTCTTTCCTCTTGGAAACCTTGTCCCAGAACTTTCTATCTACCTGCTCCCTAAGCCTTCTGTGAGCTCCTTCCAGAGACTTCTCTTCACCTCTCCTGTTATATTACCACTATTTCTCTGACATCACACTTCCTTTCTTTACTTCCTAGTTTACTTGCTAGTTTTGCTGGGTCACTTCTAAGAAAAAGTACATAAAAACTAAACTTTTTGTGGCCTTAGAGAAATACAATTTTTTTTTTTTTTGCTTACATCTGAATGATGGTTCTTTTGAATATGGATTCTAAGTTAAAAATAGTTTTCCCTCAGAATTTTGAAGATTTGTTGTCTTTATCTTCAGTTCTCATTTTGTATATCTCATATTAAAAAGTTTTTTAATTTTCTGGGTAGATCTTATAGGTCTATTATCTTTGTCTTATATTTTCTCAAACACTGTTCTTGGGTCTACATTCTAAGTTATCTATTTTAATCTTCCAAAATTTTCATTGAATTTTTCTTTTACAATGGTATTTTTAATTTCCAGGAGCTATTTTCTTTATCCTTCGCATGTTCTCTCTCTGTCTCTCTTTGTCTCTGTCTCTCTCTCTCTCTCTCTCTCTCTCTCTCTCGTGTGTGTGTGTGTGTGTGTGTGTGTGTGTGTGTGTGTTGTGTAATATATAGTTTTCTCTCTCGAGATACCCATCACGACAGAGATTTTAACAGGTGAGTTTGAGGGTGATCTGAAGAGGGCAGGCCATTTACCAAGGAAACCCTAAATAGCTTTATAGAGAGATATTTTCCCCAGCACTATTTAGTTCCTCCAGAGAAGTAAGCCTCATTTTTGCCTGAGGATTCATTGTCTAGCCACTTGTGTTTTACAGACAGATTGTGGAAAGCAGAGCAGAGTTTCTAATACCCCTGTCTAACTCCCAAGCTCCTTCCTGCTGGAGGCGGGGCAAGAGCCCAGACTGCTGGTGATATGGGAACTTCAGTGTTCAATATTGTGATCTTCACCTAGTAACCATGTTTGTTTTCATCGTGGGCCTCATCCTCACCCTTTACTGTGTTCACTGCTGGTCTACATGTTTTACTGTGCACAGTGTAGGTTCAGCTTCACCTCGCTATCCTCAATTTTGCTTCTGTTTTGTGACTTCCAAAAACTTGTGGCTATTGCTTACCTGTTTCCTATCTTCTCTTTGTTTTTATTGGAGAGATATATTATAGTATAGATAATACAGAAATAGAGATGATAGACATAATCATTTTAGTTTCTCCTTAGAAGAAATCAATGTATACGGTCTTCCTATATCCTAAAGTTCCTTAGCTGTGTTTCAAGTTTATGAAAAATATTTTCCTAAATTCTTAATAGACTACTGCATCTTTTCTAACTCAATTTCATACCTGTTCTGACTTAATATAACACCTGAGGAAATTTTTTTCTGAGAGACATTTATTTTTATTGACTATTTTTAGAGGTATTGAACTCTATTTTATCACAATATTCAACATTAAAAATCCTCTTTCAATACAAAGTGGCAAATATACCACCTTAAATGAGAAAAGTTCTAGTAATTTACAAAGATAAATCAGATATTGTCTCTCTTGGTAGGTATTCCTGAAACGATCTCAACTGGAGATCTGGTGACCCAAGTTTATATGAGACTTTCTTTGGACACCAAAATGTTCCCTAAATTAGGAAAGCTTATAATTTGACTGGTGCGATTAAGTTACAGTGCAGCAATTTATTTTTAGACTCTGTGGCTATGTGTGATAGGCTTTAAACTACTATCTGTGCCTGGATAGACCAGCCATTACATGCACCTAGTTTTCCCTGTTGATAGAAAACACCTAATAACCGTGTTCTGGAGATAGTCTGAGGGAACAAGGTATACACACAGCCCATGCTGCTTATATGATCCCTGCTGAAGCCCTGGGGAAGTGTTATTTCTTTCTTATGTTAGAAAGTACTCACATACTTGGGAACTAGCAAGCTACTTAAACAAATCCATCTCCTTTTTTCTGTTATTTGTATGTACCTCACCCTGCCTAGCATATTTAGAAGCAATAGGAATTTATTCTTCCCTTTGACTAGGGGTTATTCTGTTTACCCTGCATTGTGTTTATTAAGGATAGCATATAGAACAAAAAATTACTTTAGTTTTAGTCATTGTATCAGTGAGTGTCCAGTTAGGAAAACATAGACCAAACCAGCTATTTAATAACAATAAAAATTATAGAGAATTATCTGAATATGATTGAAGGATCAAAAGACAAAAAGAGGACACTGAGGTAACAGAGAAATAGTAACTAAAGGAAGCTGCTATTATCACTAGAGCTGGTAAAACAACAGGGTGAGGTTACTAGGATTTAAAAACTTGAAAGAGAAGGCTTGCTGATCTGGGACCCCGATCTCTGAGAAAGGAACATATTGCAGTAGGCTCTGATACTCTGAAGCTCTGGAAGGCACCCCTTCCCCCGAGCCAGTGTTCAATCTTCTAAGGAGGAGGAGTCATCTGGCTGCTATCTGTTAGGTGACTTAAGGCATTTTGAGAGCATAGCGAGACAATACCTTGAAAATTGGAACCAACTGCTGCTGCTGGAGTCAATATCTATAGCCAGAATGGAAAATGATGACTGGAGTAATATAAACAGGAAAAGGAATAAGAAAAAAAAAAGTCCAAAGCCCATTCTCTTCCTTTTTTTTTTTTTTTTTCCCAGTCTTCTTTTGGTGTTTCTATCAGTGAAGCTAAATAGGAAGGAGTCTGGTCCAGGATTAAACTGGGTCTCAGTATCACAAAGCAAGTACAGAAGGGTGAGTTTTGACCAAAGAGGTTAAGAACTTAATAATTATTACATCCAAACATTATGTAAAAACTCAGTGATCCAGGAGAGAGAATTGACTTCTAGAGCGAAGCTAAAATTAGATAATTACTCCTTAATCAGATTAATACATAATTATAGTCTCATAATGACATAATAGAATATATATCAATATGTTTGTGGCCCTGGTTCCTGGCAGACAGTTCCTAAACCTTTGTGACTTCCTAAGTGATTAGAGCACTTATATTTGGTCTTCAAACCTGGTTCCTGACACAGAACTTCTGAATCCATTGGAAGTTCCTGGATGATAAAATGTCTTTTACTCTAATGAGGTGACTCTAGGTAGACTCCTGGATGGCTTCGGGATGGGGGCTGGTAACCAGAAAGACCAAGCCGTGATTGTGTGGGAGAGAAAAAAACTTCCTTCTCCCTTCAAGTTTCTACTGGCTGGTCTAATTATTAAATCTACGTGAGACAGCTTAACAAGAGAAAACCAAATTTAGTTACATATGTATGGGAACCTCATATACATGAAAGGTTCAGAGACAGAAAGGGAAAATGAGGCATACATGACATTCTGTGCTAAGGACACCTTAGGGCTTCAAAGAGGGGGAAGGTCATTAGCAGGACAAAAAGAAGAACAGGTGTTCAGTAATTAAATTTCTCGGTAGATAGATCTTACAAAAAGATTTCTCTTATTATAGACAAGACCCTAATTTAAATTCTTTAAGGGAAAAGTCAAAGTTTCTCTTGAGCCTACAAGATCTTGATTGCCTTCAGCTCAAAACAATTAACATGCCGAAGTGGCAATTTGGGGGAGGTTCTGTTCTGAATTCCCATCAATTTTTATCCTGGAATTTTTCAGTCTTATCCCTACCATTCTCCAGAAAGGGGAGAAGGGCTAAAAATGTAGTTAATGTTTGATCATACCTATGTAATGAAGCCTTCATAAAATCCCAGTTGTGTGGGGATTACAGAGCTTCCAAGTTGCTGAACACATCCACGTACCAGGAAGGTAATGCATCCCATCTCCATGGTAATAAAAGCTCTTGTGATAGTACCCTCCTAGACTTCACTCTATGTATCTCTTCAACTGGCTGTTCATCTATATCCTTTATCTTATCTTTTATGAAACACATAAATGTATTTCCCTGAGTTCTGTGAGAAGTTCTAGCAAATTAATCAAACCCAAGGAGGGGATCATGGGAATCTCAGATTTATAGCTGATCAGATGACAGCCTGGACTGGCGATTGTTATCTGAAGTGCAGGGGACAGTCTTGTGGGACTGAGCCCTTTAGTGTGGGATCTGATGCCATCTCCAATATAGATAGTGTGGGAATTTAGTTAAATTGTAAGCCACTCAGCTGATGTTTCAGAGAATTGCTTAGTGGGGGAAAATCCCACACATTTGGTGATCTAAAATATCAGAAATGTAGAAGTGAAATGTTCTGTATAAGTAGTAAAGAAGAAACACAGGAGGCAAAAATTGGATTTTCCAACTCAGTTAGAAACATTATACTAACACCCCAAATTTAGGAGACTCAAGACATTCTCTACTTCATTAAACAAATATCCAGGGTAATTCTCCAAATGATTCCCATGCCTCTATTATCAGATTTGTTAATTATTGAACAATGATTATGGTCTCCCCCACTCCTTTTCAGGTTAAGAGAGCCACAGTTCTAGTTCTTTGATTGCCACTCAATTACTACAGATTCATTGCTAATTTACTTCTTTCTCTCTGAACTGAGTTGCCTCTAGCACAGGCATCCTAAAAGCATTACCCAAGATCTTCAGAGAGAGAAAATTTTAGTTTCTTTCAAAGAGCTCAAAGCAAAACCACTCCATGCCTCACTTGGCTCAAGTCTTTTCTTCCTACTCATAAAGGACTTTGCCATTCACTTTCATTTTCTGCTTTACTAACAAAATCCCAATTTTGTTCAAGATGGTGATGTGATTTTACTGTTTAAATGTAAATTTTTTTTAATAATTATTTTTTAAAAATTTAAAATTATATTTCTTAGCCTATTTTTAAACCAGGGCTGAGTATGTGTTGAAGAGGAGCAAAATATGCCACCCCAATACATGCTTCTTAGGCGTAAGTTATTTTAGGCTAATTAAAAAAAAAAAAAAACAAAAAAAAACAGCGACACAGAAAAAGCTCTGAAATCTGAGTAAAAGTTACCCTTTCATAAGATACATTTATAAGAGAAATCTCCATTTGTAAAGGTGTTTTCTTCTCTGCACCAGGAAGAGAAGGATGACTCTAAATCTCCAGAATGTCATCAGAAGAGAAGGCTAGGACTTAAATCTGCATAAAAACCTTACCTTTGTTGCCTGCTGTTTCTGGTAACCTCCCAAAACTGTCCTCCCTCCTCCTCCAGCATCTTACTGGAGACCTTATTTAAGGTGGTGGTTTGGGCCATTTGGGGAGTTAACTCAGTTTTCCTGGGTATCTCTCATGTACACTGTAGATATACATGTATTAAACTTATGTTTGTTTTTCTTCTGTTAATCTGTATTTTATTAAGGAGGTGGCAGTGGGTCTCAGCCAAGTACTTAGAAGAGTAGAGGGAAAATTATTTTTCCTTCCCCACAGTGTCATTATTAAGGCCAAAGAGACAAAAGCAGAAATCTGCTTTCCTGTGGTTCTACAGGAAAGTTTTCTAACTTCCCTCCTTGTTAGGTTGCTTCCAGGAACGTGAGGAAACTAGAGGTAGAGTAGCCATCTTATAATGGCGAGATAACCATGAAGAAGAAAATTGCACAGAAAAAAAATTAAAAAGCAGGAAGACAGAAACAGTCTCTGCCCTGGTGTGACTATCCTAGATGTCTTCTTGCAAAATAAAAATTAGCTTCTCTACTTCTTTCATAGGGAACTTAAACTCTCACTGATACATAATGAATCATCACGTAATTGATACATCATTAAAAATATTACAACAATATTATTCCATTTTAATTCAACTATTTTCAACGAACTCCTATTATGTATAACGCACTATCCTGAACAGTGAAGGAGATTAAAGATGAAAAATTATTGAGAGACTATGCAGATATAAGGATTATATAATATGGGAGCATACACATAAAAAAACTTGATTATGATAAAAATGTCTGTCAGTATCATGTACTACCAACAGTTACATCCTTTCTGTAGCATTGGCCCCTAGAAGTTCTGAGAGATCACTGACTCTTCTAGGTCTCAGATTCCTGGGAGATTTTCGTAATCTCCCTGCCATACCTGCAGAGGGGCACAAATTTCTCGTGACCAGCCCTATTTCAGAAACATACAAAAAAGAAAATACTTAAAATGTCATTCAAATTCTTCTAAATTGACACACATAAAACCATTAATAAGTAATAGATCTGGGAATCAGTACATGCAGTCTGTCTCCAAATCTGTATTTCTAACTATACCATTACGCTGTTTCTCACACAAGCAATACAAAGTAAACATTCCTTAATTTGGTAAAGCTGTCATCTTATTTTTTATGTGAACTCTCAGTATTCTGTGTCCATCTGCTCATGAACATGGCAAAGTTTGCAAATAGCAAGGCTTTTATTCTGTTTTAGCTCCTAGATATAACTTGGGTTCTCTCCCATGTCTAACAGATCAAATGAATAGCAAATTTATAAAAACTCCACCATATCAATGGGAGAAAGATGAAGGTAACACATTTTAAGATAAAAGGAGCACAGACTATCACCCTGATAAATAGAAAATTAAAGACAGGAAAATATAGAGCTGATATGAGGCATAATGCTAGAGACTAAAATATTAAATAAACCCTACTGACTTCAAACCCTTGCAAGTTCATCATAATTTCTAGAGTACTTTCCCAAATTCTGGTTGAGGGCTTCCTCCACACAAATAGAAATTAAATGTTTCCTGTTATCAAGATATAAATTATTTGGCATGGAAGAAAGAGTAACTTATCCCAATTGAGAGGTCACCTTCAAGCAGAAAAAGGCATTTGAGTCTAGCCTTTGATGACTAATAAGATTTTTAAAAAGATACATGTGGCAAGGCCATGGAAAGACATGAGGCATTCAGTAAAATATTTATACTTTCCATGTGCCCTGCACTGTGCTGGAAATAAGATTAATATTATAGAAAAGGCAAGACAGGTTCATAAAACAAGTGATAATTTGATATTCTGAACTGTAGAGTGGGTAATGAGAAATAAAAGCAGATGAGTTCGGAAGAGTAGAATGAACAGATTATGGTTAATGGAATTTCTAGTCAAAGAAAACATTTTTCATTTGTTGACAGAATTCAAAAGATATAATGTATAAAGATTTTTGAAAGTTCACAATAAGCAAAGTAACACTATATAACAGAAGAAAATTGCCACAGCCCAGTTCTTTCTTTAGAAATGTATTTGAATGCATTTATAGTATAAACCATTTCTATTTCCTTTGCGATGATGAGGGAAGAGCCACCTTTTATGAAATTTATGGAGTTTAAATTCAATAAGCACAGTGTTTACAATGTTATACATTCTTTCTTAGCCAAAAAAAGCAATGCCATTCAAAGCACTCTCTGTAAGAATGACTTATATTTTATTTATTGGAAAATATATTGACTCTCTCTATTCCCAAACTCTATGGTGCTTGAACACCATTTAACTCATTGTTTTATCTTTCTGGAGCCTTTTCTGTTTTCATTTACATACAGAATTTAATTTTACGTTAAGTATTTCATTTACTTACAGAATTTAACTTTTACAAAATTACAGTAAGATTTCCTATTGAGTGCATTCTGGACTTGTATGACTATATTTCAGGGATCCATCTCTCGTGGTCCACATAGTCTATGAGTTATTGTTGCTCTTAGAACCCAGTACTAATTGTATTCTATAAGCCATGGCTTCAGGTATGGTTCACAAAAGGAATGAACCAACACAGTATAAACTAAACCTTTTGGGGAAAACACTTAGCAATACCAATACTTGCCTGCCATAGCAGGGATTCAGAAATCAATACTGGCTAACATATTTACTTTTCTTCAATTTTGAACCTGTCGGCCCAAAATTACAGAAGAGAAAGATAGAGAAAGCATGCATGGGTAGAGAAGAGGAATGAATCAGAAATCTTATTTCTCACACATACTAAAAAAAATACATTTCTATAAATTAGCAGGGATATAATGTCAGTGGGAAGATTCATAGTTTAAAGGTATTCTTTCAAATAAAAATAATATGCATAACATGTAAATATGTTATATAACAGGAAACATTTGTACTACGAGGACATATTCCTTTATTCAACTTAGCAATTAGGTACTTAAAAAGACAAATATCAGAGAGAAGTTTTGATTGGGGCATGGCACATGGTAAGGAGAGGTGTATATTCAGAGCACGGAGTCCAAACAAAAAGGGCCAAAGTTGAGATCCTTGGTAAATAGCATTTGTGAGACCTGGGGAATCCTCAGCAAGTTCAGAGAAATAAATGTGGAACTAATGTTTCTCTATCTTTTTTTCTATAGTCTGATATATTTTTGGAGTCATATTCAGTTTGGTGTCCAGTTTTGGAAATACACTAATAGCTGTTTGGCTGGTAGACAGACACCATGATCTATACTTCCTAGTATCCATGTTTTGTGTGATCTCCTCCCTTGTACCGTGAGAGGGCAGTGTGGCTTGCTTCTAATCAATATAACATAACAACAGTGATGGGGATATCACACCTGTGGTAGCATTTCATAAAATTGTAACCCATCCTGCTAGGAGAATACTTCTTCCATTCCTAGGTTTGAGGAAGTAAGTGTGCATGTTCAGAACACTGTGGCCTCCGCCTGACAGCCAGCAAGAAACTGAGTCCCTCGATCTACCTACCCACAAGGAACTGAATGCTACTAACGAACTCCATGAACTTGGAAGTGGATTCTACCCTAGTTGAGCCTCTCATGAGACCACTGCACCAGTTGATATCTTGATTCCAGCCTGGTGAGACCTGAAGCAGAAGATCCACAAGGCCATGGTCTAAATTGTGAACTACAGAAATTGAGACAATAATGTGTGTTTGTTTCAACTGCTAAATGTGTGGCAATTTTTTATTTATATCAACAGAAAACTAATGCACTGAGCTTGGGGCATATTATTTAATCTCTCTAAACCTAAACTTAAAAAAAAATCTCTTATATTGTCCCTTATTGTGGGCTAATAGTATAACATCAAAGTAAGGTCCACTAAAAAAATTCTACAGAACATCAATGCCATGACAACCGAGGATGCAGATCTCTGAAAGCTTCAGAGAAAATGTGCACTGTATTCAGACTATCACTTCTCTAAGTGTTCCTCAGAACACTAATTTTACTGGATGTTAATAAATGTTACATGAAAAGTGTGTCCAGTGAAAAATAAATCTGAGAAAAGGGAGTAAACTAAAGTTAATCAGACTCCCGTTTCAGTTTTTCATGTGCTCTAATGTACATCCTGTATCTATGAAAAGGGATGAAAATTAAGAAGTTTGACCAAAAGTGACCTGAGGAAGTACCTGAGGAAAAGATGAGAATTTTTAATAAAAACCACTTGGAATTTGTTTCAAAAGAAACAAATGGATGACCTTGGTCCCCTGAGGCCAAGAAGAGGCCTAGTAGCATAGAATACTGCTACAGAAATTTGCCAGGATTTTTATTCGACAATTATTACCAAATATCATCTCAGCATTCAAAACAAACTAATAACCTTACAGAGTTTATCAGATTTTAAGCTCCCCAGGGTCATGCGGACATTCTCCTCCACTATTTGATAATCTGGGTAAAAAAAGTTTGAGAAGTATAACTTTAGGATGCTTTCAGTAATGCCTGACATGAAACTTGGCTATCAGGCAGAAGTTCTCTAACTCAGCAGGGAGCTGAGAGTGAAGGACAGGAGGGTAGTGTGTGGCAGTGGATTCAGGAGGGCACTGAAGCGTCAGGGAAGAAGGCCAGCAGGTGGATTCCTCCTGTATGTCACAATCTAACGGCTTGTAAATAGGGATCTAACCAGGTCCCAGTTAGTTCCCACTGTGTCTAGCAGAGAGCTAAAAGCCTGAGGGCTGCTTCCTGGAAATGGTAACCTTAGGGAATTTTTTGAAGGAAACAAGTAAAGGAGAGCTCCAGCTTTCAGGCACAATAGACCACTTTCTAGTGGAGAATAACAGCTCCCAGGGAGATGTAGCCTATCCTGAGAATATAAAGTGGAATGTCTGCTTCTAAAGATACTTTTTTTCTAAAAACTTTTTCATCCCCCAATCAGACATATTCTGGACATTAAGATCCTGACCTAACAAAATGACTTTTACAAATGAATGAATGAATGAATGAATGAATGAATGAATGAATGAATGAAATTAGATAATTGAAAGCAAAACCAGGTTCTTTGGTTTTATTTTGCTTTAGTTATCAGGATAATTACTCTTATTCAAAAAATTATTATAGTGAATAGAATCACTAAGTTTAAAATTTATCAGTGAATCTGACAACATGTATTTAAGGAAATTCGTTGTAAAAAGAGTATTAACCTTTCTTGTGTTTGATTCTTAAAAGGAGGTTAATGACGATGATTTCACAATTGTGGTACAGAAGACACCAGTTCGCTGCCCATTATCAGCACTTTAATAGCAAATTGATTTGTACCCAGCTCATAGTTGTAAAGTTCATTATGCGTCTCTGTTGACTTCTCAGGAATATAGGTCTTCTGAACTATAGAAGTACTAAATGGATACTAACAGGATGCCAAATTGGGGTAAAATACTTTTTGTTACTTTATTTTTTCCCTATTTTTAATTATTCTGGTTCTCATAAAGAAATTAACATTTTATAGTACTTCTCAAAAAATTATCTATCTAACCAAGTTAATGTGGTACAGATATAGATTGACATACAGATTCATTTATTTATTCTCCTTTTATTAGACATTTAGGATTTTAATGAACTTTCATCATTCTTATTTTGCTATGATAAACTTCCCTATATATTAATCTCTGTACCCATCTCTGAATATTCTTCTAAAATCACTTTCTAGACATAATATTAACAGATCATTACTAGATAACATTATTAAAATGCTTGGTACAGTTTACATATTAATATCCAGGAAAGTTGTCTCAATTTATTTCAGTGAAATAGTGGCATCACTGGGTTTTTTTTTTTATTTGGTTGATTTTTTTTTAAGAAGTTAGCTTCTACTAATTTTTTTTTCAAATTTGTAATGGTTGTAGCAATGAAAACTTATGGCTATTTAATATGTTTATCTCAAGTTAAATATATATACTAAGTAGAATTAATATGTACATAAAACTTTAAATATGTATAGAAGTAGCAATATAAAAAGAGAGTACAATATATAAATCATTTTAATGTCCTTTCCAGGCTTAAAATTCCATGCTGTATGATCTATTAAGGAAAAAGAATAAACTATTTATATGTGGTAAACACCTATGCAACATTAAATCTTGACAAAGCCCAAGATTTAAGTGTAGCTAGGCACACTGAGATCGTTCATTTTTAAGAAAGATGACCCGCTCCATGAAGAAAGGTGATTCCTGAGCAGACCTTAATGGATTTAGTTTTATTTATCTTCCTCAGAGGAAAACATAGTACTTCAAATATTGGCAGAAACTAGATAAAGTGAGGAAACAGCCACATATATCCATGAAGGAATATTTAGAGGTAGCCAAAGGATTTAGAATTTTATCCATCTGGGTTAGAAAAATAAGGGCCTTGGAAAGAGAATATATTTTGTTGGAAAATTCATTTTAAAAGTGCCAATAGTACATTATTATTATTACTGATATTATTAGTCCTCAAAACCTCATCAATTTTCATCTTTTCTAGATCAGAGCCCTCACCAAATGGATTACCACAGTAAGCTGTCATTCACTACAAGCATTTCTTTCTGCTAATCAAAGGAATCTTATCTTTTCTTGCTTCCAAATGATTCATTCACAAATATCAACATATAGACACATTAGAACAGTATACATTATTGCACCAAAGTCCACATTTTCTCTACTTTATTTTTAATAAACAATTGCGTTTAATAGGTTATCATTTAATGAGAGCTTATTATGTAATGGATATATAAAAAAGGTTCAATAAGTGCATGGCCAGACCTAGTTTGCAGTACTATCCCCAATTTATATATGTTATCTGAAAATTGAATAAAAGCATTATGTATAAGGTTTAATAAATTGGGAAGGTAGGGTGGGGTCATAACATAGAAATCAAATTACATGTCCTTGGTCACACAGATAGCAGAGTTATATAGTCAGTCCCAGAGATATCTGCTTCTTCCATACTTTAGTATTCATTTTTTCAAGTAAGCCAAAGTCTCTCAGCAGCAGTACCTGTCAGAAAATTATTTCTTCTTCCACACTGCCTACCACCAGTACATAGTAAGTATACAATGCATATCTATTTCAGGGCTAAAGGCATAATCCTGCATTGCAGATAATCTCCCACTAAATTATCCACTCTGTGAGTTCTGATGCTTATGAGATTTCAAATTTGACATCTCGAATAGTAAAAATTAAGAAATTATTTCAGGGTAAGAAGTAGAAATTACAACTTTTAGGAGAAAATTTGTAACTAGACATAACTAAATCAAAAGGCTGATTTAGATTGCGAGTGTACTTCAATTTAATTTTGTCACTGTCAAGTTTTATTTATTTTTATTTTTTGTATTTTGAATTTGAACAAGATGCCTGGCTATCTGAAATTATGTAAATTCAAGAGGCAATAAATCAAGCACATCATTCATTCACAGGTATATCCAAGAATATTAAATCACGGGTAAATGCAAGTATATGCAAGACAATGTGCCAGATGCTATGGAAATTACAAAGTTAAGAAAATATAAACCCTAATCTCAAGGAATTTGAAATCTACTTATGGAGACAAAACCTATAGAAAAACAAAGATCCAAAACAAAATAAACATCTATAAGTAAAAATTGATGGTTAGAAGAGTTATGATTTCTATGGGAGAGGGGAATGTAGAAGGTATAGCAATTGAATTGGGAGAGAGGGAAGGAAACAACGTTTTTGACCACATAAAACACACCAGGAACTGTTCCTAGTACTTTAACTTTAAAAAAAAATATGTAGTCCTCTAAAAATTTTTTCAAATGCATAATTTATGACTCATTATACAGAGGGAAACAGGGAGGGGCCAGAATATGGAAGGTCTTCACGCTGTGTAGATGCTCTCAGTGCTTAGCATTATCCCTCAGGCACAACAATTTCTGACTATGCTGATGACTTCCTATTGCCACCATATGTATCCCTGTTCCTGGGGGTTTTCTCTGAAACTGCTGATAGCTACTCTACCAGGCGCTGTGACAGGTCCAAAATACTAGGAAACTAGCACCTCTGAGGAGCAGACTTTGTCCTGCCAGCTGATGGGAATAGTTGTACACCTCAGATTGCTTGCCCTTTGACTGGGATAAGATTTTCCTCATGGAGTTAACCTCTAACTGTCCAATGTACAGCTGACTGAAAATCACACTTCTTTTTAGGGATTACTTGCCATTCCCAGAACAGTGTTCTCTATGCTTCCCAAATAAACTATTTGTACAGAAATCTTTGTTCTAGGGTAATCTTTATTCTATTAGTTAAGGCATGGGGAGCCTTTGTCTGTCTGTCTGTCTTTCTCTCTTTTTCTCTCTCTCTCTCTCCCGCCCCTTCCCTCCCTCCTCCCTCCATCTCTTTCTTTTTCTTCCTTTTTCTTTTATTTTTCCCAAAGAGGTATATCTGATAAAATTATGCTTTAGAAGAACCAATCACAATTAAGGGACTTTCACGCCCTTTAAAGAAATCTGAGTATTCCACATACTAAAGTAGTTTAATAATAATCTTACGTATTTTCTACTATCACAGAAAGGAACATCTGATATCTGGTATCATGTATTATTTTAGAATGATAGGCTTACTTATTCATTTCACTGTTCTTTTGAAGTCATATCAAAATATCAGACAAGATAGTAATATGATGATCTTATGCATGTTCTCTTTGGCTTTCATTTTGGCCATACAGCACACATTTATAACTATATTTTCAAAGCATTTTATGGTATTATTGAGAACAAATGAAGCTATCATTTTAGAATATAGCAAGTTACAGTGGAATCATACAGAAATTCTGCTTCTATTACTGTTATTGGTCACAAAAATAACTAGCTCAACAAAGATTCTTTAAGGGACTATGACTCACTAAAGCACTGAATGTTGGCTAGTATACACGGTATATGAAATAACCCTTGCCCTTGGGAGTTTATAATCTTAATAAGGCAACAACTCACAGAAATAATCAAATAATAAAAGATCAAAAATAATAAGGAATTCAATAAATATGATTGTCAGTACTGAGATGTAGTTCTAATTTTATTACAATGGCTATACTCCTCTCTACCAATCACCTTTCCTTTCCATGAGGGACAAATGGGAAATAAAGACACATGAAATAATGTAATGGAAAGCGGAATAGAACTTACTGTGTAAGCTAGACCAGAAGTAAAAAACATTTCCTTCCTCCCTCAAACTTAAACTTGATTCTTATCATTCTCAAAGTTAATACATGGAAGAAAAGATGTAAAAGAGAGGAGTGTGCCAGAAAGGTAACAGGGCCAGGCCTCCAGAGCCAACTGCATGTGACAACTTGGGCCAGCTGTGACCCAATCAGGAGTCTGGGATATGATCTATGCATAAGTGCTGGGAAGAGGGTAGAATGGCAGGGCATGGGGAGAGAGAGGAAACTTGAGAGCCTCACCAGTAAAACCTGTGGGAGATTTGTATGTGGTGATTTTGCCTGAAAGCATGAAAGATGTTTGCCTAAGAAAGATGTCCTGAGATTCACCCTATAGGATGAGTAAGAATGTAGCTTAAAACAAGCAAACTAAAGGACATGAGATAGGAGAACACACATACACACAATATGTCTTCTTCTACTCAGCTGCTATTACAAAATTCCATACACTCAGTGGCTTAAACAACAGAAATTCATTTTTCACAATACTGGAGGCTGGGAAGTTCTGGGTCAAGGTGCCAGCCAATTCAGTTCCTGGTTAGAGCTCTCTTCATAGCTTGCAGATGACCACCGTCTCACTGTGTCCTAGTATGACAAAGAGAGAGAGAGCAATCGCTCTCTCTTCTTTTTGCAAAGCCACTAACCCCATCAAGAGGTCCCTACCTCATGACTTTATCTAACCCTACTATTACTCCTAAAGACCCCTATCTCCAAATGCCATCACAATGCAGGCTTCAACATGTGAAGGGGGTGGGGGACATAATTCAGTCCATAGCACAACGACATTTAATAAATATGAACCATTCTAATTTTCTAATTTTCTTGGCAATATCATTTTCCAAGTTAGAAAGCCATACCATCCTCACCAGCTTCTCTCACTCATCATCTCAATCAATACCCAGTCAGGTCCTAGGTCCTGTGGATTCTATATCCTACAAAACATCCAGCCTATCCTTTCCTCTCCTAACCTACTTCCCTAATTCAGATGATCTTACTTGAGAATTACCTCTGATTAATTTCTCTAATCTCCCTGAGATAATCTCAATACTCTGTTTGCCCTTACCATAGATTCTGACACAAGGCAGAAGTTCCAGTAATGTTTTCTGCTTCAATTTTTTGAAAGTAAAATACATATTTCCACTTAATATAAATATAAACCTTATTTTTAGTGAATATTTTCTAGCAGTATTATCTTTCTATTGGGATACTTAAAATTATAGATAAAACATGATACATTATTTTACGCAAATCATTGTTTCAGAAGAAAAAAACCTCAGAGACAAAAATGAATCAGGCTCCTGTATATAGAGTGGTAAGAAAGTAATGAAAATGGTGCCCAGGAATTTGGAATATTAGGATATAACTGCCAAATAAAATTCAAAAGAAAAGGATTTTAGTTCATATAAAATAAGAAACTATAACAGAGACAAAACACAAAACTTGGATCTTTGAAAGATTATACTCTCAGTGAAAGAGTGACTAGGAAAAGATTCTAGCCCACCTCCCCAACAGACCAAATAAAAGCAGGTAGCAAAGAAATCTATCTAATCTACCTCTGGTATTGAGGTGAGGAAAAATTAGGACTGCTAATCTATAAACGGGCATTCAAGGACATTTAAGGTTCAAAATCATAACAACTGAGAAATTTGAAGAACCACAACTATACAAATTAATTTAAAATAATCCCAGGTCTCTGGGCAGAAACAAAATTAAGTCCTCTCATGAAAAAAGGAATCACTACCAGACCTCCCTCATTAGATTTGCACAGATAATGTCACAAGTATAATCTCATTTTCTAAAATCACAACTAATTTGGCAGGAAACGCTAACACGAGTAAGATCCAAAACTGAAAAAAAGAGGCAGAATTCAAGCTCAAATATTGAAAATATATGAAATGTACTTCAATATTAGAAACATATCAAATATTAGAAATAGGATATAAAATATAAAATGAATACTTCATTGTAATTCTAGAATTAAAAAAAGAATTAAAATGATCACCCAAACAATATAAAATTATCCATGATTATTTGAGAAAGTAACAAATTAATGTAGAAGTGAAAAACATAATTGTTGAAATTAAAAGCTAAATGAGCGTCCTTTTTTTTTAGATATTTACATAAGAAAAATGGAAACTGCCCATCAACAGATGTGTACATGAATGTTCACGGCAGGCCATTTTCAACAACAAGAGAATTATTAAGTAAAATGTGGTCAAAAAATAAACACTACTCAACAAAATAATCTACTGATCCATGTAATAATATGGTTGAAACTCAAAAGCATTTGGTTGAGACCAAGCTAGAAACCAAAGTGTACGTATTGTATAATTCCATTTATAGACAGTCCAAAAACAGGCAAAATCTAGCATAATAGAAATCAGATCAGTAGTTACCAAGTTTAGAGAGGCATGCTTGGAAAAGAGCATGGGGACCTTTCTAGGGGCCATCATTTTTGTCTTTAAGTTATGTGCTTACATGAACACATATAATTGTCAATAGTTATACATCTGTCTATTTTATTGTATGTAAAGTGTACCTCAAAAAACCATTTGGGAGCAATTTTTCTGTACAACTGAGGAAACACTGAAATTATAATAATAGCTAATATTTATTGAGTGCTGAGTGCGAGTCTTTTTTATACATACACAATCTGGTAATCCAAAAAGAGCAGGGCTTATTTTCACCACATTTTCCTTTAAAGAAATTGAAGCACATAGAAATTAAGTATCTATTTGTGCAAACATTTATACTTAGTAAATAAATGAGTTGAAATTCTAACCTAAGAAATTGGACCCCCTAGCCCATACTTGGAGATGCATTAGACACTGATTCTGGGCCATCCTCAGACTTAATGAACCAGAAACTCTAAGATTAGGTCTAAGTCTGAAATGAAAGTAACTACCTTAGGCAAACTTGCAGATTTGTATCCTGAAATATTTACAAGAATGTTCATAGTATATTTGTTTGTAATAGCACATAAATGAAAGCAACTAGAAACAAGAGAGATAATAATATTGCATTCTATATATGTAATGTAAGACTATTGAGTAGCAAAAATACATGCCCTTTAGCTATTCTCATGGATATGGATATCATAAAAAAATTATATAAAATGAAGACAGCAAGTTGCAGATTATGTGCAATATGTCATTAATATTAATTTCATAGACTTTTAAACTAATCAATATATTGAATAGGTGAAATAAAACCATAAAGAAAAGCAGGAGCATTATAAGTACAAAATTACAAATAGTGCCTTTTTCAGGGAGTGGGGGTAGAGAATAAAAGAGAATAAATGCACAAGAAATTTTAACTATACTGGGACTATATTCAGTCATAAGTGTAGGCATATTCTTTACATTATTCTTTATACACACATTATTGTGTTATTATTTATATAGAAATTAAGAGTAAGAAATATAACAATTGTACTAACACCCAAAATAACTGGTTATTTTTAGTAAAATTGAGCTTATGTACACATGCAGATTTTAAAGAACAGATAACACATTACAAATTATAGGTTCTAGACTGGATTTGATACAAATAAAAGATTGAACATGCCACTCACTTATTCATTATTTCTAGTTTAAAATGAGGAACATTCACAAGTAATTTTGAAGAATTAATGTTTCTACTTAGATTCTTTGGAACTAAAATTGCCATGATGTTGCTCCATTCAGCACCAGTTTACAGAGGGTTAAAAACATAAATAACTCCTGTCAATCATTGTTGGAAGCATGTGATCAGTTGTCAGCCACACCTGAAATAATAACTAACACTTGCACAAAGCTTAGTGTCAGGCACTATCCTATTTGCTTAGCATGTATTAATGTATTTAATCTTAGGACATTACTATGTCATATGTTTAAGTTTCTCACCATTATGCGGCAGTGTAATTACGGGAAAGAGCGTTTACATAATCCTCAACCAAAGAAACACCTCTGGTTGGGAACAGAGCTAACATTTAAACCCAGGCTCTCAGGCTCCATATCTGAATTCTCAGTCTACATGTGATAGGACCTCAGAGTCCCTATAAAGGCAGCAGGGTATACTCCCATGTCCCTAAAGTGCTGGGGACAGAGCAAACACATCAGGTGTTTTATGTTATCAATGAGAAATTCCATCTGCTTGAGTGGTGAGAGCCAAACACACGATAAATAAGCGTTCTATTGTCAGGAGAGCAGAGAAGATGACAGCAGAAAAGAGACCCCTGGAGCGTGGAATCCACTTGCCTTTGGATTACAAGTCTTCACTGAGCAAAGGAGGGGACTGAGTTGAATATTTTTTGAGACTTTGAAAATCTGAGTCAGTCTTTCACTTTCCTTAACAAAAGAAAAATATTTTGGTTTGGTATAAAGGTATTAGGTCTCTATATCTAAATTCTGTAGACACTGTTTTTACCTTTACTTTTGCAATGGAGACATCTGAGTCAACATTTTCCTTTTTTTCCATTTTAGATACTAGTTTGTCTTTTGTCAGTGTTTAATTTTTTTCTTTGTAAATGTATTTCAAAAATCTTTACAAGTTTACGGTTCTCTTTAAACTGACTTTGTTTGGAAAGGGTGAATATAGATAGATTTTCATTTCTGTGCCTCTTTCCAATTCTGAAAGCCACACCTTTGAAACGTAATTGTTTACTTCTGATTATCTTGATTACAACCTCAGGAAAATACATAATATTTAAGTTGAATCCATGTTCTTTGTTTTACGTATTCTCATGATTGTTTTATTGGTTTTGGTTTTTTGTTTGTTTGCCTTTCATCTCTGCATTCGGAACAACTTTCTCAAATCCATCTTCTACATCACTGATGTAGTTTATAAAACCTCATTATCTTATTCATTTTCCTGTTTTTAATCTTAGCAGTTCCTTTTTAATGATTTTCTGAACATGTTTCAAGAGTTGTATATTATGTCCTATTGAGGATACTAAACATTCTTCTAAAATTTTTCTTCCATTAGGTAAGTTGCAAAGATCTGCTTTTCTTCTGAACATTCGGGATGATACTGCTGAATTCCTTGTCTTTCAGTTTCCGCAAAGACTCTTTCCTTTAGGGGGTAGGGAGAATAAGAATAATCTATTCTAAAGGAGGATAGCTCAGAATTCTTGTACATTCTATCTAATTCAAACTATTGGCTGTCTGGCAAAAAGGTTTGCATACTTATTAGTGAAATTCCCAAAGTCTTGTGGGCTTTCATTGACTTTGGATCTGTGGCACTAAAATAGCCCAGCCCTCTCATACTTGGATTTAATAAATATACAGAAAAATTAAATCCATAGGATATAAGGCTAATGGGGCTGTATTCTGACTCTGCTTATTTACATTTTAATTATGGGAACCACACTTCTTAGGACGGATGTACAACCATAGGGATCACACTCAGTACTTCCCTGATCTGACCAATAAACACAAAAAGAGATGACTGTTGAGGTGAAAAGAATAGTGCTGTCTCCCTCAAAGAGTGTCTGCTAATCAATACAGTCGCCTACTTAGCACAGATCCAGGAGGAACAGAATAGGAAAAGAACAAAAGGTCTTAACACATACTTTGAGGCAGGTAGACTCAATTTATGCTTATAAATTACAATTTTTAACCCACTTCTATAGTTCTTATAGTGAGTAGATAGACAATGAGCTGATTGTCTAGTTTTCAGTTTTCATCTATCTGAGTCCATGAGTATATTTAAGTGTAAATTTTGGAGATATTTTACCTAATGTTGTTATACAAATAGTACTGAAATCTTGCTGGCCCCATTATTATGGGATTTATATAACTGTATTCTCTGTGCTTACCACCTCATTTATATAAATATGCATACATATATATTTCAACTGGATGGTAGGTAGGTTACAGCTTGTCTACCCTTTAAAATCTGCCAATAGGTGAGGAAAAAATGTATTGTTATTGTCATTGATGCTGCTGTTTTTTCAATGGTATTTTAGAATTGAGACTGGAATACTGTTAATCAGAATTTTTTAAAAATAGATGTTGGTATATTAAAGTGTCATTTCATCTACTTTGTCTCTCATGGATTTTATTTTCAAAGTAAAATCTTAACCAAAAGTGGAATATTAAAAAAATCTCATTACATGCTCTAAGTAAATATCACTTTCCTTTTCTTTCCCCTTCTGGGTGCTTGCCTAAGTTAATGGGCTTTGAGGGGCATTATAAAGACTCTCTAGTGCCATTATTATAATCTAGACATTTCATAAATGGAAATTTATGTTACAGAGTTTATTGGTCATGGCTGTGTTTTTTTTAAAATAAGTGTCTGCTTGAAATAGTTAATTGATTTAATTTTGTCATTAATAATGAATATAACTCACCCTCAGGGATGTATTCTACAGATAGCTTAGAGCAGAAAACCAAAGGCAATTATGTCCCATTCCAATGAGGGAGGGAGAAAGGTTAGGGAGAATGAAGGCCAAAATTCCAGAAGAGAAGGTGGCTACCAGCTACCACTTAGCATGGGAGGAAACCTAGAGCACTAAGGGACAGAAACAAACAAACAAACAAAAACTTGTCAACGAACCACAAGTTTGCTGAAGGCCACTTATATGTCACCTAAACGCTTAATGACCTTTAAGAACAACAGAACATGGTCCTACTATCTCACCACTCATCTCACATCTCACCTTCACAAGATTTTCCTTTCTCATTAATGCATATCTATCATGTTAAAAATCGGCATCTCTTTCCTGACCTTGAGTTGAGATAAACAGCAAGTTTCCAATATCCATAAAATAAGATGCCATATTCTTCTGGGTAGGAGGCAGAAGTTGCATAATCATAGAGAAAGTCTCAGTCTAACAGCCTCAAGTCTACAGAAGCGGGAAAAACACATCTCAGGTCAAGAGAGACACTGCATCAGTTCACAGGACGGCTTAAGTCAGAGCTTCCAATGAATGTGTAGTAACCGTGGAGACATTGCTGACATAGAAAGGGTAGACCTACTCTCATCATCTTGGAGGAAAACTGTTAGTTGGATCTCTGAAGAGGACATTTAAGCCTGCCACTCTGTCATGACTTCTTACTTTGACTTGTATTGTGTTTCACATTCTCTAAAGCTAAAGCTTTTTAAAAGTTTTTTTTTTTTTTTTTTAAGAATGAGCTTGCTAAACTTATTAGCTGCTTAAATATACAGGAACAATGTGTCCTATAAAGTTAAGATGTTCCACTCAACACACTTAGCTTTTAAGAAAAATGGATGATTCTGAATCTGAAACCAGTGCTTAGTTAACCAATTAAAAAGTCAAACTTGAAACTAGTGGATAAATAAGTACATACTGGAGATCTAAATGAAGGACACAGGTGACAATATTGTATTGTAAACTTAAAAGGTGCCAAGAGCCTAGATCATAATTGTTCTTACCACACACACACAAAAAGAAATAATAATTATGTGGCATGATAAAGGTATTAGCTAACACTAAGATGGTAATCATATTGAAATATATAAATGTAACAAATCAACACATTGTACACTGTAAGCTATGCAATATTAAATGGCAATTATATCTCAAAAAATAACATACACAGCCATGCAAGTCAACTTTCACAATAAATGCCAAGGTTATGATAAAGAAACTTTTAAATTCCAACTAATCAGCCTATTTCTGACTTTACCAGGATACATGTTTACTCAAAAGTTTTCTAAAAAAAAAAATAATAACAATAATCACAAAATTTCACTAAACGCAACATATGATTTAAAATAAAAATTTATATAAAAGGATAAATGTTCTGTTCTCATAGGAAAAAAAGCTCTGGAAATGACTTGAAAGGAAAACACTGTGTTTGGCCCTTGAAGCCCCTGCTTGGGACTGTAAGATACACTTTGGTTTATATAAACTGCACCAGCGATTTTCTCTGGGGAATTCCAAGTGTAAAATATAAAATATGCTGTAAATACTATGAACAAGAGTTGATTCTGTGTGATAGTATTCTATTTTTCAAAAATAAATGTAACATTTAAGGCATCAGAAAAAAATAATGTTTATCTAAATTTAGAGTTGGACCTATCTCTGGTTTATTTTTTCACTCATGGGAACTTGTAGTTAAGATTGAACCATGGTTCAATATAGTCAATAAATATATTCAATTGACTAGGTGCTAGCTATAGTTCTGGGGGTTAGAAACACAGCAGTAAGCAAGATAAAGATCCTGCTCTCATAGTTTACATCTTATGGGAAAAGAGTAGTTGATAAAAGTTTAGACAATAAAGTACTATAAAGTAACATAAATAGGGCTACATGACAAAGAATGATTGAGACTTCTTTATTTTGGGTGGTCAGGGAAGGCTTTCTGAGTATGTGATGGTTCACCAGAGATCTAAATGAGAAGAAATAAGCCATGTACAGATATAGGAAAAGATCAATCCATATGGGAACAAGTTAAAGGGCTTAAAGTAGAAACGATTCAGCATTTTGGGGATCAGAAGGACCTATTACTGGAACTCAGTGAAAAGAATGAGAGTGGTATTTGAAGAGGTCGGAGAAGTGGGCAAGCAGATGCCACATCACCCAGGGCCTCAACGGTGGCGTTAGGTTTAACAACCTCCTTACCTGACTTGTAGCCCTCGCCAATTTTCAGTTTTCATGATGTGCATACATCCCCCATGGATGATTTCATGCTATCAAAAGTTTTAAATCTGGCTCACAAAATCATGAAAATTTAACAATCCCAGCATGAGCCCATCTGGCAGAGTAAGGATGCTGAACTGCACTTGCTCGGAGTGGGGGGAGGTTGGGAACCCAAACACGGTTTCCCATGTGTTTCATCCCTCTGATTTCCACTGAGGGGAGATGAGGGAGAGTATTCATTCTAGTTCTCAACAAATTGAAACATGCAGAAACAATTCCACCTTTCCTCTGCTGCCACCAGGGAGAAGAGGTGTGACTTACCTGATTGGTGAATTTGGGAACTGGAACTGGACAGTCAGGTGGTGACCCTTACGGGCACTTTTTCAAATCTGCTCGATCACAGGCAGAGAGCATGCTGACTTGTTCGTCCATGCAGGAAAACATTTGGAGCTGGCTTTGCCTGAGTAGAAGGAAGCCTGCAATTCTGGAGAATGAATTTTGGAAAAAGCCATAAGTCCATTGTGGCCTCACAACTAGGAAACATTCTCTTACTATTACTAAGGGTGATGCTAGGATTTCTATTTCTCTTGTCTCTTATGTGTAAACTCAGTGGATAAATTAATAGGAATCATATTTTTTACCCTTAAAGTCCAACGTTATTATAAGAACAAAAAGGACTTTAGCATGATAATGATCTGAACTGATTAATGTTTTACATAAACAGAATGACAGAGAGAAGGTGGTAAGATGTCTTCCCTAAATGTTATAATTTAACAGAGACTGTAGGATGAGAAGAAATCAGCATCAAAAAGATCGGGGAATACTGTTTCTGGCAGAGAGCAAAGATCCTCTGGTGGGAAAGAGCATGGCAAATTCTAGAAACTAACAGAGGCCAAAATGAGTGAGGAAGAACATAGTACCTATTTAGATAAGAGAGAGGCAGGGCCAGACCTTGTTGGGCCTTGTCAGGACTGTGTTAGCACATTTTGGCACCTCTGTACAAATTGGAAAAACATGCTTCCTCAGAGCACATAAATTAGGGGGGAAAAAAATGGTCTCTATGGGCAAGAAAATTAGAACAAGGTGCTCTATCCCCTCTGTTGATGTAACCCTAAGCCCCAGGACAGAGCTTGGGTAGCAGCAAGCTGGTAGAAGAAATCCAAGCTGCACAACCAGCCATATGGAAAGGAGTGGGATTTTATTATAGTGTTGGAGAGAGGGACTGACGAGTTTGAGCAAGTGATTGAAAGAGCAGACTATACAGTAAAGAAACCAACCTGCTTGAGTTTCATTTTTGGCTCCACTATTTGGGGCTGGATACTAAAGTTCTATGTGCCTCCATATTCCTATTTATAAAACATGAATGATAATAGGGCCAACTTCATGGGACTGTTCTTAATCGTAAATGAGTGATATGTGTAAAGCACTTAGAATAGTATCTGACACAGAGCATTTGCTTCATAAATGTTTGCTAAGACTATTATGTGAATTATATGTTTAAAATAGCATCTAGCTGATATGTTGACAATAAACTGTAAGGAACAAAAAGAAGAGGGGACACCAACGAGAAATCCACTGCACGAGTGAACGTGATAGATGAGAGTTGTATATTAATGTATAATATAATTAGGTGATGTGTAATATTCAAATATAGTAACTGATATCACCCATGTCAATTACCCATGACTATTTCATATTTATTTCAAAAAGATAAGAAAAATTTTTAAACAGACATAATACACTTTGAAATATTAATTCCTTACTATTAACAAGTATCAAGCCAGTATTCAAATTTTCTAAATTTTCATAATTTTTACAATTGGTTCAATTAAAGATGCAAATAAAATTCATGCATTGTAGTTATTTAATGTCTCTTAAATCAACAGATTACCTTCCAGCCAATCTCTCCTTCTCTCTCTCTCTCTCCCTCACCCCGCCCTCCCCCCACCCCGCCTCTCTCTTTCTCGGATTGTACTTGATTCCTCCATTTATTGGTAAGAACAGAAACAAAGATGGTTAAAAAGAGATATGTTGAGAAATGGGCAAGACTGGGTCATAAGACAAGTGGTAAACACCATGGCCCTTCCCTAAGTCACCATGGCTAAACTAAACATACTTGGATGCAAAGAGATTCTAGACACCAGTTTTTTACTGTCCAGTTTGTGAAAAAACAACCCTTGAAAAGGTAAAATTTTTTTGTTTAAGCTTACTCATTATATCTTAGTTAAACAGATCTCTGCTGGGATGGTTTGCACATGATCCTGAGCAGAGCTGGGAGGTGCAATGCATGATCTCTTAATGTTTCTTTTAAGACTGGAATTCTATAATTGAGTAAACTCACTATTTCTAGAATTCAAGTCCATTGAGTTTAGGTTAAGTGGGGTCTGGGTTAAGGAGAGAGAGTCAGTGTTCTGAATTACTTCTAAAGAAGAATTAAACGTCTGATTGGATCCCAGACTTACAAGGAAAGTCATATAAACCATACCTGAGATAACAACACATTATTTTTCCTCTGCTCTAAGGAGAAGCCAAGTTAAAAAGTTGTTCAGAATAAGTTACTCAGGTAAGACTGTAACAGGTGAACACCTAGGTCATGCTGCAATAAGAGATGAAGGAGCCAACCCAAGGGACTGATTTCTTAGCCAGGAGAAAATTCAGTGTGCACAATGGCCCCAAACAGCAGTCACACATTCTATCTGAAAGACGGATTAAACATAGGTAGTCCACCAAGTCACACATTGTAAGCATTCACCTCTGTTATTTTGCTCAATTTCTTTGTAGTTAAAACAAAAAAGATCCTGCAATATATTTTGTCACTTTAATTCATTTCCATTAATATTAGATTCGCTATTTATATTTAATTTGTAGAAGTTCAATGCTTAATTTTAAAAAACCCAATGCATTAGTAACATTTTAATAAATGATATCTAATAACTATTAAAGATCACTCAAAAGGTAGAAGTGATTTAATTTCTTAGGACAACTCTTTTATGACCTCATAAACAGAAACAAAATGTTGCCTATAAGAAAACTCAAAACTTTGACACATTCACAGCATAATATCATCCTAAGTTCTTCCTGCAATATTAATGTAAAAGTACATTGGCACCCTCTTAGAATCTGTGATTCAGATGGGGGTTTTTTGTAAGAAAAAAAAAATGTCTAGAAGAAGGGTAACCCAATTCCAAAAGGCAGAAATAGTATTCCACCCTCACAAACACACCTGAGTTCCAAGAGAAGTCTGGGGTAATTATATAGAATATTTAATAATTACTTATATAGGAGCACAAATTAGTAAACACTGTATCTTCCACTACCCCTTCTAATTATCCTCTTCCTGTATTTTTTCATAGGCTCAACAGTGAAACAGGCTGAAATTACATCAGACTTAGAAGTAGTAAGGAAATGCATAGTAAATTTTTAAAAAATTATTATGAAAATTCAACTTTTTTATTATATAATAAATTAGAAGTGTATGTATGTATATACACTATATTTACGTATGTATGTGTGTGCGTGTGTGTGTGTATAATTCTACCAGTAAATTTATCAGTATTTAAAGTTAATCTGAACAAATCTTAAAATTCAGACAGAGCAGACCAGTTGGCTTATATACAGTCCCACCATGCTTCATCCAACATAATCCCCACCCACCTCCTTAGCCCTATATTCTATCTTTTCCGCAGTACCACCAAGTTCCTGTTATACAATGTCACTCTTATAAGTCACATATCTTTATCTGTGTATTTTCCCTTGCTTTTTCTTCTATCGCATTCTTTTCCCTGGCTATTTTGTGCACAAATCCTTACTTTCCCAAAGGACACAACCCAATATAAGCTTTTAATAAGCAAAAGTACCCCTCTTTCCACTTTCACACTCCCCACACCCACCCAGTGCCTGGCAGTTACCGCTTTTATAGCAGTCGACTAGTTGTATTTTCCTTGTTCACATATCCTTCTCCCACCAAAGCATCAGTTCTCCTCTAAAAGTAACTTGTTCTAATTATTGCTTTATCCCTAGTACCCTCTGTGAGCAGTGGCACAGGGAAGTCATTTGCTTCTATTTGTCATACTTTCTATTTATCTCATTAAGACAAAAATGTTCTTGATACTTTCACTCATTTCATTGAGCCATTTGGCATCTCTACTGAACCGTCTCATTAGTTGCTTCAAAAAAGCATGATCCTTCTCCTCACCTCTCCTGACCAACCTGGTTTTTTGAATTTCAATAAGTAGCTTCATACTACATAGTAACCTGGGGATTACACTTAGCCCTTTTCTTTTCCACAACCCAGCACCTACTCTTTCAGTAATTCAGTTGGTTCTGACACCAATAAACTTGGAACCCATAGCTGCTGATATCACACGAGTCTCAGCTACTATTATCTTCCCCTAAGCTAGTGCCATAGCCTTCTAAGTGACCCCTTTTTATATTTCATCTCTTTTTAGTCTATTCTCTTCAAGCCACCAGAAAGATCTGTTAAAAGTGCAAATAAGATAATATCATCTCTATCTTAAAATTCTTTCTTAAAATAGTAGTTTCCCATATCACTTATATTAGAATGCATCTAGGTATCATGGATTATAAATAGGGCTATCAGATTTATCAATAATAACACAGGATACCCAGTTAAATTTCAATTTCAGATAAACAATGAATGTTTTTAGTATAAAAATGCCCCCTGCAATCTTTGAGATATATGTAAAAGGTATTAGTTGTTTATTTGAAACTCAATTTTAACTAAGTTTCCTGTATTTCACCTGGTGATCCTAGTTTTAAGGCCCAGTAAAACCTGGTATCTGTCTGTCTCATTTTATTTGGTAGGACTCTTTCCCTTATTCACTATGAACAGTTCACACTAACATTCTAACCATTGCTAGAATATGCTAAATTCATTCCCATCAGAGGGGCCCTTCACTTTTTGCTTTCTCTGCCTTAAACATCTTTCTCTGATCTTTTTAATGCCTGGCTCCTTCTGATTACTCAAGTTTTGACTTACATGTCATCCTCAAAGAAGCCCTCTTTGACCATCTTATAGACTCTTATAGACTGCTCAGTTTATTTTGTTTATAGTACTTAATATAATTTAGTAATTCTTTTTCTTTGCTTATTTACCTGTTGTTTCATATTTTTATTAACATTTTTAACTATAATCTACCTTTATGAAGTCAGGGAACTTTTCTGTCTCTTACAGGATAAGTTGAATAGCTCTTGAATGGATGAAGAAAAGAAAGAGGGACTTCGATCCCAATAGATTTTAATTTGTTGTCTGGCATCGGAATTTAGATAGAGCTTAATTCAAAGACTGGTTCTGACAGTCAAGAGTTTGAAATCCAATTCTTATAATCTGAGTAACTGTGAGCAAGTTATATGATTTTTAAAGTATTATTTCTTCATTATTAAATTTGAGATAATAGCGGTACCTGCTTTATAAGGCTACTGTAAGAATTAAGAGTAATTTTTTTATACTCAGCATACGGAAAATAATGTTAGTGATTACCACCACTCTTGTCGTTGTTTCTATTTTACAAGCAACCCAATTTACTATTGAGTCTTTTAGACGTTATCCAGATCCACATCACACTCAGCAAAGTTTTCATTTGAGAAGGATAATGAAAAATACAGATGTTTAATAAGAGGTGATTTGAGAATGAAGCGAATACAGAGGAAGGCTGCAATTATTTCCCTCACTAAGCTCCTGGGGAGACAAGGAAGAAGTCTGAGCACGAATATGAAAGACTCTTAACCTGATGCCTGAATTCTATATTCTCAGGGACTTCTGGGGGATTGCAAAAAAAGAAAAGAAAAGAAAGAAAAAGAAAAATGATTATCCTATTTTCCACCTCTTCTAGATTTATTCTCTAATTCCTTTCTGAGACTGAAGTTGGTAGGACTGGAGAAAAATAAAAAACTAGCAAAAAAAAAAGGGGGGGGTGGGTTACGAATGACATTTGTGTATGAATGGCCAAACATCCTCGGGATACCAACACCCAGGCACTGACTCCTACTAACTCATGGAAAGATATCAGAATAGCCTTTCTGGTGTAGAGCACCTGAGATGTAGCAAGTATCCACATTAAGAAACCAGAACTGCTTCTGAATAAAATCAAAAGGATAGACTCCTGCCCCTAAAATAAGTAAAGTAAAGAGAATTTTAAATATGTTCTACTTTCTCTATTCAGAATGGATAAACCCCAGAATCTAGATGCTTTTGTATAATTTCAAAGTTAAATATATTGTTTTTGTCGATACATGATTACTAATTTTAAGAGGCATCCTCCTGCAGTACAGAATATACAGGGAAAAAAATAATAAAGTACACGATTATACATTGTTAATAGTTAGAGGAATTTAGATTTTAAAATCAATCTTTCTTTCCCAGACAGGAGAGAGAAAAAAAGGCTTTTAAAACCATTCCAAACTATTTTTGTTTTCTCAAATCAAAATATAAAGAGGTTAGTTCATTTTTAATTGAATTAAAAATAAAGTCACAGGGATTAGGAACAATATATCAACTTTCTGTTCAAAATGCATGTTTTTAGCATTAGATGTAGTGTAAAAAACATGATGCCATTGTAACTAAAATCACGCTTTGGATACTCTGCCAAATGCATGTTTTTCAGTCATGCAAATAGTGTCCTTTTAAAACATGTATTTATAATTTACTCTGAAAAAAATTGTTCAACAAGATTATTTCATTCTTTTCTACATACACTGATTGTATAGCCAGTGAAATTTTATTGAGCTAAACATAAATATGGTTTTCATTTGACTAGCCATTGCCAATTAATGCTACAAATTCCAGAGGTTGAACTTTACCAAACAAATTTACCTGAGAGAGAAGTGGGACAATGTCAAAGGGAGATTTGGCCTTGACTAATCAAACACCATTTACTTGTTTTCAAAGTTCTCTCATAATCAGATGTTTAAATGCACTCATACAATGGAAGGAGAAAGAAAGTACAAAGTGAACTTTAAAGCAGCAGTTAAAAGAAACAAAAATCCTGTTCTTTATTAACAGAAAATCTGAGGATACAATACTTTGCACGCATTCCTTTCAAATTATACCCTTAATGTCTATGGATGATAGTCATAGTGGCCTAGGAAATTATATCAGTTAGATAATACCACTAATAATGTGGCTTGAAAACATTTTTTAGCAGTGTAGGTTTATAATCAAATTATAGGTATCATAACTGGCATAATAGTAATAATTCATACATCAATATATCCATTAATTATTCATTCATAACTATTTTTAAGGTAGCCCATTAACCACTGAACATAAAAAAACTGGTAACTATCGGAATATAGACAGAAAATTCTAAACTATATATGTAAAGTTGTAGGCATATTCACATGCATCCAACCATGCATTACATTAAGCTATACAGAAAAATGTTTGAATTTGCAATCATAAACATCATCTAGTACCAAAAACGATTATTTATCTTACAATGTGAAGGGTTCATACTTTAAGTTACTTTAATGGCCTGGAAAGCACACTACTGTCTTGAATGAACTGGAATTTCCAATCATCTCTAATATACAAAGTAGCCATTATCTAAATACCTTTAACCTTATTATAAAATAAAACATCACAATTATGCTATGCCCTGTAATAAAAGCATAACTGACAATCCTCTTCACAGTAACTATAGAAAATAAGCTTTTATCACCAAGTTAGGCAAAATAATGAACACTGAACTCAGGTTTTTCTGGCTTCTCATCCAGGCTCCTCCATGTATTAGCAATATGACATATGAAATTGAGTCTGATTTAGCTTCCCTGTGCCTCAAGTAACTCCTTATATAAAATAAGGACAATAACTTGCCTCATAAAATAGAGGATGAAATGTGGTAACAAATAAATACTTCTGGCATTTAGCTCATGCTCAGTAAATGTTATTAGTTTCCTTTTACCTCTAGAATGAAGCAAGGATATCAACCTTCACAGAATGAGGAATTTCGAGTTAAGTCAGATTTCTGTGAGCCACTTCAAGCTTCAGTTTAAATTTGGTATGGCTCTCATTACCATCCCAGACACTTCCAAGACAAGCGACTATCCTTCCTTCCAGATTAGAATGCCCCAGGATCCAGAGCAAAATCAACTAATCTGAACAGAGACTGAGCAGATAAAGATTTAAATTTGCTTAATAAATCCTCCCTTATAGGTTTAAGAAGAACCTTAGACATTACTTTTGAGGGACATATAAACCACATACAGATACCAGCAGCTTTTCCTCACAATATACCTCCTTACTACTACAATAATTCTCTTCCCTGCCATCAACTGACCAGTACATATGTTCAAGGCATAGTGCTAGGTATTAGACATCTACTTCACATCAGCACAGAATGTTTAGGTTATAATTTCTTAGCATGTAAGATATATATGATACCCAAGATACATAACTTTACAATTTATTATTTCTCAGTCCATGGAGCACACTACAGACCACCAGTCCCTTGGACACCATGTGATCGATGTTGATCCTGCCTCACTGACACCAGATTCCAGTTGTCTCTGTGAATTCATGGTTCACTCTAAAAAACAAGGTGGGTACAAATTTTTTTCCTGTTATACTATATTAAATGGCACAGGCCAACAAATGTCAATGTAAGGACATAGTCGGCTGTATATTCTGATGTAAAAGCATTTAATGTAGAATTCCTTTTCTTTACCCTCTTCTGGATTAGGAAAGTAAAGCCTCTTGCCTATCCCACTGTTAAAATGGCACACAAAAATGCTTGAGCCCCCTAAGTCTTAGTTTATAAACAGCTTCTTCATTAGCTTTGGTAAAGTGCCTCCTGGCTTTTGTTAACTGTCGAGTCTAATTATGTGGTAGTTTACTGGTTTTTATTGAATGTACTTAGATAAACTTTTAGCTTTATTAGGTGATAACTTTGTTCATTTGGCACAACTTTTTGCTTTCTCGGCTTGTCATCTGAGTTAATAATTACTTCCCTATAATCGGTGGATGTCCTTGTTTACAATAAATGCCCCTTTAGCCTCCTAATTGTAGATCTTCATCTCTATTTAAAAGTCAATTTAGGAAAAATGGCTTTTCTGCCTCTTTAATTTGGACACTTAGTAGGAAATAGCATTCCCTTCATCTAGTAAGCATTATTGAGTGCTTAGCTTGGTTTTAGCATTGTGCTAAGTGTTATGGAGAAAACAAGGTGGCCTCGGACTCAATCTATCTTCAAGGAAAACCTTAAATTCCCATTTCAATTGCTTTATTTGTACTCACCCTGTATCCGAAGTGTGTTGTGTTGCCCACAATGCCTACTTGGTCAACCTAGCAGACACATCAATTTATTTCTCATGTCCTCAAGGATCAATTTCATATTCTGTTGTTGGTGTTCTATACCCTCCAACCCAGGGAAGGCAAAATTTTCTCTTGTCAACTGTGTTTCCAAACGAATTCATGTATACTACTGGCCATATTGAATACTAGCTATGAATTATAAATAGGCCCTTATCTGTCTATATCTTTCCTACAAAACTTAAATGCACACAATATTTTTATACATTTCAGCATTCACAAGGCTTAGATCAGAGTAAATCCATATCTCCTTAAGTCAGAATTCCAGAGATTACAACTCTAGTTTTATAAAATCTACCGTAAAGCTTCTACTACATTAGAAGGAAAAAAAAAAAAAAGAGAAGAAGAAGAAGAAGAAGCATAATCACTGGGTTTCAGAACAGTTCCTGGTGGCACTTATCTCACTCTGAATAATGTTGGTTGGATTTTAAATATCATCCAAAGAAGACTGGACTAGAAGGTAACAAAGGCTTGGGTCTGCCACTCTCTGATAATGTGAGCTGGGCCAGGTTATTTAACTTCCCTGGATATTAGTTTCCTTATTTGTATCATATAGTAGTAGAATTAATGCTTACTAAGTGTACCTTGCAGTGAACAGTCCTTTTGTTTCTATCACATAAGTTTGTAAAGTGTACAGACACTTGTGTAATATGCAACAAGCCCAGTAAATGTCAAAATGTCTGGTTTAGACATCATGCATTAGATAAATTTAGAGGAGAAAGACTTGGGACACTTAAGCCAAAAGTCAATTACAGTTATTATAAAATGATCTAGATGATCCAAATTGACAGACCATGAGCATAAGCTGCACTGCAATACGAACATTAGCCTTCCTCAGGCAGACAGGTCCCCTGGTGTACTAACACATGTGAGCCTGAAATGAGTGGTTACATCAGCTGTTATTCCTAGAACATTCCTAGATAGACATTGCAGGTGTGTTGACTTCAAAAGTAACTGGATATTACATTTAACCAGACCGAGCAGAAAAAAAAATCAAGTTCATGGTAAGGATATAGAGGATGATCATCTTTTCTCCATAAGCTTTTCTGGAAAAGAAAAAAAATAAACACTACAGACAGATTACTTATAAAGTTGTTTTAATATAAAATTCAGTTGATTAAAAAGTAGTGAGAAGTGAGTCACAGTGTTCAAGGAAATAGCAAGCCTCTTTACATAAACTGGAATACCAAAGCACCCACTAGGAATTACAGTTACTCGGCAAATGTACAAATCAATATTCTTCTTTTAGAATGTCAGATATCCAGATTTAGAAGCCAGCATTAGTAAAGCTAGACTAATACTCTGGGAAGGCAAATTCTTAGGAAAAATGATGAGAATTTTTTGTCTCTATAGTTTAGATGTGTCTCCATAAAATGGCTATCTGGGAAAAGAGAGTCATTCTTTAAATAAATACTAGTCTAAGCCTATTCTGTGCCAGGCTGTCCACTGGGTGCTGATAGAGAGAGACCACTGGTTCTCAACCAGGAGCAATTTTTCCTCTCAGGAGACATTTGCCAATGTCTGAAGACATTCCTGCTTGTGACGACAGAGACACTGAGGCAGGTGGAATACTACTGGCACCTAGTGGGTAATGCCAGGGAACCTGCTAAACACTTCAATGCACAGGATAAGCACACACAGCAAAGAATTATCTGGCCCAAAATATCAGTAATGCCAAGGTTGAAAAATCTTGGTATAGACTGAAGAAGAAGCAGGTATGCGCTTTGCCTTTATGGAATTTATTTAAGATAGACCTTAGCTAAACGTACCAATAAACATATAACAAAATACTGTGAAAAGCACTTTGAAGGAAAGAACATGAATTAGAACATATCAGTAACACTGAAACTAGTTCATCTGACCAAAAAGAAAGAACAGGGTCCAACAGATGATAGGTAATCAAATTGTTTTTAAATCAATAAATCTCCTTCTTCATTAATTATAAAAGCCTGTAATATAAAAATCTTCTATTTCGATTCGTTTTAATACCCTTGCTATTTGAAAAATATCAGCTTATGTGAAAAAGGCACACCCAGAATGCTCTTTGAGCTTTATACCAACTCCAGCTATGGCAGCCATTCCTCCAATGCCTTCCTAGACTTGCTATATATGCCCTCTCTACAGTAAAAATTTAATCTAGTCTTTGCAGAGTAAAGGTCAGTGGCTGAGAGGGGGCAAGGGTGATTTTCTTTGATGATAATAAGATGACATATGGAATTGTATAGAAGCACTAGCAGAAGAAGTAGCCAATTATATGGTAGGTCCCCGTTCTCAGATGAGGGCCTTTAGCACCTGCAGAGGCCCTTTCGCATCCTTTCATACTTTGTTTGGTTTGAGAACCACTATTTTCCTAGACAAAAACCAATTTCTCACTGCAGGTTAGAACTTTCTTGCTCAAGGGAAAGGCCTAAGCATCCTAAGCCAATGGTATTCAAGTGTGGACATTGGTTATATTTGAAAAAGAGGCATTTTATTTCCATTGTGATTGCTGACAGGAAAATATAGGAACCTAGATTTGCTGACAACTATTTTACCACAAAGAAAGGCGTGCCTTCATGAAATAGAGGCAATCCAGAGAGAAACAAATCAGCAGTGTACTAACATCATTTGAGTGTCAAGATCCAGTAATGCCTGGCACTTTGTGCCATGCACTATTCTAAGTATATTACTTTATTAATTCATTTATACTCACAGTAATCCTATAAATGATTGCAATTATTATCATCATTTTTAAAGATAACATGGGTCATGGAGAAGTGAAGTAATCTGCCTATATAACTTTTGCAGCACTAGAATTTGAACCCAGATAGTCTAGCTCTAGGGCACATCTTATGCCTTCTCATGAGTGTTCACAAACATATGTTGCTTCCCATAAAACTGTACTAAAGTGACAGAAATTGAAAGAAACATCAATGTCAAGAAATAAATGAATATTGTGATTTAGATATCAGTCCAATATTTTCTTATATGCAAACCACTCATTTTTATATTGCTTATAGCCAGTTCATAGAAATTTTTTTTTTCAAAGTATTTCATTTGGGATTCAAAGTATTTCATTTCTACACACTACAAATTAAATATTTTTTGACAGACCAAGGGCAATTATAAGAGTTAATATGTTACAGCTAAAACTTAATTAAACTTTAGCTAAATAGGGAACATATAACAACTCATGACAACTCATTTATTGTTCATGCAATATAGTTAAATTCAATATATTTATTCAGTAGCTATTTCATGTCCCTACCTTTATCAAACATAGAGACAGAAAGTTAGTTACAGTCTATCATATAAAAGATCAGGCTATTTTCTTAAATAATATAATTTCTGTGTCTATATGTGTGCATGTGTGTATATGCACACATGTACATATTCATATGTACACATAAAATACATACACAAACACGGATGTAATTCCCCTTACCCTTTTATATATGGTGAGCTACATCTGAAAAAGGAGAAATAAGTCCTAAAGATTTCGGTTGAATCTACTTTTGCCTCAAAACATAACATAGAAATGGTTACATGTTATATCAAAGCTCTATAGCCAAATTTCAAATAGAATTACTGCCAAGACCATATTTAATAAACTCTGTTATTTCTATAACATACAGCTTTTATAAATAAGTAAATAAATAAATAAAATAATAAAAAGAATCAGACAATTTAATGTAATCTTATATGGAATTTACTGAGAGAGAATATTGTGTGCTATGACAGTGTGCTGTACCATTTACTGAGTTTCATTGAGTTATTCAAATTTTCTTAAGCCTCACTTTTTTTATACATAAAACCAGAATAAAAATTAAAACCTATTTTTGAATTGTTGAGAGAATTAAATTAATTGCACTGCTCCCATACAATAAAGGCTCAGTAAATATTAACTTTTATTATTTAAATATAATTACTTACTAAGTTTCTATATACACAGTTCTAGTATACAATATAAACTATATATTATTCATTGCCCTTGACATTGTTTCCTGAAATAAATCAGAATGTTAAGAATCATTTTCATAAAACATATTGAAATTTAAAAGGAATTCTCCAGAGAATGTTTTCAAGTTGTCTTTGGAAAAGATCAAAGGGACTTAGGGAAATCTTGAAATATTTTGAGAAAATTTTCCTGAGTTACCTGTTTTGTTGTCTTCCATTTTACTTTGTATAACTCCTTGTAGTAGCCATCTACACTAGAAAGAGACCATATTATTTGTCCTTTGACTACTTCGCAAGACTTACTTTCAGTGAAGTTATCTTAGCACAATAGAACCTTCCTTTCTTCACCATGGGCTGTGAACTCTAAGTAAGGGACACTAACCTCAGTCCTTTTAATCTCTGCGCAAACCCTTTAACTACTCCCCATGATATAAAGAAAAAATATATAAAATGTTACTTTTCCTCTCAGTAGTTATTCAAGAAACATAAGTAACTAGAATAAGAGATTACATCAAATAGGAAATTGTGTGTCTGCCTTAATGTAGCAATTCTACTTTTCCATATTTACATGTAAAAAAATGCTCAAGCATAAAAAGATGTTACACAGGTATAACATATACATGTAGTGTTGCAGCACTGTTTTAATAGAGGTGAATTGAAAATAATATAAGTATCAATTTGGTGCTGATTAAGTAAATTCTGTCAGAAATTTTAAGTGGAATCCTATACAGTCATTAAAAATAATGTATATCTTTATGTATTGAACCAGAAAGATATCTATCTGCAATATATTCATTAGAGGGAACAAAATCAAGTTATAAAAGGACATATATTTTATGAACTTATTTATATGAGTTTATATGTAAGTATAGATATTTATAGACAGAGCAATATCTGGAAAAATGTCATTTTCAAAATGTTGGAAGGGATTATTTTTAAATATTATAATTGTAGGTAATTCCTACATCTTTAATAATTCTTTTACATTTCTATTTTACACTGAACGAGTACACTGAAAATTTTTATTTCATGAACATAAAGTTACTTTTTTAAGGTATAAAACTTTAGTATTTATTGTGTCTAATTGTATTGATTTAAATTCAGAGAGAAATGAAAAAATATCTGCTAAGTTGCCATTCAGGCCTATAAACAATGTGCTATCTCATCTGAACTTCACATCAATAATCTGAGAAAAGTGGGATAACTATAGTTCAAATGAGAAAACTGATGCTAAAGACATCAATTAACTCAGTCAAGTTCGCACAGCTAGTAAGTAGGCAAAAAAAATCAGGATTCAAACCCAAGTCCCATATGCTTCCCAACATACCACAGAGAGGAAAGATATGAAACCAACATACCACAGAAAGGCAAACCTAATTATAGCCCTTTGTCACTTCTATCTCTATATTTGTTTAATTCAATTTACCAATTATTTAAAGAGTTTATATGGTTACTTTCAGTGCTTATGTTTTATATCACATGAAATAATAACAAGCATTTATTGAACCCATTTCTTTTCAGAGGACTGGCATGGATTACCTCATCTAATTTTTACAACTAGCCTATGAATTAGGTACAATAATAATGAAGGTCGCATAATGTAGAAGCTGTGACACAGAGTGGTTAAGTAACCTCCCCAAACCGACACAGAAAGTAAATGGTGGAGCCAAGGATTCCATGCTAGGCAGCTTAACTCCAAAGCCTGAATTCATAACCACTACTCTGTGCTCAATTGATAAAACCAGGTAAGTTCTGACCCTTTCATAGTGGTCATCTTTGGGAGTTAGAGGTTTATCTTATTAAGCTGCTCTTGTTCAATATAAATTTAAGATGTATCTTTGTAATAATCCTCAAGGGCATTTTACTAGCTGCACAATGTCTCCCAGTTATGTACAGGCACTTTTTCTTAGACTGGTGATTTTGGGTGTCTATCTTCTTTCTCCTTTTTGCACAGCTCATTTGTACCCACAGACCTCTTCCCTCTGACCTACTAAGAGTGAAAGAACAATCATAGAGATAATCTGCTGTTGCCTTCAGCTCTTAGCTGCTACTCATGAACTGAACAGGAGAGAAGGATCCTCACATGCATAGTCAGGAAACAAACAGCCTGAAAGTCAGTTTATTTGTACACAGCCTGCTGGCCCACTGAGCCATAATGCAAGGACTGGAAAGATTGAGAACTGCAGACTGTCACAAATTGAAGACTACCTATGTCCTAGCAAGAAATACCAATTCACACATGAAAGGATAATCTTGTTAACATTTCAAAATAAAACAGTAGTTGTTCCTCTAAAGACTGACAGGGGTTATTAACAGCCATTAATAAATAGCACTCTCTTATATTTCTCCTGTACAATGCAATTTCATACCAGGAAGCAACACTCTCAAATAAATTCACATCTGATTCAGAATTTAGACTAATAAATATTTAGATTGTAGATCCTTGGCTAAATGTAAAGAAGATTTTAGTACATATATTATTAGAATTCTGTGTAAATATGCTCCATATATTAAAGTTATAAAAGGTAAAATATTAAATTTATAAGGAAATTTGTATATATTGCAAACCAATTATCAAATAATATTTGATGTTTTCATGTAATAGGAACACTGAAATCTGTAATAAAAATTATCTAGGCATTGTCATAGCCACAAAAAGACACATACCCGGAAAGGACTCTATCAGAGAAAGGCATCCCCAAGTGCATTTCGTGTCAGTATTAATCAAGTGAGAACTCCTGGTGTGCCTACTGGGCTTGAATCCGGGCTGATTTTGCTATGGGAAGCCAAAGAACTATGAGCAATTCCCGACACACAGTAGGAGGCCATGGGATTCAAAGTGCCAGAAGCTTACCTAAGGATGCAAAATTAAAATGAATAAAGCAATTATAGAGCTGCAGAAAAAAGTCTGTAATTAATCTTAGTACTCCTTCTCTCAGTTTGAGTTATTCCCCAAATGGTTAGTCAGATTGAGCTAATGTTACTCTTAGAAACATTGAATATATCAATCCTATAACATGATTAAAAATCTGATTTATTTTTTTCCTTAAAGCCATCACAAATCATTTTTTAATGATTCTTTAAGGGGGACTGTAAAAGAATTTACCAGACTCACTACTTTCTAATGAACTAACCAGTTTATTACATCAGAGGAAAAAAGTCAAATGATTTAATACATCATCTGCTTTATATACAAGACTTACTTAGATAATGATACATAGATAGATGAGAGATGATAGAATAAAAGATCATAGGCTATACAAATATATACGCATACATATTTAGAGGAGAGAGCATACATAAATGGATAGATCTAGATAGATGATGATGATAGATGATAGATAGATAGATGATAGAAGTAGGTAGGTAGGTAGATGATAGATAGGTAGGTAGATATCCTTGAATCCATGAATAACAGGGATGATGTCTTATTTATTATTGAGATCTAGTAAAATATAATTTACTTGATTAATTTAATTGAATTAACTTTACTTTGTGCTTATTTTCACATACTCCACTGAGCTTCACTTAAGCCCCACAAGTGCTTAGTCAGGTGCCCTCTTTGTTTCTGACCCTGTTCAGAACCATGTTGTGAGCGGAAGGGACAATAAGGGTTAGGAGAGGACAAAGGATCTGTCCCTAGGAAGCACAGGATTCAACTGACAGGCTCAGACCAGTCAGAGAAACACACAAATCAATGTGCCAGGACTGATGAAAAGCTCAAAGAGAGTCATCGGCCATTAGGAGACAAGGATTCTAGCCCTGGCTCTGCCACCAAGGAGCTGCAAGAGAGCTTGGGTTACTAGCTGGTTTTCTTGAGACCTCACTTGCTTTCTCTGGACAACAGGTCTGAGCAAGCCAGTGGGTTTCTAAATTACGCAAATCTTTCTCAATCATATCCATTTTATATCTATATTTATCTAGCAACAATAGCTGTGCTGGTCAAATGCTTAAATGTAAGCAACAAAAATCAACACCTAATAATATGAATGAAATGAAGAGAGCAAAAAAAAAAAAAAATAGGTAAAGCCTTTGGGAGCACCTTACAGAATCACCAAAAGGACCCAGATAAGAAAAAGGGGAGGAAAAAAAAAAAAAAAGAAAAGAAAGGCATGACACTTAAACTATACCCAAACAATGCCACAGATCTGCTGCCACCACTGATCCTGATTCCACAGTTTGTGCTACAGCAAGGCCTTCAGTGGATGCTGAAGGGTGCTTTGGGGCCACGGCTACTCCCAGTGCCAAAAGAGCTTCTCCTCACCTTCCCTGAGATGGAGGCAAGGGGCTAAGCCTGGGTCAAAAGTCATAGCCCAGCTACAAATAAAGATGGGGAGGTTACAGAATAGAAAGTGTATATTCCTTCACACCCGACTGCAAACTAAAGACTGGGGATTCCCCAAACACAAAAGAATGTTCATATGCTGGATATACAAAAATTGAACCTTATTCAAACATGAAGAACTTACCTTTAAAGTCTCACATTTACCCACATAAAGGACACCATTCAGATATGGTGAATTACTAGAACCAAATTTAATGAATGTTGAGTACAAAAGCATATGTTCAACATATTGCAGTGTGATCCTTCTTTTGCTCTCTCAGAACACTATATTCATAATTTTCTCATGAACACATAATACATTTTAATGTGGTTAGTGATGGGGTCTGCTCACCCCCAATTGTTATGAGTCTTATTCTTTCTTTATATCTTTGGCACATTTCAGTGATGGAATAAATATTTTGCTTTGTGTGGTTTTATTTGTGGAGTTTCATAAAAAATAAAAACACATCTGAAGCACATGTGATGGTCAAACGTTAATTTTGTTAATGTTTAAAGGATTCATGCAATCAATAAGAAAATTACTAATACTTTAAGAGGTACCACAACAGAGAATAAACAGATAATGTACCAAAATTGAGTAACAAAAATGTGAAAATCCCAATAATCCATGAAAAAGGAAATATGAAATAGCATTTTTATTTACCTAATTTGCAAGGATTCTTCCAAATGTATCATACATATATAATAGTATATATGTAATACACTATATTAGGTTAAGTATTCAGGGAAATAGACTGATCATATATTTTTAGAGGATCATAAATTCATAATAATTAAGACAATTATAATATGTATCATGAGTCTTAAAAACTCTGATAACCATTGACAGCAATAACTATTCCAATTATCTATGCAAAAGGAAAATGCAGGAAAAAACAAAACAAAACACTAACATCTTCACTGGAGCACTAGAGCAAAAGCATAAATTTCCAATAGTTTAAAAATGATCAATTACATGATAAAATATTTACTTAAAAGTATATATTATGCTCCTTTGAAAATGATATTTATGAAATATTCATACTGACCTAGGATAATGTTGCCATATATATCTTGCACAGACAGGCATTGTAACTAATCACACCCCACTGCAATAGATTCCTTACATGTCTGGTCTCTTATGAAACCATAACCTCTTCAAGTCTAGTATCTTATTTATGTCTTTATCACTAGTCACTAGAACACTTATCTAATTTGAGTTTGATATAATGTTGAAGAAATTAATGAATGAACAAGTGAGCAAATAAATATGTATATGTCTTTAGAAAGTTGTTTCCCTGAATGGTATCTATAGCTGTTACTTTATGTATTTTGTGACATAGTATGATGCAACAGAAGACAATTAATCAATATTATGCAAAATCTGAGCTCAAAAAATCCTTTTGAAATTCAATGCCTCATCTGGATAAAAAAGCATTTTCCTTTCCCTTTTATTTTGTTCAGCAAGTATAAAACTAGATACAGTGAGTTCCTAAAAAGCCACTATACTGACTGGATTTTCAAAAAGCCTCCATAATATAAATGAGCAGATAATTTCCAAAGTCCTTGAACAATATGATAAAAGTTACACACACACACACACACACACACACATGCACGCACGCACGCTCAGACTCAGGCATGCACACGCAAAGCCTGTCAGTGGTTGCCTCTCATCCCTTCCTGGATCAGTCCCACTGGCCCTACATATTGCCTGCAGAGAATGCCAGAGAATGAAGAAACCTCAAAGCTCATAACTAAGGATTGACAATCTCATGACTTCCAGATTTAAAGGAATGTTGAATGCTACCCCCTGGAATTACATTCGCAAGTGTTGTGTTAGTCGTTTAATCTTCAGATCAGGCAGGCTATAACGGTATCACCAAACTAGGTCAATTGCCAAACACAGGCATGTGCCTCCAAGACCATATAGTGACTAGGATACATGTGCCTGGATCAAGGTTTTCATTGAAAAATTGAACTTCCTCAGACTCTCGGAAAATAGCTAAAATACTCTGACCCCATAGGTAGCATGGGGATTTACCTACATGTCTTATCAATTATTCATGAAATGTTTTATACATAAAGAGTTTGTTCCAAAGTTGTTATATATGTAAATAAATTTGCACAGAATAAAAAAGATAAATTTCGTTTCTACTCATTCCACAATAAGGTTTTTATGTCAGATACACAGGCTCTTAAAAACGACTCATAATATTTAATGTCACCCAAGTTAACAAAGTAAATGGAGGCAGGAGTGGAAGTAACACAGAGCTGGAGAACTGAACCTTGTTAGTAAAAGCACAGGTTTTAGAAGTAGATATCATAGTTAAGCTCTTGGAAGTGCACTTATTAGCTAGGTGTTCTCAGTTACTCAACCACTCTTGGCTAATGTTTCCTCACCTGCAAACCTGTAAATGGAAATTATTAATAATAATACCACCTACTCATAGATTTACTGTAAGAATTAAATAAACTCACAAAGCACTTAACATAGTTCATGGCTCACACCAAATACTAAATTATGCTATTTAGTTGGCCAAAATTATAAGTCCATGTGACTCAGTTGATTAAGTCAATAGCACCTGACCACAACGAAAAGGTCTTGCCAATGTGAAAAGAAGCGTGGATTTATTTTTCTGACAAAGCCTCAGTAAGAGGTCAGGCAGCTTGACCAGCAGGTTGAAATCAAGAATAGTAAAGACTAAGAATCTTACGACTATCTTTAAAAACACTGATAAGCATAGAAACATCGTAAGTAAAAGAGCAATATCCTCCTAGGGGCCTCACTCTGGTCTGGTTACCAGTGTGGATGGGGGAAGAGAAGGGTAATAGTTTGGGTGATGTTCAAGGGGTCCTGCTGTTTCAATGGTTTTCAGTCACTAAACTACATTCCCACCAAAGACTCCACCCCAGAGAGGAAAAGAGAAAGAGGATGTATCCACAGGACACCACTGAAAGATGAAATAGGATCCTAATTAACATGATCCAGTGAGGAAATGTTGAATTCCTTCCCTACAATATTTGTTTTACCTACAATCCTCTGGCTAACTAAGCATTCTGACTAGAATTATAAATATTGCAGCAATAAATCTCAGGAAACATAACTTTTGTTAAAAACATCACGTACAGTTTTTGCTAACAAAAGAACTCTAAAAGTTTTTAGGGACTTTACAATTAATCAAACACGCCTACCTGACGTTGAGGTCTGATTTCTCTAAACACAACATTTTAAAAGGTGTTTTGGTTGCAAACATTACTTTCATCAAATGTTTTGATTCCCTCTTTATTTATCCAGTAGCTTTTTAAAGGACACATAAAAGAGGTGCAATTAGTAAGTTAGTACTTAATATTGTGGCATTTTGTCACATTTTCTGCACTGCCAAAAATTGCTAAGGTGGATGTCTAGTTTTCCTGAGACCACTTTTCTCATAATGTAATCCCTGAGAGAAGAAAGAGAAATTTTATTAGCATCATAGTAAGACCTATGAATAGAAGGATGGGAAGACCAACAACATAGAGATTATTAATTTCTTTACTTTTATGTGTTTCAGCTTCCTCATCTGCATAATAGGAATAAAATAGAGCATATTTATACATCAGAGGCTATTTGGGGCCCTATAAATAAATAACTTTATTACACAACTACCCTATGAGGAAAATATTATTATCATTCCCATTTTACAGAGGAGGCAACAAGTCACAAAAAAAAAAAAAAGTCATGTTTAGAAGTGACAGAGCCAGGATTCAAATCCAGGATTCTTTAACCTGCGTTCTTAGCCATCATGCTATATTTTGGAGTACAAAGAAATCATCAAAAGATCATAGTGTATATACAGGTACATGAACCTTTTCCGAAGATCAGAAATTTTAAAACAACTCTAGAATTATGCATTTTAAATTCCTTTATTTTCTAATCTAAGAAAAACTCCCAATAGAAATCAACATTGTATTTCATAACTGTAAGGTTCTCTTGGGCTTGGAAAGAATCTGAGATGAAAATGAGTACTGACATTAGGATTTGTGACCAGATCAACATGTAATTACATTCGGGGTATCAAATTCTCCTGGGGAAAACTGCATTTAAATCCTAAGAGACTCAGCTCAAGATTATGGATGATTGGTGATAAGTCACATTAGGAAGAGAAAAGAATTAGTGATGAGACATAGCACACTGCAGAGCATCTTTCCAAAGAATGCCCTGCTCAGCCAACATGCCAGGAAGCCCCGGTCAAGAGGAGAATCAGCATTTCTTTCTCCTTTGCTGGTGATTGAACCATTTGAGCATGAATTTACATGAAGCATAATTTCTCTGAGGACTGTTTATGTACTCCTTTTGTTCCAGTTAAAAGTTGATAATGAAGATGATCTTTCAACCACATTAATTTAATCTCTATCTTCTATCTCAAAGGACAACTGTTTAAAAACATAAATAAGAATAGGTGTAGTTTTCAATTAGAAGTGTAAAACAACACAGGAAATTAAGAGAAGACATAATAATTTAACAACAACAACAACAATAATAACAACTCAGGAGCCACCACCAAATTGTACAGCTCCAAGCTGTGATCACTGTGATCACCAACACTATAAATGGTGCCCTTTTATGGTCATAGTGTCAGGTAATGTTCTAATCATTTTTTATATGTGAACTCAATCCTCGCACAACTCTATGAAAAAATGACTATATGCCCCCATTCCACAAATTTTTAGGAAGCTAAGTTCTACTTTACAAAGCAATTAAACTGTAATTCAAAGCAAGGCTTTCTGGTCTTAAAACCTACTTATAACCACCACATTGTAAGAAGAAAATGAAGAAAAATGGGATCAAATATTAGTAACCAGACTTAACAATGCAGTCCAAGATGCACTAAGCACCCTAAACAGTATTTTCCAACTGATTAATTTAAAACTCCAGACAGAATTTAAAAATTAGCTACATGCAGAATCTGAAAAATAATAGCAGAAGGAGTGGGGGAGGCAAAAATGTGAAAAAAGAACTGATGGGGGATGATTTTCCAAATCTGTTTCCTCCTTTCCAGTTGTGGAACAGTGCAGCAGTCACACAGCACAAAATATCAGAGAGAAACTTCTACTTTCAGGCCAGAGGACCAGGGAAGAATACCTTGTGAGCTGAAGAGCGTGGGGAGAAGCCCTGCTCTGGCACCGCTCTAGCACTCACTCTCTTTTTGTATTTTTCTCTCCATGTCCTGCATATCCACAGCTCCAGTCACCAAGCTTTACTGCTGCAGCATCAGCATGGGCATCTAAAACCTCAAAAAAAAAAATGTCCAGAGAAATTCAGAAAATGGGCCCTGTCTATAAAGAGTGTGAACCCAATCTGTTATTCTTCTTTCTTCTCTTGCCACTTCTCCCTCAGGACTGCCACAGTCACAAAGAGCTCTGTAACAGGGCAGGAGGCTAACACTATAGGAAAACTCCACTTACTTTACCAGGAAAATTGGGAAAGGAGGTGCCTTGGAAGGTGTGTGCATGGGGGGGAGGTGGGATGGAGGGAGAGGATCGATACCACAAAGGAGAAAGCTGGAGAGACAATCTCTTAATTCTGTAATGAACCAACACATCAGACTGATCCCCACACTGTGTATATGGAGTAGACACAAAGAAACATAGCAAAGACTATGAGAATTAAACAGTAATATAAATCACCACCCAATTCCCAAACTAAGACTTGAGGGACACATGGAGACAGCAGGCCTAAAACAGCATAGCGAAGGACTGGAAAACTAAACCAAAGTTGAAGGTTAGATAAAAGTTGCTATTTGAACCTCATTTTAATGATTGACTGCTAAAACAAACAAAAACATTTTTTAGAGTATTTTAACAGGGCTCAGAACTTGACAGGCAATGTTCAAATGTCTAGAATACCATTTAAAATGAATTTATATACAAAGAACCAGGAATATGTGTCCAATTAAAAAAGATAATTAACAGATGTCAACCATGAGATGATCTAAATAAGGCTTTAAATCAGCTATTAAAAGCATACAGTATGAGATAAAAATAAACACTCTAGAAATGAATTTTAAACACATAAGTTCTCACTAGAGAAAGAAAAACTATAAAAAAGGAAACAAATAGAAAATTTTAGAACTGAAAATGCCGTATCTGGAACTTTACAAATCCACTGAACGAAACCAATAAAATAATGAAGAGGTCAAAGAAAAGAGTAGGTGAACTTGGAGATAGAGCAATGGAAATAACCCAATCTAAAAGTCAGTGATGAAAAAATATATTTTTATAAAACTCAGGAACCTGTGGGTAGAAAGAAATTTAATGCATTTAAAATTATGTGTGTGTGTGTGTGTGTATACACACATACATATATATATAATTATATGTATAACACTTAGAATACATTTCTATATATAAATAAAATGTAAATTTAAAAAAATAATGTTATATTATGGAAACAATGACTCAAATGTATGTGAATTTCTTAACAGAAACCATGGAGACTAGAAGAGCTTGGAACAATACCTTTAAAGAGCAAAAAGAAAAGTACTGTCAGCTTAGAATTCTATGTTCAATAAAAGTATCTTCGATGGGATAAAGGCAAAACAATTCCAAATGAAGGAAAAATAAGATAATTTGTTGCTGTAAGTTTTATTTCAAATGAAAAGGAACTTTTTCAGGCAGAAGAGAAATGACACCTGAGGGAAACTTGAAACTTCTGGAATGAAGAGAGGGCAAGAGAAATGGTAAAAATGTAAGATGATTTCCCCTTTAAATGTAAAATGACCTTTTCCCCTTTCGATTGCTTTAAAACATGAATGACTATTAAAAGCAAAAATAGTACTATTGTCTGGTCATTAGTTCAAAGAACATAGATGTAGTACACACAATGATTATAAAACAAGAAGTTAAAGGAGTATAGTTATAAGGCTTCTATATTTTCTTTCAAGTGATGAAATCTAAGTAGATTGTAAAAAAAATAAGATATGTATAATTTAATCCCTAGAATAACCTCTAAAAATAACAAAGTGAGACACTGCCAAAAAGTCAATAGCTAAATTGAAAAGGAATAGGAAAATATTTAAATAGTCCAAAAAAAGAAAGGGAAAAAAAGGAAGACAGGAAACAAAATCATAGGAACTAATAGAAGGAAATAAAACTGTTGGCCAAACTCCAATCATACTGGATCATTTATTAATCCAAAAAATACTTCGATCTCTTCCATTAAATTTAACTATCTAAAGATACAAATTAAACAAAATTTGTTGTCATATTGGACAGAAAAAGTCACAATAATGACTATATGTTGTCTACAAGAAACATGCTTTAAATATGATATAAATAGTACAGCAACGGAAAAAGAGGTACTATGCAAATACTAAATAGCTATATTAATATCAGAAAAACTAGATTTCATAGCAAGTAAAATTTCCAGGGACATTGCTTAATCATTTTTAATAAGGTCTATTTAGCAAGAAATAAAATGCTAAATGCATATAGGCTTAAAAACTGAGCTTCTAAATATATGAAGCAAAAATTGTAATAGAACTAAAAAAAGAAATAGAAATAATACATTTGCTATATGAAAGCCACCATTATGAAAATGAAAAAACAATTAGACTACTTGGGGGGATCACTTCGCAAATTATGTAAATGTCTAACCACTAGGCTATACAACTGAAACTAATATAAAATAATATTCAATGTTAACTGTAATTGGAAAACAAATAAATAAATTCATGGTGAAAAAGTTCAGATGCAAATTTAAAAAAGAATGAAAAAACAAGGCACAGTCTGGGAGAAAATATTTGCAAATTACGTATCTTACAAAGTACCAGCACCTAGACTACATAAAGAATTCTCAAAACTCAGTAAAAAAAAACAAACTACCCAATATAAAAGGTGATCAAAAGATTTGAACAAAAACTTCACTGAAGATATATTGATGGTTTGGGAAGCTGTATAATGCCCCCCTCCCAAATGTCTACATCCTAATTGGCAGAATCTATGCATATATTAATTTACTTATGAAAAACGGGACTTTGAAAGTATGATTACATTAAAAATCTTGAGCTGAGATTAGTTTGAATTATCCAGGTGAGTTTAATGTCATCACGATGGTCCTTACCAGAGGGTGGATCAGAGTCAGAGATCAAAAATATAAGTATGGAAGCAGAGGTCGGAGAGGAAAGTTGTTATACTACTGGCTTTGAAGGTGTAGGAAGGGGTCACAAGCGAAGGAATGCAATTAAACTGCAGAAGCTGGAAAAGGGAAAGAAATGGATCTTCTCACAGATATCCGAAGAAACACATCTGCAATACTTTGATTTTAGCCAGTTAAGCTGATTTCAAACTTCCAATCTTCAGAAATGTGAGATATTGAATCTATGTTGTTTTACAAGCTACTACTATATTTGTGGCAATTTGTAATAGTAACAATATATAGATATATAGCGAAACTAATGCAGATGTTAAGTACTTGAATAAAACTCATCAAAATCATTACCATTTGGGAAATACAAATTAAAAACACAATGAAATACCACTGCACAGATAGTAGGATGGAAAAAAAAAAAACAGTATCAAACTGATAAGGAAAATGAGCAACTAAAACACTCATACATCGTTGATGGCACAACAGTGTGATGCAGCCACTGTAGGAAACAGTTTGGCAGCTTCTTCTAAAATAAAACATGTCTATCACATGACCCAACAATTCCATAATGAGATATTTTCCCAAGAGAATTGACAACTTATGTTTATACAAAAACTGAATGCAAATGTTTATCACAACTTTATTCATCTTCATAGCTTCTTATTACTGCCAGGAGGTGTAAGCAACCAAAATGCAAAATGACTTTCAACTGGTAAATAGACAGAAAAAAAAGAAAAAATCATGATACATCCATTGTAGAACACTACTCAGCAATAAAAGGGATTGAATCAATTATTGATACATGCAACAATACCGATGAATCTCAAATGCACATGTTAAAGGGAAAAAGCCAGGCTTCAAAAGCAATTCCATACATGTATGGCATTCCGGAAGAAGCAAATTGAAAGGTCAGAGAGCAGATCAGTGGTTGCCAGTGGCTGAGGCGGGGAGATGGCATGACGAAAGGACAGTCAGAGGAAACCTGGGAGACTGATGGCACTGTGCTATACCTTGATTGTGGCAATAGCTACATGACTACATTCACTCTTGAAAATTCATATAGCTGCATACCAAAAGAGTAGATTTTACTACATGTAAATTTATAAATTGACAGTAGGAATTATGTTGATATTTTCAACTTAAGTGTGTTCTTGTGTCCCATAGATTTTGTCTGTGATTTAATAAATTTATTTTTCTGGGCAAAAATGTTCTTTCTAGACCATGGTTTAGAGTCTATATCTTAATACCATGAATATCATTACTTGACTATCAGTTAGGTAAGCATATTTTAAAACTACTGGGGTTTAAGCTATGCCCATTTTATTGGATAACCCTATTTATTTGTCTTATTCAAATATAAGCAGTACTAATTTGTGTCTTGTCTTTCCATCCTTGCTTTAAGTCAAACTTACTTAAAGCAAGGCTTATTACAGCTCCCCTTGTCCTAAAAACATCTGCACTTCTAAAACCAATGAATTACTCAGCTCTCATTGAAGAAAGAGCTCATAAGGGAGAGGAGATATGGAGCATACAATATCTTAAATATTCATTCTATGTCTCCTCTCCCAAAATTTCTTAGACTTAAACTTCAATTCATTCTTCACCTATCCCTATTAGCAACCCAAAACAGCCTAAACTAGCCTTCTGAGCTGTAGAATCCTCCTCAAGCATTTCTTAATCTCTCTCACCATGTTCATTGCCAATACAGTTTGAGACTTACCTATTATTGCCATTTATGTGCAAATGTGTGTGAGAAATTCTAAAGGACAGGCAAAGCCAGCAACCAGATAGGAGTATTTTATTTTAGTAACAGGAACATGGAGAATTAGAGGCAACAACTAAAATCTCTTTTAGGAAACAATATTGGAAAAACAAACCTTTGCACATAAAACAACCACAGAACTTAAATCTGAGAAGCTATAAAATGTTAAATTGTACAATACAAATTAAATGATAAGAGATTTCAAATAAGAGAGAATCAGGGTTTTTTGTTTTTGTTTTGTTTTTTATAGTAGGGTAATCAATCTATTGATTGATTAAATGTCTACCAGGCACCCAGCAATCTTGTATTCTGTATACTCACTACCACTCCCCATTCCAAACTACACACACACACACACACACACACACACACACACACACACACACCACACTGATATATATAAGTGCATGAATTAGTCACATAACAATCCAAATAGGGTGATTAAATCACTACTAGTTTATGGCAGAACAATAGAACTTTCTACTGGTTGACCAAGAACCAATTTTCCTTTAGAGAAAAATAAAACTATTTGCTTCCCATGAAATAGAAATAAGCCCCCAAAAGTTGGTTCTCTCCCTTTATACATTCCACAATCTTGAAAATAACTACATCTACAATTTATGGTAGAGATTAGAAGGCAAAACTGTTTCTATTCACTCTAAGTAAAGAATATGAAAGTTTTGTGCTTTCAGACTTAGACTTAGAAAATATTTATTACAGTGAAAAAAAAAGTAGAAAAACCTTGAAATGCAAGTTAGAAACTTAGCCTGAAATAATATGTCTTCTCCATACAAAAAATAAATACTTGTTTTCTTCATACATGTCAGGTAGTTTGATTGAAATTAATATGATACAGTAATTTAAGCCATTTATTCAAAAATTTGCTTCGATTATGTGCAATGCACCATGTAGCAGGTAAATTAACAGAGTACATAATTTGACACCTAACGTTATAAAAATAACACAGGAATTAATGAATTACTGTCTGCTTGTTTAATTAGTTATTGGAACATAGCCACACCCATTTGTTTATGTATTATCTCTGGCTTCTTTTGTATGCTAACAGCAGAGGGATCATTGTGACAAAGACCATATGCTCACAAAGACAAAAATATTTACTATCTGGCCCTTTACAGAGAATGTTGACGACTCCTGGAATAAAAGATTTCAGTATATATTTTCTGTGTGCTTGTTCAGAATATATTTGCAAGTAGAGTACAAAGGACTCAGTGAAGGGTTGGATGAAGCAAATGAAGGACAAGGAAAAACTAAAGATGGCTCAAAATTTTTGCCTAAGCAAATGCATGGATTATTGTACCATTTACTGAGACAGGGAAAATTTGGAAGAAAGATCGATTGTGTGATGGGGCAGGGGTGCAGTGGGGTGACAGAAATCAATAGTTCTAATTTGAACTGTTATTGTCTATTCACAGCAGTATTCCTTTTCTGGGCCGCTGAAGTTTGTTTCTTTGTGTATTTTTACCTTTGATGTCTCTTTAATCCTACTAATTACACACACCATGGGGACATAATGTGCTGTAGTATTTAAGAGTCCCATTCTGGAGCTAGACTATCTGGGTTTGAAACCTGCATTCAGCAATACAAGCTATATGCTATAGTTTCTTTATCAATAAAAAGTGGCATAACAATATCTGACTCGAAGTATTGTTATGAACTTATAATGAGTTAGTAATTGTGAAACAGTAAGAGAAGCAAAGCATTTAATATGTGTCAAATGGATAAATAAAACTGAGCGTTATGTAGGTTTTGCTTTAATGTCAAAGAAAAGTGTCCATGTGAAAAGTAAAATTACTCTGTATTGAGGATCAGGGGAGAAAAAACTTGGCATAGTGTTAGATGCCCTGGCAGAGCTAGCTTGACAATGGGTTCCTATATCTTTAAGGGGTTCTGTGGCTGCTGCTCAGAAAGGTGGCTACTGGGAGGCATAATCAACAACCTAGTGGTCTTCCATCAAGAGCTAAGATGACCAAGATTCTTGTGTTTATTATGAAATTGTTATTCACTATTCAAAAATCACTTTTAGAGCTGTTTCTACTAAGAACTAGGCACTGATGCCCATTCCCAGTAATTTTCTCATCTGCCTACCAAAGGTAAGCGCTGTCCTGACTTATGATGATCACACTTTCTAGTTTTTCTTTGTGGTTTCATCTCTAAATCATACATACCTAAAGACAGTAGTTTAGTTGTTTTTTTTTTTTTCCAAACTATATAAATGGAATTATGCTACATTTAGTCTTTAGTCTTGCTTTCTGTTCATTATTCTGTGTTTGAGAATCACAAATGCTGTGGATATAGTTTATTTTCTTCAGTCATTTGCACCTCTATACAATACTACATTATATGAATGTATCACAATCTCTATGTCTATTCCATATTGATGGTAATTTTAATTTTTCCAGTTCTGTGACTATTATAAAAATAAATGCTTTCATAATATCACTTTCCATGTCACTCCAGAAATATATACACACATTTCTGCGGGTACAGTCATTCTCAAGAATAGAATTACGTTGTCATAGGGTGTACCTATCTTTAATATATTAAATAAAGCTAAACTGTTTTCCAAAGTGAATGTACCATCAACAGTATCTGAGAGCCCAGTTTGCTTCATATACTAATCAACACTTAGTATTATTCAGCTTTATAATTGTAGACATTTTGATGGTTATGTAGTGCTATTTAACTGTGATATAATCTGAATGTCCCTATGCTTTCTAGAAGCTATGATAAACACAGAAAAAAAATTAAGGGAGAAGTATATTTTTTGGAGCTGAAACCATGAAGCAATGCCTATGGCGGAAAGTTAATGGAAAGAAACAGGCTGAAACAGGGAGAGAAAAGGAACATATTCGAGGGAGCAAGAGTCTGAGGAGATGTGAAGAGAAGTGTGAAACAAGAATAAAAGATTAGCCTGAAGCAAGAACACATCTTTCACTAAAACAGGATCGAAGAAAAGTAAAGATAGGTGCAAAGGCAAAGCAGAGAGTGGGAGTAAGAAGATGAAGAGACAGTATGAACTTGGGAAATTTCCTGACTTGAGTTTCCTATTTTACCTGTAAAAGTAAATTATCTGCTAAGATTCAGTACAGAGGTAAGTGATAGAGATTTGTGATGTGATATAGCTACTTTGGGAAACGAGAGAGAAAGCTAAGATATATCTTTTTATATCCACACATAATACAGTACTGAAACAATTTGAATACATCTAGAATAGGACTTATAAAACAGAACTTAAATTGTTAATATATCTGTTTTTCCCACTGCTTTATAAATTCTTTTAAGGTAGGATCATGTTTTCTCTTGTATCCCAAAGGTTTATTATGATGTCTGCTGTCTAGGAGGTATCTAATACATTTTAAATTTTTTTTATATAAAAAAGAGGAAGTTCTATATTAAACCACTTCTGTAATTACCCTAGACATGCCTAGGCATTTCTCAAGAAGGGATAGGGAAATGCCACCAAGAATTTATTTGCTTAAGGTACTAAATAAAATTATTGGGATTACTTAACCATTGGAAATCACATAGGGACAGAGAAGAGGGTGGGGGCTTACAGCAACCAGTGCTCAGATCATGGTGAACCATATTCCTGCTTGTAGCAGCACCCAAGCAGAGATCCAGACAGCGGCTCTGTCCATCTGCACAGCCAAGGTCGGCCTTGTCTGGCCAGGGAGTTTAGTTGGCAGTTCTGTCTGATTTGTCAATAAGCTGTATTGGCCACGGAGCCCTTTCTATCACCCCACTTGAAAAAGGAAACAAATTTGCAGCCCTGCCAAACTGCTGAGTATAGCCTTCAGTCGTTCCTGGCCAGAGAACTTGGGCAGTTGCAGAGCCCATCCTATAGTACAGCCCTGCTCAGGAAGATAGCCAAGCCCTGACAGCAACCCTGCCCAACCACAGAGCATAGTCTCTAGCCCCATTCAGCTGCAGGATACAGCTAGAGCCCCCTTGGACCAGAAAGGCCAGCCAGTAGCCCTGCCTGACAACAGAGAACAGCGAGGAGCCCACCTGATTGCTAAGCCCAGTTCGCAGCCCTGCTCAATTTAGGACACGACTTGAGGCTCTGATTGATCACAGAGCACATCCTGAGGCCCTGCTCATCGCAAAGCCCAACCTGCCGCCCTGCCTGAACTCTGAGTCCAGCCAGCAGCACCATCCAATCAGGGAGTATAGCCTGAGACCACACCCAGCCAGGAGCGACTTTTCCCATTTCTTTAAGGTATCCATTATCTGTCATCAGAATTAGCTTTTGTCACATGAAAAATCAAAAACCAATCTTATGGTCATTCCATTGTGGTAACATGTTGGATATGAAAATATTCTCTCATTTTAATTACTACTAATGAGAACCATTCTATCTGAAAAGCAGCTATAACCTCACTATAACAATACCCCGAGTCTAGTGTCCAGCTGCGACTTAAAGATGGTACTGACTGACATGTTAATGATGTTCTTCATAATTTTATTTATATATTTGTGCATTCCTAATCAAGCTATACAAGGCACTATGGAAGACTCCATGGAAGATATAGAAATGAAGCAGAACCAGTTTTCCCTCAAAAACACTAATAAGATAAGGCAAGTATATAAACATTGAAAACGCAAGCTAGAGTGTAATGGGATATTTTTGTTCTGAGATCCCCCTAGTATAGGAGTCAACTCACTCTAATATGTTTATATGATTTCTTCATTCAGATCTGTTATCAAAATGTACCAGAAACCATTTTATTTTACCTCATTTCAAGATTTTCTTCATTCCAAATTGAAACGTGCTACGATCTATAAATATATACTTTGCAAAAAAATAGGTGTTCAAAATTAAACTAAGCATATTCCCTTTTTATGCCTTTTCCCACCTCAGCTTAGAACTTCATACCATTAACTTACAGATATTTATGTACCTGCTCCAAATATTTTACAAATATGTAAACATGAAACAAAACACTTTCATAAGCTATATCTTCCACTTATCTATTAAAAGTTATATAGATCTCTTGCAAAAACAATGAGTCTAATCCTTCAAGAAACAATCAAATGACTTCATTCTGCCTGCCCACAAAATATTGGAATTGCAGTTAACGTGAATGCACCACTGCATATGCAATAACCAAAATATAGAAGTAATTCCTGTGGAATTGCTACGTTACTCATTCCCACAAATGTCACAAACAGCAGTTGTTCAAATAGTGTTGGCACAATTTTCCTTTTATATCATTCCTATGATTTTAAGCGTACTAATGAAAAGTATATATCATAGGGATTCTTCATAGTGAATTATAAATTCTGTTATAAAAATAAAATATCCAAAGTCTTCAAAAAAGATTAAAAAGTTTAAAGCTAAGAATGGGACACTAGGCCCCTAATCCCTATACTCTCAGATCTATTTCAAATGGACAGCGGTTCAGGGCAGTGGTAAGAGCACAGGTCTCACAGCAGGAAGTCACACAATCTGGGACGCCAACAGCTTGCAGGAGCAAAACAAAAAGACTAGCGCGAGAGAGTAGTGAGATACATTTCTCTGCTTAACATCAGGGAGGTTTTTCTGCTTATGTTAAAAACCTGAAAACTCTGTGTGATAAAGATGCCACTAGTGTGGGCCTTGGAGAAATCTACACTGAACCATTCAGTGCTAGTCTAAGACACTAAAACAGTTACAAGAGCTTAGTTAAGAAGTGGTGTATTCCTCAATGCTATTATTTGTAAGTGTCAGAAAATAGGTGTTTAAAGGCTGCTGTAGTTCAGGAAATCTGTGTGTGTAAATACAAGATACAGACCCACACCCACAATATTTCTAACATACAAGAGGCAGAGGGTTCATAGGAATGGCAAGTCACAGTAACACAGAAAGAAATTCACCTAAAAAGCTGTTTTACTGACTACCAAGACACCAAAGCAAGAGTGATGATAAATTCAGGGCAGTCCATGTCTTCCCTTGCCATTGATGTCAAAGTTACATTCATTCAGCACAATAAAAATGGAATCATCATTCAGGTGGTGACTCATATTTACCAGATCCATAGGGCTGATATATAAATTCGTAGTTAACTTGTATAGAATGAAAACTACAATATCCAAAGAGAACAGACACAAAGAAATTGGTCAGGACAACCTTTCCTAGTTGGCAAACTATACAGCGAGCCAAATTACTATCAAAATGCCAGTTTATTAATGGATAAAGAGAAGTCTAATTGCCAAGTGGCCAAACATAAAAATTCTTTAGTGGCATATTTTCTTCACATCAGCAGGCTACATGGAACACTAATTGATCATCGGATGTTTGCTCGTATAATGCAGTCTTGAAACAGCACACATTTTGGAGTTTTAATGCTTACTGACTCTCAGATTAGGGTAGCCTGATCCAACCCTCCACCCCCTCCCCATCCCCCGGAAACAGACAGACGGTATATTGGGAGTCTCCTTGGACTACGCTTGAAAGTCTAAGGCCTCAATTGCTAGTTATATCCTCCTCCTCAAAGCACTCTCCCTAATAATTATGGCTGGTTTTCAGTCTATCTACTCCAAGTCATTCCTTTGACTTCTGAATTAAAAGTACCTCGTAGATATTTTTTTTTTCATTGGAGTTCAAGCACTGAAATTCTTCCTCAATGTGATACTTCAAGACGCTGGAGATTTGTGGGTGGTAGTGGGCAGGCCATTTAGTTCAATGGTTTGTTTCACATTTCCTTCTGCAGAAATGTACCATTTAAGTTGCATGATATAGCAAACAATTTTTCCCTCAGCCTACTTTCTTGTCGTTGGGTCCAGTCTTATTTTTTAAAAGCTATGTAGGTCTCCTGTGATGACTTTTAGGAAACTTCATACTTCTTGTCTAGAATCTATTGTCTACCTCTCTCCCTAGCAGTGTATTTCGTCCAGTCAGTTATTCTAGCTAGAACACACTAAGCAAGCTAGTCCAGTGAGGATATGACACTCCAGGAGACACAAACAATAAATTATTGATGTCTGCTTTAAAGATCTCTATACTAGCACAGTCACAAAAATGCCTTATTATTCTATCAGCAGAAATTCACTGTTGGACAGGACATATGTGAATCCTCTACAAAAATAAACATTGCGCTAACATTTCTGTTTCTTGAAAGCCCACATTGTCCACACTGCAGTTAGCTCTTAGGATTATCATGTAGAGCAAAGCAGAAAAGCCTTTGCTTCTTCTACCTCTCTGTCGGGTCCTTGTTCCTACCCATCCTTCAAATTGTGCTTGCTAAAATCTATACTAACAAGAAATTAGTAAGTATGTGACTACAGCATGTACGTCCTAATGTCTACTCATTGACACAAAATTCATTTGAGGTTTTAAAAATTAACACTCACAAGTGGTTAAAATGTAGTCTACATTCTATGTATATTTAACCACACACACAAAAAAGAACACTTCTAAGGTGCTAATCAAGTTATAATCTTCCTTCCCAGACTGAGGAAAGATGGGGGAAGGATAACAGTTTCCTTAGCCTAATAACAACTCTTTAATTCTCCTTTAAGTGTTGTTTATTTCCATTGCAAAATAATCTCCCTTATGATTGACATGTTCTTTCTTTAGATATGTTAATACCTTAATACCTTAATGCTTACAACAGTATAGTTTAGCCGACCTGGAAATTATTCTTCTTTCAGAGGACATTCAGAGGACAACATTATTCCTGAGTTTCAAAGTTCTGGGGGCACATTTCACCATTACTCCAGTGCATCACCTAGTTTTGCATTAGATATCATCTCTTATTATTTAACTTCTTATATATAATTTTGTGACTTTCTGAGTTTGAATTCCAACACACCCATATACTAACTGTGTGACTGTTATTTGATCTTTCTGTGTCTCAGTTTCCTTAGATGCAACATACGGATAATAATAATAATATCCTCCTGATAGAGTTGTTATAAGAGTAAATGAATTAACACAAGTAGAGTACTTAGAACAGTGCATGGCACACTAAACATTATTTGTTGACCTTCTACTATGGGCTGGGCACTAGGACTATAACGGAGACAGAGATATGGATGCTGTAAAGGAAAAGTTCACTATTTTTCTTTATACTACTACCACTTTCACCTCTACTTCTGGAAACAAAATGCATGTTTTTTTTTTTTTTCCCACATTGCCCAATTCTCTGACACCAGAAAGAGTGTTCAATTTAGGTCTGACACTATCTATCTTGAACTAGTGTCAGATTGTACAACTCAACTCAAAAGTTAATAGCTCGACTCCCACAAAACTGCCCCACTTCAGATGTCAAAGACAAGTCCAAGGCTGACCTCAGTATTTTTGACTGACCAGCTATAAATCCAAGTTCCCACAGCTCTCTTCATGATTTTGATAATTTTCTAGAATGGTTCACAGAACTCAGTGAAATGCTAACTTACATTTACTAGTTTATTGTTTAATAAGGACATAATAAAGGATACAGATGGTCAGATGAAGAGATGCATACAAGGTATGGAAGGGTCCTGAATGCAGAAACTTCTGTCCCTGTGGAGTTGGGTTGCACAACCCTCCTGGCACATGGGTGTGTTGGTCAACCCAGAAGCTCTCCCAACCCTATACTTTTGTGATTTTTATAGAGGCTTCATCACATAAGTATGACCTATTATGATCTACTATTAACTCAATTTCCACACATTCCCCTCTCTTACAAATGATGGGTGAGGATGGAAATTCTAAGCCTAATCATGACTTAACCTTTTTGATGAGCAGCCCCCATCAAAGAGCCCACCAAGAGTTGCCTCATTAGAACAAAAGATGTTCCTTCACCTGGGAAATTCCAAGATTTAGGAACTCTGTTTTAGACACTCCTTTTACTTAGGAAATTACAAGTGTTGTAGGAGCTCTTTGTCAGGAACCATGTTTAAAGATCAAATATTAGCCAGAACTGGAGCTGAGACAAATATATATGTACAATAAATGTATTTATTTCTTATTTCAGTTTCTTTTTCAATAGACTATAAGAAGCTTATCCTCTAGCTAAAAGGACAGATCAAAAACTCCAATAACGTAGGCAAATAAAATAAAATAACCACATGTTATAAGGCCCACAATGGGGCCTTAAAAAAACAAAAAGAGGAAAAGTAGTTGTAATAGAAAATGATGAAGGGAAATTTGTTTAGACAGAGCAGTCAGGAAAATCTCCTCCAAGGCAATAAAAGTCAAGAAAGTGAATGATTACCAATTCGGTGAGCAGAGAAAAGAACACTCCTGGCAGGAGGAATAACAGGACATACAAAGTGAAGAGTTTGGTGTCTGAGGAGCTGAAAGAAGACAGAGTGCTGGGAAAGATGGAATGTGTCACTTGGTCTTATTTCATAAAGTCAATGATCTGCAAATATTAATGCAAAATTCCTGTTACATTCATAAGCTGTGAAGCCCAGTGCCTGATACCCAACAGTTTCTAGTGTTGTATTTTTATAATTCAGGGCAGAACGTAGCAGGTTCTCGTATTGAGGTTTAAAAAAATGCTAGAGAATTACAGTGCAAAAGAAATTAATTTTGCAAATTTACTGAGTTAACATGTATTTTGAAATAACTTGACTTCCCAAGTTATAATTTTATAACTGTGGTCCCAATTCCTATACTTGCATTTATAAAAGGATCTAAATCTGAATGCAAGCCATGAGTTCATGTAACACTATAGATGACACTTAAAACCTGCTGACAGCGATCCCCTCTGAGAAGCAGAAGGAAATAGACAGTCTCAGAAAGAAGCAGAGAAGGAAGGAGAAGGGGAAGGAGAATAATAAGGAAGACAAAATGGTCAGGAAAAAAATGGACTGCAAAAATCAGCCCCGTGTGAAAACCTCTAATTATTTGGGAAAGGGAGAGACTAGCATGTAGTCCTGAAGGATCAGAGGAGGTTATCTGTCCTGGATCACTATCACAAATCATGTTATACTTCAGCACCAAATCATTCTTTGATTTATAATATCCCAATTGTAACTCTAGGATATTTTGTGTAAATATTCTAACCTGAAGATTTTCATAAAAGAAATCCTGGCAGGTGAAGCCAACTCCTACTCACAGAATAACACCAAAAGTAATATCTGTTTGAGCCCCTCAAGCAGTTCAATGAATCCTAAAGTATCTCATAGGGTATACATATTTAATGAGGTTGCAAGAAAAACAGAAAGGTGTAGAAGGAAACACAACTGCAGTGACAAAAGCGACTTTTCTGAAAGAGGAAGTATCTAAAGGGCACAACCAAAGGTTTCAGACATAGCAGTCCTACCTTCATGATACATGTTGTCACCTTAAAATCATAGGCAGAAGCATCGGTCACTTTCTACAATGAGAAGCCAACGATCCCAGGTACCATTTGCACTACAATCTTGCCACGAAGTGGAGAAATTCATGGCCAGAGACTGATAACAGAGTGATTTTTTCTTCAGCTGTTATGTGATAGGGTTAAGAATGCACTATCCCAAAATATGGCATCTTGGCATATATATTTTAAGCTGAAGGAATTTGAAAAATGACCTCCCTCTTCTCCCCAAAGCAGTCATAAGACCCTCATATGAGAGATGTCCTCCTTCTACCCAGAGGAAAGTAGCATCTTTATCTATAAAGACTGGGGGACATTGACAGGAATATGAGCCAACAGGCCTTGCTAGGTAAGCTTCCCTCCAGTTTACTACCCTTCGCTTATATCCTTTTGTCCTATCCCATTTTCTCATGACTTTCTACTCTTAACCACACCCCGTATAGGAATGCTCAAGCTTAAATAGCTTGAGTCTTCATTTCTCTATGCAGGCGCCTGTGTCATGTGAAATTTACATGAAATAAATTTGTTTGTCATCCGTTAATCTGTCTTTGTCAGTTTAATTTCAGGCCCAGCCAGGGTTGAGAACAAGTTTCCTCTCCTACACATGGAAGAAGAAAACTGGCAACGGGAGCACTCATGTTTAAATTCACTAATTCATCTACTTAACAGATATTTATCAACTTGCCTACTACTACTCAGGAAAAGTTAACGATTGAGGATATAGTAGTGATATTCTACCACTATGGTCTTTAGACCTTTTCAATAAATTCAATTTATCTTTCAATTTATCAAGGGACTTCTCTGTGCCAGACACCATCCCAGATAAGACACAGTTAAAAGTCACGGTTGCTGCTCTCAAGGAACTTTGTCTAATTGTAAAGACATACAAGTCAGCGAGTATAGCATGAACAATGCTATGGTAAAGATATGCACAGGTGCTAAGAAATACTGCCTGGGGAAGTCAGATTAAGGAAATGTTTCAAACTGAACAATGACTGTACTGAGTATTCAAAGATGAGGAGGAATGGTCTAAGCTAAAGCAATTTAGGAATTATATTCCTAGAAGGTAATCTACATGAATAAAGGCACAGAACTATAAAATAATAGCTAATATGTATGTGTCATGTACATAGTCAACGCTTTATGTGGATTATCTTCTTTATTCTTTATAACAATGCAGTAAAATAGAAAACTAATATTAGCCTCATTTTGCAAATGAGGAAACTGAGGCTTAAGAAAATTAAATCACATAAAAATTTAAATGTTTAGTAAAATGGAGTCAAGATTTGGTTCTGTCTGTGAAACTCTAGAGTCAGAGATCTTAATCACTGTGCTTGAATTTTAAATATGACTATAAAGTAGGTGTCAAATTGGGAGACAGAGTGGTGAGTTAGGCAGAAGCTTGAATTTGCAAGAAGTTGTAGGTCATACTATGGGCTCAAATTTAAATCTGAGGTCTAAGAACCAGTACAAGATTTTAAGTTGAAGAGATCAGATTTATATTTATATATTTTTACTCTGTTTACAGTTTATAAAACATATTTCAGGAGATAAAACCCAGACAGGGGAGACTAGATAGGGACTACTACAATATTTTAGGAGGAAGATGGCAATGGCCTGAAGTAAGGCAGTGGTTGGTGAAACAGGAGAAACAGATGTGAGAAACGGTAGATTGTGCGGTTAGTAAGACTGAACAGGTACTCTCATACAAGGAGTGAGAAAGAGAAATCAAGGATGTTTCTTAAGTATCTGCATCAGATTGACTGGCAAAATGAGGCTGCCATTAGCTTGGATTGGGATACAGGAAGCAGAGTGAGACTGAACAGGCCATAGGAAGTTCTGTTGGGCAGAATTTCAGGTTGAAGCCCTTATGAGGCATCCAGTGGACAGTTCTAGCAATTTAGACACAGTATTAGAAGTTCAGACTAATCCTGAAGAGATTAGCTGACCTCGACTATTGTAGGGAAATGAAGGCAGTGCGATGCAAAGTGCCAGATGACTGCTTTAAGACCATGATCTGCCATTTTCAAGCCATATAAACTTGAATAAATCATTCAGTACCCTGGTCTTTGGTTTATCTTTCTTTGAGATGAACATGATAGGACTAAGCAATCCCAAAAATCCCTTCCAACCAGTATATATTGTTGTGATCTTTAAAAAAAATAAATAACATGCGTTTTTATTTGGTCTTACCCCTTAATGAGTTTACCATCTATAGATACCGTAAAGTACTGGAGAGAGATGAAGGAGATGGACCCATGTTATAATAGGAAGGGGAAAAATTTTAATAAGAATAAATAAACGAGTACAGCTTCATTCTTCTATTTATTCTGCAAAATGTATTAAGTTCCTACTATATGCCAAGCACTGTATTGTGCTCTGTAAATAAAATAAACATGATTCTTACCCTTGTGAATCTTTGTCCTTGGGCAAGTCACTGAAGTATGTTTTTATTTTCAGGTATGAATTTAGGCTAATAATAACTCCACCACTATTATATTGTCATATAATTTATATGGGAACTGTATAAACATAATACAATTGGTATGTTACACTATTCTAATTCTCCTCTAAGAACCTCACTATCCCCAGTCACAGCACTGCATTCTAGTTGGAGCATTAAAATACTGTATTTCATCAAATATTTATTCAATCTAATCATTATTATATGTATCACTAAGAAAGAAAAACCTCTGTTAATTAAACTATGGCACAGTGCTAGGATGTCATCAATTACATGATTCATCCTGACTTCAGAAATGTAAAATACGAAAAAAAATAAATTTTATGAAACTGTGAGCTAGCAGTCATCTAGCTGAGCATGGAGATAACATGACCTTAGGAACTGAAAATATGTGACTAATTTTCTCATTTTCATAGGAAAACACATTCTCTAAGGAAGAATCAGTAGATATAATTTGTGGTATCTCATAAGGCATTTATTTCCCAAATAATAGTTTCATTAGTAAGTTTGAAGATGGTCCAGATCATAGTACTCTGATGTAGTTGCTGAATGGTCTGATGTTCTTACACAGACATTCATTGAAAAGACATGAGATATGGACACTGAATGGATTTAAGGTGCACAAAGAAGCAATATTCACAACTTATACTCAAGGACCTCAATATCTGGATTGACTTAAACCTAAAGATTGGTGGTTGGGTGGAGCTACGCTAAGAAAATATTTTAGAAGCATGAATGGAGGTGAAAGGAATCTAGAATCCGAATTGCTTGAAAATGTTATCAATGTTTTAGATGAAGGATGTCTTCATTAAGTTTGCAGAAAGTGAGCATTTTAAAAGGTACTTAACCCAGAAATGAAAGATACTAAATGCAAAGCAGACTTTATCAATTAATTTTTTTATTCAAACATGCTAGTAGTCAATAGCTAGTAGGATAAGATAGAGTCTAGAAATTAAAAACAGCCATCTAAATATAGAATTGGAAATGACATGCAAAGTAACCTAGATGGGCATCGTTGTTGAAAAAGTAGAAGACATGAACCTGTACTTCAGAATCCGCTTTAAAAGGGTATGAAGAAAATCACGGAAGAGAAAAAAAATGAGTAGGGATTGAAGAGTATGAACGATTACATAGACATAGCTAACATGAAAATTCACCTCTGTCTTCATGTGTTAGAAAGGTTATTACAAGTAGCATCAGCACAAGTTATACCCTCTCTGTAGAGTCAGCAGTAGAAAATGCAGCAGACAACACAGAGAAAAGGATTTCAATGCTATGAAAAGTAGATATAAAATTATCATCAATTAAGGGTTACATCTCATTATAAGTGATAAGGTAATTAAATATCCATTATTACATTCCTGTAACCATTTGTCACTGATGGTATATTAATGTTTCCCAAAGGGCAGTTCCACAGGGTGACAATATATTGTAACTGGGGGAAAAAAGGATGTTATACAAAGGTGTTTGAGAAACACTGAGGTAAACAATAGCAAACAAATCCCCATATCATGAAGCTTCTCACAGGTTTTATGAGATGGTATAGGAATCTCTAACAGTCTCCAACTTAAATTTGATGATGGCACCTTCTTGCTCATGGAGCACGTTAAGGAGCCGCTACAGAGCTGTAGATGTCAATTCTGAAAATCCTGGTGCAAGTGAATCTCTGTCATAGAAGAGGGCCTGAGAAGATATCTTCCTCAAATTCTAAAATTTCTTTTTTAAAAAATTCTATAAAATCATTGTTTCACCAAACCACGAAGGTTTGAGGACGATTCTTAAGAAACCAGAAGGAAAGCAGCATTATTAAGAAACTAAAAGTATAAGGCAAACAGACTGCCAGAGTGGAAGTTGCTTTTTAGTTGATATAGATATGAGAATTTTCTAAAAAACACTTTGGCATCCAGGCAGCATTCTAATCCTATAGGAACCTGGTGGCTGTATCTGACTGTAAAATCTGTTTATATGTTTTGTTTTTTAAGGAGCTACTTCATAGATATCACAATTGTGAGACTGAGATTTCATCTAAACTTCAACGTTCAGATTTTGTTCCACCAAATGGAAAAGTCATAAAATTTATTTATTAGTATATCAGGGAGCACTAATCTAAGGGGTGATGAACATTGGCTTTAAGGCTTTCTTGAGCAAAACTCTATCAGAAGCTGTTGCCTGGTTCTATTTGAAGAGAGACAAGAATTCCATGTGAATCTGCAACTTGCAAAACTATTGGGATATATTTAAAAACTATATCTAGTGAGATGCTGTGGTATACAAGCAATACATTTCTGCTAAAGACAGGAGAACATCAAATTACTATTAGAATTCAAGAAATAAAACTTTAATTCTGCCTTCAAACAACACTTTGGTAGATCCTGGCCTCCACTGTCCATCTCAATTATTTGTTTATAGAATGTGGAATACTCAGCCTTTAAAATAAGCCACAATCACATTCAGAGGGTGAAACTACTTGTTTACATAAGAACCTGTTTGTCAATGCTTACTATATGCCAGTTCTTCACATATTTATTTTTTTAATTTATCAAATTACCAATCCTGTGACTCATTATGCACATTTTAGCATAAAGTGTTGCAGTTTTGGAAAGTGTTGAATCAAATGTCCAAAGTCATATATGTCGTGAATGGCAAAGCTGGATATAAAATTCATATCTTTCTTCCGACTTTAAATTCTATGCTATCAGGGTCTGAGCAATAGATCTTCAGAAGATCAGTACTCTGTTGTCTTCATACCCTAAGCTAGTTGGTTTGAGTGGTTAAAACACATTATGCTAGTGAGCCTCAAGTCACAGGTCACTGTCAAGATTGCCACTGGTTTCACAATTGGCCTATGAATGGCTGAAAACGGTCAGGCTCAGCAAAGGTAAGCTGAGGCCAGAAGCCAAAAAATAGCTTTGGAGTGGACAGTGCTTTCTGATCAACCCAAAACATGCCTTTTGGCATTTTATAGTGATTTTTGCTGTTAGTGATTTACAGCTAGAATCATACAACAATTAACCCAATATAAAATTGCAGAAGCTAGATATATAGTCTCGTTAGTCTAGATAATCCTCATCTTTACAGATTGTGTTTCTTCCCCAATAGCCCAGACACCTTCAATAGCTTTACTTAATCTCTCTGACATGTCTTAAATATATGTCACATTTGAAAATCATTTCTGTACATCACCACTTATTTCATAAATACAGCACAGTCCATACTTGTCTTCATGCTCATTCTTTTTTATCTCACTTTATAAAGGGATAATTGGCAAATAAAATTGTAACATATTTAAAGTGTACAACAATGATTTGATATATGTATGCATTGTGAAGATTCCCCCTACCCCTGCTGAGTTAATTAACACATCCATCACCTCACAAGATATTTATCTTGTGTGTGCGTGTATGTGGTGAGAACATTTAAGTTCTACTCTTAGAAAATTCCACTTATACAATACGTATTATCAGCTATAGTCACCATATTATACATTAGATTCTCAGACTTTATTCATCTTATAACTGAAAGTTTGTACCCTCTCCTTATTTCCCCCACTCCCCAGCCTCCGGCAACTCCTTTTCTACTGTTTCAATGAATTTGACCCTTTTTTTTTTTTTTTTTTTTTTTTAGATTCCACATAAATATGATACCATGGGGTATTTGGTATTTGTCTTTCTCTGGCTTATTTCACTTAGCATAATATCCTCTACATTCATTCATGTTATTGCAAATAAAAGGATTTCCTTTTTTATGGTACGTACACACACACATGCACCACATTCTCTTTATCCATTTGTCTATCAATGGACACTTAGGTTATTTCAATACCTGACTATTATAAATAATGCTGTAATGAACATGAGTGTACAGGTATTTCATTGAGACAATGATTTCTTTTCCTTTGAATATATACCCAGAAGTAGAATTGCTGGAGCATATAGCAGTTCTATGTTTAATTTCTGCAGGAATCTCCATACTATTTTCCATAGTGGTTGTATCAGTTTAAATTCACACCAACAGTATATAAAGGTTCTCTTTACATCCTATCATCTATCTTTTATCTTTTTAGTAACACTTTCAGCTGTGAAATAACTCATTGAGTTTTTGATTTGCATTTCCCTGATGATTACTGATGTTGAGGTACCTTTCCATGTACCTGTTAGCTATTTGTATAACTTTGGGAAAATATCTATGCATATCCTTTGCCCAATTTTTAAATTGAGTTATATGAGTTATTTGCATAGTTTGTATTAACCCCCTATCGATTATGTGGTTTACAAATATTTTCTTTTAACTCATAGGTTGCTTTTTCATTTTATTGAGTGTTCTATTCACTGTGTAGAGCTTTTTAGTTTGATGTGAAGTACTTGTTTATTTTTACTTTTGGTGACAATCCAAAAAAAAATCATTGCCAAGATCAGTGTCAAGGAGTTTACCACCTATGTTTTCTTATAAGAATTTTATGGTTTTATGTCTTACATATAAATCTTTAATCCATTTTGGGTTGATTTTTGTTCATGTTCAACCTCATTCTTGATCCATGCCCTGTCATTCTTTCCTCAATATAGAATTTAAACCCAAGACATCCTACCTTTTTACCTTCCTCACCTACATTCATTTATGCTCTACTATTTCTATACTCCCTAGAAAGAGTGTCTACAAAAAATATTCTCTGGTCCATATCCAGAAGGGCATCACAATTATTCATACTTTCTCTGATTCCCCAACCCCTGCTACTTTGTTCTACCCCACACTTAGCAGATTATGAAACGAAAACTTTATAAAATTCTTAGTTCTCATAAAATACACATTTTAGGCACTAATTTCTTTATTTTTTTTACTGAAGATGTCTTATAAGAAATTAAATGTTTTAATTCAGCCACAATATGCTATTTAAATTTTTTTTTTGAAATTCTTAGAGACAGTGCCCATTTAAACAAGAATGTAGTAGAAGTTCTGTTTTTCATTGAAGTGTCAGGTTACAAGAGTGAAATGCTCTTTCTCAAGTAATTCTATTTAGCAAAAGTCATTATGTGGGGTTTTGAGATTATTGTATAATTAACTTTATGCATTTAACATTCATTATAATAAGATGAATCTGCACAAACATTTGTTTAGACACGATGTTTTGTCAGTACTGAGTAGTAAATGTCGCTAAGCTAAATAAAAGCATTTCTTACATATGCTTGTGCAACAGGAAAGGCACTTGGGAAGTTAATTCTGTCCTGTCCTGATTTCAAATGTCAGTCAGCTTTGACAGCCACTGTAGCAACAGGTTCAGGTACTGTTGACAGCTGGTGAGGATGGGCTAGAACAGGCAATGCACTGTTGATTCAGAATCTTACCACTGTAGTTCTTGAACTCGGAAACTCAGGTGACTGACATGTAATTCAGTAAGTGCTAAAATGGGTTATGGATTCCTTTAGTTAAATTGATTCAGATTTTTAGATGACACCAAATAACAAAATACAATCCTCTTATATCATCTAGACACTTTGATAAGGCTCCTCAATATAATACCTTAAACCACAAGTTAAGGGAAGAACAACTGATGAAATGCTTTCAAAGACTGTCATCACAGACAATTTACATGGAATACCGGCACCGAAGTTCATGCTATATGCCAGAACAGGGATCGACACGTATTTCCAATAAAGGACAAAATAGTAAATATAAAGGGTCATAAATCTCTGTCTCAACTATTTAACTCTGTAGTTGTAGCATGAAAGTAGTCACAGATACCATGTAAATGGGTATGCATAAATGAGTTCCAATAAAACTTTATTTACAGAAATAGGCAGTGGAAAAAAAACTAACCTGTAGGTAGCAGTTTATTGACCCCTGTGCTAGACTATGACCTCCCAGAAAGCAAGTTGACGGTAAGTGTGAGGTATTATTCTCATCACATGAGTGCGAGAGAGAGATCCTTCCAGTCACCTTGAATGGCTCTTGGGTTCTGAATCCGTCTAGGTGTAGACTGGAATCACACAAGCTTAAGATCAGCCTTGATGAAGGCAGAAAAGCAGAGCATCACATGTATGACTCACTGGGTATGTCCATCACAGACCCTTCCAATTTAAAAGAGGAAATAAATCACTTAATACTTTGGTTTAAATATTCCATCCATGACAGTATTGTATTTACAGGTTTATAAATGTATGAAGTGGGAAGACTACTGAAGAAAAAATAAAGAGCCCTAACCCTGGTCCAGTCTCAGTGATAAATGACTATGCAATCTTGGGTACTTTATTTTATATCTTTGGACTTCGGTTTCTCCTGTACAATTATGGTATTGAATTTTATTATTTCACATGTCTCTTCCAGGTCTAATATTCTATGTCATATACAGTCAATTTTCATTATTCCCAGTAGTTATGCTCTATAAAATCGTTATTGTCATGAACAATAAATTAGCAAATGCTAAACCATTCTCACTCCTAGGGGAAAAAAGCATTTGTGAGCCCCTGCTCACAAGATTTTTGTCAACCTATTAATATATAGCTTTGATTTGTGTGCATTTCTGTTTAAAGACACCATTTTAATAGACAGCATTTATTCATTAATGTCAAATTCATGGCCAATAGTGCTAAAACTTATGTTTGAACAAAGCTTATCTAATACACATTTATCCTTAAGGCACATCACAACATTGTTGCACTTAAGAACACTAAACAACAATTCAACATCATACTTGGGCACCATATTAAACAGAAAATCACACACACACACACACACACACACACACACACAAGTGAGTAATGGGGCACTAAGTATTCTGTGCAAAGGACACTTGTTTAGAGTTTGAGACTTAAAAAGCAGTCAGAGCATCACCCCATTCCACTTCAGCTGGGATGATGCAAATTGGGCAACTCAATTTCTTTTGCTACTCAGCAGTGTCTGTGAATGACCCAAAAGTATCACAAGTTTAGATTTTGGTGTTACAATAAATTTGGTAAGTAGACAAATTTGCAATCACAAAAATCAAATAAGGATCAACTAGAATTAGAAATAAATCTATTACAAATATTTGTGCTCCAATAATCCTATTTTGTTTCCTTATACTCTTCATAAAATTTCATGTAGTATCCCTTCTAACCACTCTGAGTCTCAAGCCAAATACCCTCAACTTTTACACCTAGACAATGACAGCAATCTTCTGTTTTCTCTCTCTTCTGAATCTAGTCCTTCCACATCAATTCCAGAGATTTTGCTAAAAATAAATGAGCTTTCACTTCATTGCTTAGCTAGCCACACTAGTTTCTCATTAGCCAAAGAATAAAATCCTAAAATGCAACTTCTTAATTTGCTATGTAATAATGTTTACAGTTTAACGTATCTCCTGCCACTACTTTCATTATATTTTATATATTAACCACCATCACATTATTTAGCCATCATTGTTTTTATAGGCCTGTGCTTTTGAAGTTGCTTTTCTTTCTTTTCTGTGCTCATAGTTCAAAGTTTAAGAAGAACTCCTAAATTATCCTTATCTTAGTGAAAAAAAAATGTTAACTTATAGCATGAAATTACCTGTTGTGAAGTTTTATGCACTAAACTCTTATCCCCTTAAGGACAATGAAAACCTCTAATGGATATTTTATATTCTAAGACCTGAGGATAAGTCTATGGCATAATGGGTGTTCAACAAGGTAGTACAGCATGTACAGTATGCATTTATTATTCATTAAAATTATTTACTTACACACACTATTTACCAGGTACCATTCTAGGTGTTCAGGAGACAACATGGATAAGATGAAACAGTTAGTGTTTAAGGGTTAGGGGCAAGTTATTTAATTTCTTCGTCTTGAATTTCATCAATTAAATGAGAGTAAAAATATTCTTTCCTCCTAGTGCTGCTGTGAGGTATAAATAAGAATAGAGAAATAGAGGCAATACTCAGCACTGTGCTTGCAGGTAGTAAGTACTCCGTACATGTTAATTTTAAAAGACTTAATATTTAAAAATTATCAGTTATTTCCAGTGACGTACACCAGGAACTCCTATAGTGGTTCTTAAACTTTCTTGAGACTCAGAACTCTTTGAAATCTGACAAAAGCTATAGACTCTCTCCTAGGAGGACAGAGGGGTTATATACTAATATAAATAATATGATTTATATCATTTAGAGTCAGTCTCCTAACTTCTGACTTATTTTAGATCTTTCTTCCTATTCTATAATTATATTATTAAACTTTCTTTATTAAAGTTCTTCCTAACTTACTGAAATGAGATTATGTTCTTTGGAAAAGGACATAATCTCCTATAAATACGCGTGACAAACCAGTCTAATATCTGGCAGAAGTTACAGAAAATCTGACTACATTGGCTTAAAAAACATGGGTTTGTTTTTCCTATAAGTCTGAAGGTAAATGGCAGCTGGCATTGGCTCAATGCCTCCGCATTAAGGCAAGTTCGTCTGTAATGCTCTTGGCTTTTCTATCATAATTTCTAAATGGCTGCTGCAGATGAGGCTACTATGACTGCATTAAAGGCAAGAAGCAAAAGAAGAGGGGATTGCCTCTGCTTCAGGAAGATCAATCTTCCTCAGAAAATCAGCGTAATCCCATTTACACCTCATTGAAGGTGTTCGTATCCCATAACTATCCCACAAACTGCATGAAAGTGAAACTAACATAGTAAGGATTTTTTAGTTTGATTCATTCATTACCATTTCAAAGAGATTTTATTTCTGTTGGTAAGAAAGAAGAGAAAAAAGTAGATAGTATAAGCCCTAGTACTATTAGCCACACAAAGAAATCAGCCTAAGGCAGATTTCAAAAGCCCCAAAGGAGTTAGTGAGTAATAAAGCAATATGGGCCTCTCTCAACATATGTTGTAATAAATGCACAAATACATTTCTCTGACTCTTTGGCCTCTAAAGCTTGAAATATAAGGTATCTCTCTATAGTTGAGCACATAAAAACAAAAATCAACATAATTTTAAGGTTTATTTAAAAATATTTCTCCTTCTGTGCCTCTAGTACATGCACTTTCAAGCCTTGTGTCTTAAAATCCATATGTTTTCCTGAAAATCATAACTTCTTGCACAACTATCATCATTTTAAATGAGAATAGTAGGAGAGACAAAGATAGTGGGATTTGAAGGATATATCCTAGAGATGCTAGAGGAGACTAGATTTACCACTTACGTGACTTGCTACCCATGTAAGTGTTAAAACCAACAGCTAATTTTAGGTTGATATATAGAGTACCACTGACCAATAGGTTTCACTGTTTCTGTCAATACAAATAAATTGGCGATAGCCACCTGAAGCATTCATTGTATTGAGGTGTTTAAGACTACATTTGAAGTCAAAGGGAAAGATGCATATAATTTAACAATTTCTTCTCCTTCATGACTAAAGGAGGAGGAAGCAGAATGGTGCCAATGTTTGCTGTAACTCATATAAACTAATATATTCAAGATTGTTGGAATTGGAATTTGAAGATTACCTAGTTCCATAATCTCATTTTGAAGATGAAGTAGCATAGATTAAACTACAATTTGTTCCCCTGACTTCACTTCCTTGTGTACACCAGGAGATGTCAGGCACCAAGTTCAAAAAATAATTTGAAATCTCAACCTCTAGTTAAGAAAATCCCAAACATTCTTCCTGATATCATTAAAAGTGCAAAAACAGATACACCCCATGGTCCCAAGGTCTAAAAGGTTTGTAGAACTGGACTTTATTAGCAATTCACTTAACAACCAATCGTTTTAGGGGAAGAAGTATGTGCTCTTCTCCTTAGAGGAGCAGGCCCTCCCAGCTTGAGGATCAGGCCTCCCCCAGGACCCCTGGAGTAATCTCCATGTACTTGCACATGGAGAAAAAGAGTGAAGAATCACCTGGGAGCATTCCGAAGGCCAGGCTATAAGGAATATATATCATTTTTGATAATATCCAATAATATTCCATTCACCAAAACCTCAGTCACTTGATTGCATATAACTACAAGAGAGGCTAAGAAATATAGTTTATCTCCATTATTTAGAATGAAAAAAAAAATGGGTTAGGTAAACAACTAGCTACACTTTGTCACAAAATTCAATCATCGTGCAGAACATTTTCTAGGAAATGATCATTCATTAGTTGTTGTATGTACATGTCTGTGTATTTTGCACCAGTCTTTTAATATAGGTTCAGAGTAGTAGAAAAAAGAAAAGATATAGAAGAGGCACATATTTTTCTCCTAAACTACAGTCAGCTTTGATTTCTCATTTAAAATGGTAATTTATTAAAAATCAAGTAGAAAGCAAAATTCAAATTTGTGATACATGTATTTTTTTTTCTTTTGAAATAATTACAAATTCACAAGAAGTTGGAAAACAGTACAGAGAGGTCTCATGTAACCTTTGCCTATTTTTCCTCAATGGAAAAATTATATCCTATTTTGATCTTGTACATCTATAGTACAATATCTAAACCAAGAAACTGACATTAGTACAATATGCTGGGCCGCACTAAGAGTTCTAGCTCCCCACTGGGTCTCCTCTGATACCCGCCTGGCTCTGAGGGGTAGAACTTGATACCACACACACCCCTGCGGACCCCATTGATGCCTCATTACCACTGGACCTGGTGAAAGTCCTGACTCTCTAAGCCTCTTCCACTACCCCCTTAGGAGGGGGAGAGATAAACTTCCTGCTTCTTCTGACTACCAGGTAAGGGTAAAAGTCCAGGCTCCCCACATGGTCCCCACGCTTGAGAGGAGGTTCATTATCACTTAAGATCATTGTATTGAGGAGCTTGAGGCTACATCTGGACTCAAAAGGAAATATTCATATAATTTTTATTAATAGCATTACAACCGGGAGAAGAGAGGTGGAATTAGTTTCTCCACTCACTCTCTGCTTGTGTGGGTGAAGTGGGGCCAACGTTTGTTTTGTGGTGCTCTGCTGCCATAGAACAGTTATTGTCTAAAAGTTTTCTTTTGCTAAGATGTCCTTTTCCAGTTTTTTTTGGCTAGAAAGAACAGGCTGTTATCAGGGTTTTTCTAGCGTCTGCACACCTGGTGTCTCTGGGGTTCTGACTTCTTCTGCTCTAAGCCTAGAATACAGGAGGCAAAAAGAAAACCTAGAGTTGAGTCTTGTTGTCCCCAGCCAGTCTGCCTTCTTTTCACCACCGTTTAGTCTCCTTATGTTTGTTTTATAGCTAATGTCCGGGTTTTAAGTTATACTTAGCAAATCAGGAAAAGGTCATCTACTTAATTTTTCTGGAAGCTGAAGTTTCCTGTCTTCATTTTTTTTTTTTTAATTCATAAAGATAGCGTCTGTGGCAAATGCCATACACGTGAAGATGTCATGTACACTTCTAGGCTTTACTTGGTCTGGGTATCTGTTCTTTATGAAAGACTATTCTGCTCTACGAAAGGGCTTCCAAAAAAGAGTTATTAAGTATTTTTCCATCACAGATAACATAATTTGTAAAACAAAAACAAAAACAAAACAAAACAAACAAACTTCATTTCTTTTTATGTGTGTGTTCCTTTTTTATGGAAAACCAAGCACCTATAGATACTATGGAGAAATTTACATGGCAGGTATTCAGTAAAACTTTAATAAATATTAACATAAATTAATACATTAATGAACTAGGATTAATATGTAGACCACAACAATTTTTGTGATAGATATTTAAGCCACTAATTTTTCCCAGCACATAAGAAAAAAATACTGCTGACAGGGGGTTGTTTCTCCCACCAAAACGATATCAAAAATTATGGTGACTTTGCTTCTCAAAACATTTTTGAGGCTTCACGCCTTAATAAAACAACAGAAAGCATTACTGAGAAAGCACAGGGGAAATCATAAATTGGGAAAAACTTGATTCACAGCAGACTTGAAGACAATGAATTTATGATAAATCCAGGTAGAGGTAGAGGCTCTCAATAGGGCAAAGCAGCACTTGCCATTCTAGAACATTCTGTGCTTCTCCAGCACTGTGCTTTTTAAATGTCAAATATAAGGTTACAATAACAGTTGTCAGCAACAAAGAATTACAGACCTGCAAAACTACTCACTCAATTCCAATGATTTAGCCCTCTTCCCTACGGGAAAAATCTAAGTAAACAACACACAGATAACATTTACCTGACATTTTCTCTTTCTTCACCTTGATTGGTAATTCACCAGTAATTCATTGTTCCCTTAGGCACACCTCCTGGGATCAACATAATTCTCAGAAATCTTGAGAGAGAGAGAAAGAGAGAGAGAGAAAATGGACAACTTCTCTCATGTCTCCAACCTTCACTCAGATTCTGTTCACTTAATGACATTCTTACCTTGAAATAAGACTAAACATGTCAGGAAAGCAGAGGTAACCACAAGCAGATAGGTGGAGTCTCAGACTCCATGACAGCCAACTGACAAGCTAACACAATTACCCTGACTCACCATTGCCAATTCTCTCTGATGAGAACAAGTGGACAGGAAATAACGTCATCACCACTTTTTCTTAAAGCTCTGAACATGTAAGAATCTCTCAGCACCCATCTTGAATTATACCCAATGAATGGCAACTTGGTTGCTGAGCAAATTCTTCCTGAGAAACTGACAGAAACTATTTTACTTGGGATGAAACATTGTATTAAGTGTTTCTTCCTTCCCCACCCAGCCCAGTGGATCTTTAAATTAGGCCTCCACTCACAAAATTCACAGTGCAACCTGTTCTCAGAAAGTTTTGAACTGTGTACCTTTGTTTTTTGACATTGCTCTGACTGAACTCCTACCCAGCTTCAAAGCTTGTGATTGCTTCGTCTTCCATTTCTGACACCATTTCATTCACTGATTAACAACTGATGTGGACTTCCTGGCTTTTGACTCCTTGTCTATAAAAACTCAAAACCTAATTTCTTTCTAGTTCTTTTTGTAACCTGTCTTTCTGGATAAAACCTATCATCAGACCAAGGTCTTAAATTCTTAGACAAGTATCAATGCTTCAGCTAGAATCCTGGCCCACCTAGGATGATTCAAAATATATTTAATGGAAATCATCTGAAAAAAAGAGAAAAATCTCTGCTATCGTTTTCATAACACTTCACTGTATCCTATCTTTATAATCAAGTTCTAAAAAATAATGAAAAGAACATCCCCAACTTTTTAATATTGACATTTTATTGTTTTTAATTCTAATTTAAACAATGGAAGGATAGAAAAATTTTGAAGTCCTTCAATTTCTCTACTCTTTTCCATTCTACATTCTTTCTCCCCAAAGGCAACTGTTTTTATTACTTTGGTATGAAATCTTTGACATGTGTATATGCATATTCATAAATAACATGTAGCCTCATCTTGCATGTTTTTAGTAATATAACTACTATCATGCTGTATGTTTTAAATAAAAATGTGATATTTTCACTCAGCATTGTTTTTACCATGTATCCATCAATCTATTTATCTACCTATATATTATCTATGTCTCTATCATTCATTCATTTAGTTTAAACCAGTGAATGATATTTTATTATTTGTATAAATAATATATTATACACTCATTTCCCTCCTGAGGGACATTTAAGATGTTTACAAATTTTGTTCTTATAATGCTTCAGTGGACATTATAGCACTCTTTTATATTTATGGTTTATATGTACTGATTTTTCTAGAGCATTGTTTATCAAAATGCATTAAACCCATTGGAGTGTTGTCGGGTCAATTTCCTAAAATGACAGAATAGAACAAAATGACAGAATAGAACAAAACAGAATCAAACTGACTGAATTAAATCAGATAGAATAGAATTAAATCCCAGGGTTTGTAGCACATAATGGTATAGATTGTCTATACAGACGATCACCAATAATTCTTCTTGTCCTGGCATGTTCATGTCTCTTCCCCATCAAAAGGTGTTATCTATTACCTCTTCCCTTAAATACAATCAGAATTTTTGGACTTGCTTTGGCCAACAGAATGGGACCAAGTGTTTTTTAAGTTTTGAACCCTGGGTCTAAAACAGTCTGGCATCTTCTGCTTTTATTCTAATAGAGCCCTGAACCACCGTGTAAAGACATCCTTCTACCCTTCTGGACAGTCCTCATGAAGAGACAGGGATCCAGCTATTCTAGCCATTAGAACCAAGGTGTTACACATGGGACCAAAAATGACTTTGATCAATCAGTTCCAGTCTAACCTCCAGGATGATACTTTTCTATGAATGACTAAGGAGACCAAGAAATAAACTTTCCAGCTGGGTCCAGGCTAAAATATGGAATTATGAACAAATATAAGGTTTTTGTTTTAATATGCTAAGTTTTAAGTTAGTTGTATTAGCTCTTGCACATAAGAATAAGAATACTGAAATAGTCAATATGGGCTATGTAATGTTGAAGATCCAAACCTCCAAAATCTATTGGTTTGTAAAATCGAAGGCCTATTTATCAGTCAGTCTACATGTCCATTTTCAGTTGGATGGGAGCACTGTTCTATATTCCTCACTCCAGGACACAAACTGGGAGAACAAGTAACCTCTCAAAAGTCTCTAGTTGCTGTGACAGAAAGAAAAAAAATATATATATATATATATATATAGAAAATCTTGTACAAGCAATTAAATGTTTTAGCGAGAAGTGATATATGCATCACTTCTCGCTAAAACAAGTGATATACACATCACTTCTCGCAACTCATTGGCCAAAACGTGCCATATGACTCATCGAGTTTATTAGGACTAAGAAGTGAGAGTACATAGACCTGATTTTAAAATCATGTAGCAAGAAGGCAGGGAGCCAGCAATATTTTTTGAACTACATTCTATCTGTGTGCTTGTGTCTACTTCGTCTGAGGTAATATATTTTTTACTGTGTGCTATAATTAAAGAAAAAGTTTGAAAGGTATATTTCTCAGAGTGAGATTACTAGGTCATAGGACAGGTATGTTTTCAAGTTTCCCAGGTTTAATGAAAATACTTTCCAAAGTGGCTGTACCAATTTGTACTCCAGAGTTCTGAAATGCAGCCATGCCCATCAGTGCTTTCTGAGAATTTTCATTCCTTCATATTCATACCAAAGTTTAGCATTGTTAGATTTTTAATTCAGGCAATTTGTTACTTTTAAAATATCCTTTACAAATAAATAAAATACCCTATTTTCATTTGTATGGCTTTAACTATTAGTGAGTCCTTAATTAATAATCAGTGAGGCTGAGTACATTTCATATATTTACTGGCTATTCATTTTCTTTGCTTTGCATGTTCATATCCTCTGCTTATTTTATACTGCATTGTTTGTTTGTTTTTTTCTTATTGCAGTTTCTAATATATCCTGGCTACTAATCTATTTTCAGTAACATATTCTCCCCATCCTGCTATTTGTGATACACATTTTTTCCTTTTCTTAGCAGAGTTAAATGTGTCAGTCTTTTTCCTTTATGATTTGTGCTTTTGTCTCGTCTAAAAAATAATTATTCCCTACCATGAATTTATGAAGATGTTTTCTATAACTTAGATTTTTTCACATGAAAATATTGCTCCTTCATCATTTATAGACTCATTCATTCTTTTTCCAACAACACATACTGTTTTCTTTATTTTATATCAAACTTCCATACATATACTATGTTTTGGGTATATCAAGAACAAGACAATGAATGCAGTCTTTCCTAGGAGAAGGCAGTAGGATGATATACTGTTTATAGAATACTTTAAAACAATAATAAAACTAACTCTAACCTATTCCTTTTATTTCTATTATGTACCAGCAATTCTAAACAATGTCCGTCACAAAATCCTTCTTATCACCATGGTGGATTGCTCCCATTGCTTCCCTCCACCATCTCAGGACTTATGCATTGCTCCATTCTGTCCTATTGATAAATCTGTGTATCAGGGAATACATACAAATAGATAGACCACATGGTTTAAATTCTAAAATATGTAATAAGCATTGATATCTGATACGACAAATTTTTCTTCTTTCTTTTTCTTGAATAAGTCCTGTTCTTGACCTTTGTTATCCATATTGATTTTGGCATCTCTTTGTCTAGTTCCACAAAAATAATGTCTGTTCACATTTTAATTATATTGTAATAAATTTATAGAATGGGAAATATATATTACATATAATATACAAAATATAATATTTGGAAAACTGTTATCTCTTGACATATAGAGTATTTTCATCCATTGGGCATTACTTATCTTTGCATTTTGTTCTTCTTTAATACTCTCCCTGTACTACTTTATAACTTTCTCCAAAATAAAGTTCCGTGTGTTCTTGTTGGATGAATTCCTTAATGCCATGGCTTTTTTTAAAAACTATAAATTAAAGTTTTCCTGCTACAAATTGGTTATTACTGGGTATAGAACTACCACCGATTTTTGTATAATGAGTTCATATCAGGAAGAATGCTGGATTCTCTATTTTATAGATTGCACTACATCTTTTCTTTCAGGTCTGTATTTTTACTTAACTGCAATGCCTGGTTGCTCCATTACCATGAGTAGTAGTAGTAATATAATGCTACTTTGATTTTAAACAAAATATTTTTTACATTTCATCATTAAATATGATCCTTGTTATAGGCTACTGTGGATATCTATTATCGCAGTAAGAGTTTTTATTTCTTATCCTAGTATGGGTTTTTAATCATTAGTAGATGTTGAATTGATTTTTAAACATATGTATTAAAAGGATATTAAAATAGAAAACTGAAAAAGCAGATTTTCTAATATTAAACTATTCTTTCATTCCTTGTATAAACCCAATATAACAATGGTGTATTTTGATAGATTTGTGCTGATTTATTTTTAGAATTTTACATCTATATTTAAATGAGATTGATCTATATTTTGCTACTTGTACTCTAAATGTTTGGTTTTGCTCTAAAAATTTTAAGAGCCTAATTGAGATTAATTATTTCTTAAAAATTTAGTAGAACACTTCTATATCCATGTGTAATTTTAAACCATGTTTTTAAAATCTCTCAATGTATGCTTTTGTGTTATCTTTTGCATTAATGGTTTATAACTGCATTTCTTTGGGGTCAGAAAATGAAAGTGTAAAAATAACAATTTTTAATGTTTTGAAACTTGCTTTATGGCATAGAATACAGATAGCATACTACATAATTTTTTTTATATTTTTTAAAAAATGTATAAAATATTCTTGAGTGAAAGGTTCTATTATGTCATTTAAAAAAAATAACTCCTAAATAAATAACTTCCAGGAAATGTTTCCTTTTGAATTCCATAAATTTATACCTATTTGCTTAAGATTTCAATCTTTTGGTATCACAAATAATTCAAAATCAATCAAAATGTTCAACCTACCCTCATAATCCTTCTTCCTTAAGCTTTTCCTTCTCCAGTATCATACCAGGGTAAGTACAGAACTGACTGCCATAGATTTACTACTGCCTAGCATGGTCATTTTTATAGTCCTCTACTTTAGCTGCAAGACTGATTATTCTTGGTAATTCGATATTCCCATTCATTCTCTAGCTTAAACACTAATGAATCCCAAAATTTACAATTTAGAATTCAAATACCATAATACTATCTTCCAGGACCTCCTTGCAGTTAAACCTTGTTTAGGTCTCTAATTTCAGCTCTCACCATTTCTTCACTCATCCTTTCTGCTCATGCAGCATTATTTGCAGTTCTCACAAATATCAGAACTTTCTTCTCGCTTCTCTGTTCATTTATACTTTCCCACTCCCTCCAACTAATTAACATCATCTATTAAGGCATAGTTCAGGGATCACCTTCTGTAAAAAAACACAACTTTCTCTTCCTCATTTTTGATTAATATGCAGTAAAAACCCATTAATAATATTACTACTGCACTTCAACTTTATTTAAAAATTATCTGTGCCTAGTTTTGCATTCCCTTTTTTTAAATTGGGGTATAATTTGCATGTAACATTATTTTAGTTTCAAGTGTACACCATAATGATTGAATATTCGTAACCATGTCATTTTGATAAAGTTATTTTGTTGTTTGGTTTTTCCTTACTCTTAATGATTTTATCTTCTTGGCATATCACTTATTGAGAGAGATATATTGCATCTCCCATTATGATAGCAGACTTGTCATTTTCTCTGGGTATACCTGTCAAGATTTTGCTTTATATATTTCAAAATTATATTAGTGTGCATAATCTTTTAAAATGGCATAACTTTATGGTGATACAATAGTTCATAATAAACTCTGCCTTTAGGCTATTGTCTGGATATTAAGCCATACCATCTTTCTTTGCGGTAATGTGATTTAAATTATTACAGTTCCACTCCTGTCTAGGCTCAGAGGTGAGGCAAAATAGCCCAATTAAACATATAATTATGGTTTCAGAAGGATAATAAAACTTTGTGAACCTCAGTAACCTCATTGATATAATGAGTGTTTTATTTTACAACTCTGACATTCTAAGATCTTCTACCTTTTCTACCTAGATTTGTACTGTGCCAAAGTCCTCCATTTACTCTAACTTGTATTTGGCCAGCTTATGAAACAATATAAATGTCCAGATATTACAGTTAATGCTAGCTCCCTAAATGAAAAGAGACATCAGAAGTTCATGCTATTTGTTTGAAATGACAAAATAAATAGTTATTTTCACTACTGTGGCTTTCATTGTAGTCATGCAAACGAAATAGTCAAATTGAAATATGACTTAGATTTGATTTGTTCTACAAAATTTTTGAATCCTATAATGACTATGTAGAGACAGAAAGAAGAAAGTTCAATATAAGGGAAACAAGGGCAGAGATAATGCCTTTATCTCAGCAGGAGAAGGTAATTTACAATAATTTGTACACCATTACCTGTATTCTAGCCAAATACATTTCATTCAAAGGCTGCTGGCCAGCAGGCTTATCATCAAATATGACACAATTCAATAAATAAATATTAATGCTCTCATGTCTGGCACAAAGAGGAGAAATTTAAAGCCAGAAGGATATTAGAAGTCATTAATTCTAGACTTCTCATTTTAGAAACAGAAAATTAGAACCTGAGGAGTGATTTACCATATTATCTGTGTTTAACATAGTATGCTTCTAACAAACATGTATTGATTATTAATTTCTTTTACATAGAACTAGCCATAAAATTATTACATTAGATCTATGTAAATTTGCAATTCCCTTTACACTACTTTAGCCAAATTGTATATTTTGTACTATAAAAACTTATTTTTGTTCATCTGTCACAATTTTTACTACTGTATCCTTGCATATATTTCAAAGAAGACTCAAAACTTAGGTAGAGATATTGGATATTCTTTGACTCAAAAGATTTTGAAAATGATGGTCTTTATATCAACTTGGAAATGTTTCTTCTTAATTCAACTCTCTTCTTCTCCCTGGGGCTGACAGATGTTGGATTTCTGTTTATTATCACTGGCATGAATAATTATGACTTAAGAAATTTCATATTATAAATTTATAATGTTGACCCTACTGTAGCTGGATTGCCTCCATAACACCATTTCAAGACCTTGGTGGGTTCAAGAATTTGAGGGGTACATATAATTGGTGTTGAATCTACGGCTTTCTGTAATCATTCTTAACAGTTTAAAATATGATTAGAATTACTAAACAACTATAACTTTTTAAAAATTCATAATAAACTTGCCCCATAGAAGGAAGTAGTTACCAAAATACTAACTTACGAAAACTTATTCAGATAGCCCTATTTCTTGCAGTATATAGTACTCCAGAGTTAAAAGTATTCTTCAAGGTTTTCTAGGCCAGTTGGTCACAATGTGTGGTCTCAATACCATCATTATCAGCATCACCTGGGAACTTGTTTTTTTGTTTTTTTGTTTTTTTTTTTGTTTTAAAAAGCAAATTCTCAGTAGCCTTGGGGAACATAAGGGGATACACCAACTTATATTTTACCATTCTTCCAGGTTATTCTGATGCACACTCAGAGGACTCAGAAACTTATCTTATTTACTTCAGGAAATATAAGTTTGAGAACCATTCATCTTAGTCATCCTGCACATTCCCTGCCTGCATTTTTAAAATGAGATAAGTGAAGAACAGAGAGGTATGTCTTGGACATTCTGATTCTCTGGCTTTCATCAAGTTACACAAATACTCAGTAACAGACCCAGGATGAGAATACATATCTCCTTACTTACATATTACTGAGGTACAGAATGACAGAATGTTGGAGGTAAAAGAGACTGACACCAATGTAATTAATGTATTTTATGTTCTTGTGTGCCTCTATTCACTAGTTATTATATTCAAAAATGTTCAGTTATGTCTATTTTTCTACTATATACTAAATACTACATAATTCTAGATACTACAGAATTTAAATCTCTATAAAGTGAGAAACCATAACTATTTTGATCATCATGAATTCTACCATCTTTGTAGTAATCTGTAACACAGTAGCTGCTTAATAAATATCTACTGATCAAATAATAATTGGCTATATAAATATATTTTCTATAACTTCAGAGATTTATAATAATACTGAGTTTCAATCACATTCTTGTTTAAATCTGGGAAACGTTTAATAAAATATTTTTATTCTGCTGATCCTTATACATAAATTGATGGTTTGGAGGAGTCACTGAAAGGTGGGGAAGAATGATTTATATTATTTAGAAGCATGTTCTAAAGTGTCCCAAAATAGAAAATCCATGACATCTTTAACTTACCTCTGACTCACAGAGACCCCCTAGAACAAAGGAAAAATATTATGTTTCAATATTAAAAGTACAGCTCAGAAGAGAGAATAATCGATTATTGATTTCTAAGCACAGACCTCTGTTACTTAACCTATGACACTTAAAAAAATGTCTTCTCTTTAACAGGTAAATCAACTATAATTCATTTTGACACTAATATGAATGTATATATACATATATCTATCATATGTCAAATTATCCTTCTTTAATTAAAAGCTATATTCGAAAAGAAAATCTGAGACTTTACAGGAACACCTAGAATGATTCTTTGTTTTTATGAAGACATAAAAATAAGGATTCTAAGAAAAAGCAAAGCAAAAGAGTTTAGACAGGAGCAAAAACCAAAACTTTAGGCCAGGCTGTATCATATTATATGTAGTTCAAAATGAGAGCTCTGGAGCCGAACCTCTGTATTCAAATTCCACCGCTGATATGGAACAGTTAGGCACATGTCTCCTTTTAATGTTCTGTAAAATGCTGGATAATAATGGTAGCTTTCTTTCAAGGATGAGGATTCAACACATTAATATATATATAAAGTACTTAGACATAAACGTTAGGTATTATTATAAAGAAGAGAGCACTAAATTAGTATAAATCAGGTTCTACATATTTTTAAAACAATGAGCCCTCAATATTAAAAAATAAATTGGCTAAAATAAATTGCCTAAAACATTTTTTAAGTAACTAGATTTGTTTCAAATATGGATAGCCTTCTAGTCTCTCCTCTAATCATTCCACCCAAAATCACAAGATCTATGTCAATGAAATGGCATTTTGTGTAAAAGTACTTTGAAAATGGCAAAACCCATAGAAATAAAAGGTAAAAAAATAACAAATGACCAGTTTCTTTGTAGAGCCTCCCATGCTTCTCTGGCTCTGGACTCTTCCATCCCACTCTCCACATCCCTTGCTAGACAGCAGACCTCCAATGGGCCTGTGAACATGTTACTCTTCCTTGTCCTTGGAGAGCTGCTGACAGCCAATATTCTAATTACCAGTTGCTTACCCTTCGGGCTCTTCTTAAACACCATTTCCTCACAAAAACTTTCTTTCAATTACGGGAAGGTAAGGGAATAAAGACCCTATTATATGCTTTCATATTAAATGTACTTAGGTTACAATTATAATGAATTAGATATGTAACATCTGTCTACTGTGCCAGACCTCAAGCACCCCAAATGTGAAATATGTCTTCACCTTTTCCGGCACGCAGCAGAAACTCAGAAAACTGTTGACTGAGTAGATGAATGGACTATCCATATAATCTGGTAATAAATAAAGTAAAAGAAGATGCTAAGGACAAAAGCCAGACTCCCCGTGTTCTCTAACACTATCCTTTCATTTTATGGACCCTAAAAAGAGTCCCGCTGGGTGGGCTTTGTGAGAAAAGAAAATGTTTTTGAAGTTAGTCCACAGTAAATAGCTGAAAAAGAAGACTGGTGCTGAATTTTTCCATAAACATACTGAAAAATTAAGCTGCTTCTGTATACATATTTCTAACTTCGTGTAAATACAATGAGAACAGGTTTTCCTTTCTTGTATCTAGTACAACTCTAAATGTTGTTTTCAAAAACAGTAATCATTTGATTACTCAATTAATTTTAGATTCTAAAAATAACCCACCGGTCCCATTCTCATCAAAACCTTAGTGGAAGTCTTTGCAACTATGCCAGACCTACCACACTTAGCAGATGCAGCAGTAAGTGCCAAAGGATAAAGCAAGGATCCAGATACTTTCTTTTAGTTTCTTTGTAGTTCAGTGACAAAGTTGTAAATGTGGATGTTGTCCAAATTCAGAAGAAATAGCAAGACTGTTTATTTGAAATACTGTCTCAGGCCCAAATAGTGTCTCTCAGAGAAACAAAACCATTTCTTTAAGAAAGGACAGAATGTACATTTTATCCTCAGCAAACCTTATAATAACAAGATTCAACTTGGGGAATGATGAGAGTTGATGTACCTGTGAGAATTAATCTAAAACAGAGCTAGTCAATTGCTATGAAGAAACTTGTAAACAATACAAGAAAATAAAACCTGAGGTTAGTAATTGGGAAAAAATTGATAGGAATTAGTAATTACAGTACAATGTATGCAGAAGGTCAATCAGGAAGAGCTTCAGGGAAGTGAGAGATCCCCAAGTGGGCACTATAGCCACTTCTCCCCTCCAAAATGGCCCTGGTTAAGTCAGCACCTCTTTTTTCTCGCTTTCCCCTCTGTATCTCCAGTTCACAAAACATCCCACAACTCTTTGGTGTTTAAACTTTCTGCCATCAGCACACAGGGAAAAGTCCAGACATCAAAGAAGTGCAAAAAGAAGATGCAAGAGAAGAAGGTGGAGAAGAGGGGAGGTGGTATGAAAGAATAAACAAATTAACTGATCTTGTCTATATCATATAGTGCTCGTGATAATTTTATGAAGAATAGGTGATAGTTTGCACTATACTGACGAGCACATTGATATAAATGAGGTTAAATGATTTGCCCAGGATCTCACAGCTAATAAATTTCAACACCATGATTCCAGCCTGAAGTCCATGCATCTTCCACCATCCCCTTTAGTTTCCTGTTATTCTATTTTTTTTGGCCCTTCCTCTATTTTAAACATGCAAATACAACTTTGAAAGTCTCTGAAATACCTCAATTGCAGACTTTAGGCCTGACTCTCTCCTTCTCTTAACCATATTCATCAAGCCACCACTCACAGTTTGTACATTCCATCTAAAAAATATCCTAAACCACTCCAATGTCATCTATTTGAAAATATCATCCTAGGCATATTCGTATGTAGCACTGTGTTTCAGGACAGTCATATGCTTAATGAAGCCAGCTCCATCTCACTTCAAACACTCTAATACTTTAGTTTACTTTAGAAATTAGCACACTTTTTATGTACAGGACCAAAAATGAGATATTTTCAGCTTTGCACTCTCTATGCTCTGTTGTAATGACTGAACTCTCTTGTCAAAAGCTGCTGTTGTTAATATGTAAATGATGATGCATCAAAAACAATAAAATACTGAGGAACAAATGATATGAAACCACAAAGACCCTGAATAGCCAAAACAATCTTGAGTAAGAACAAAGCTAGTTGCATGACACTTCCTGATTTCAAACTATATTAAAGTTATAGTAATCAAAACAGTATAGTATTGGCACAGGAGCAGACACATAGACCAATGAAACAGAATCGAGAGCTCCAAAATAAACCCACACATATATGGTCAAATAATATTTGGCAAGGGAGCCAAAAACATACCACGGGGAAAATATAGCTTCTTTAATAAATGATGTTAGGAAAACTGGATATTCACATGCAAAATAATGAAATTAGATCTCTATTTTACACCACTCACAAAATTTAACTCAAAATAGATTAAAGACCTGAAACCAAAAAACTGTTGGAATAAAACAAGCAAAAAGCTTAGTGACATTGCTCTTTGCAATGATTTTTTTTTTAATATAGCACCACACAAAGAACAAGAGCGAAAATCAACAGGTGAGACTGCATCAAGCTGAAAAGATTCCACACAGCAAAAGAAACAATGAACAAAATTACAAGGTAATCTATAGAATGGGAGAAAATATGTTCAACCTATATATCTAATAAGAAGTTAACATACAAAATATATAAGGAATTCATACAACTCAATAGCAAAAAAAAAAAAAAAGCAAATAATCTAATTTAAAAATGGGCAAATAAATTGATATTTTTCAAAAGAAAACATACAAATGTCCAAAAAGTACATGAACAAAGTTCTCAATATCATTAATCACTAGGGAAATGCAAATTAAAACACAAATGAGAAATCAGTTCACACTTCTTAGGCTAGTATCAAAAAACAAGAGATCAGTGCTGGCAAAGAGGGAGAGGAAAGGGAACACTCGTACACTGTTGGTGGAAATGTAAATGGCCACAGCCACTACAGAAATCAGTATGGAGTTTCCTCAAAAAATTAGAAGTAGAATTACCGTATGATCCAGCAATCCCACTTCTCAGTATATAGCTAAGGAAATGAAATCACTATCTTGACACGATATCTGCATCCCCATGTTCACTGCAGCATTATTCACATCGGCCAAGACATGGAAACAATGTACGTATATATTGACAGGTGCATGTGTACGATTATCATTCAGCCATGAGAAAAAAAGAAACCCTGCCATTTGCAATAACATGGATAAAATTTGATCAGGACATTATGCTAAGTGAAATAAGCCAGAGAGAGAAAAGAAAATACTGTGTTCTCACTTATATGTGGAATCTGAAAAAGCTGAACTCATAAAAACAGAGTTAGAACAAGGTCTGGGGTGGGGAAAATGGGAAGATGTTGGCTAAAGCGTACAAATTTTCAGTTATAAGTTCTGAGGATCTAATATATACCATGGTGACTACAGTTAACAATACTGTGTTAATATGCGAAATTTCTAAGAGAGTAGATCTTAAATGTTCTTACTACATACACACACACAAAAAGGTAATTGTATGAGGGAATAGATATGTTAACTAACATTATTGTGGTTATCATTTTGTAATATATACATGCATCAGATAATTATGTTGTATCCTTTAAATTTACAAAATGTTACATGTCAACTATCTATAAAGAAAATTGGGAAAGATTAAAATAAATTTAATAAAATAAGTAGTTATTGATGTGTGAATGTTAGCCACCCCCTTTTCTTTTAATAGCTATTCCCTATGTCACCATTCCTTGCTAGCAACTTCACTACCTAAACAGATTAGATTCCATTGAAGTTTCTAAGATAATTGAGAAGTTTGAAAATATTCACAAAATTAAAGATGAATATGGAGACTGAACTCATCCCTATAAGCATCTTTAACAAGTGTTCATCCATCTTCTTCTGTTTCAATATCTCCCAAGGCAAAATATAAATACATTAGCATGTAGCTACTTATGTGGGATATTACTCAGCCGCTCATTTATTCATTTGTGTTTCCCTTTTCTGAATATTCAGTCAAGGTAAGAGAATCTTACAAGTAACTAAAAGTTAAAAAGTGGAACAAAAGCTGTGATAAAAGTTTATGTGGGATACTAGCTACAAATTTCATTTTTAGTATCTGTTGTAGGTGTAAATTATAGCAAGGATTCTCCCTTTCATTACAAAGGAAAGAAATATGAATAAAATAATGGCCCCAAATACTTCTCAAAGAAACAATTTCTTCAGGGCTAGGAAAACAACCTTATTCAATGGATTAACATAAAAAAGAATATGTCAATCAGAAAGAGTCTTGAGACTTTTAAACTCTTTGACTTACTGTTGGCAGAGCTTCTTATAGGCACCATTCAAGGGAGCCAATTTGATGACTGGACCTTTCTGGAAAGCATATATCTATATCTTTACTGTTATAATAATACATCAGGCTATCCTGCCTCCTTCCTTTAAACATTCAAATTCTCTAACTCCCTTCATTGACTTTGAGCACAAGAAACCTTATGATAATGTGACTTGCAGAGTAGCTTGTTCATGGGGATTAAAGGTAAAGCTCAGAATGGCACTATTATCTATTCTCTTGAGCAGTTATAGCTTTCATTGTAATTTAAGAGTCTGACATTCTGATTGATACATCAGTCTCCTAAGAGCATGGTTATCACATCACTATCCGGAAGGGGGACCACCTTTAGAATGCTAATATGAACAAGTTTTGAATATGAAAGCCTAAATTCCAAACCTTAAAACAGAGTATTCCCTGAAGAAGTAAATGGAACACTGTGGAGTTAAGGGCTCTGAAACTGAGAGGGACCTGGAAACAGAAACTGATGCTTAAACAACAGCATTTGGAGTTTTGTAGGCTTCACAAGGTCTTGATGTAAAGTTTTGCCAGTGCCTTCCTTGCACCCTTCTGTATTATCTACTTCAATATTGTAGACAGCTGAAATAATTATTGGAAACTTCTTTTGATTCCTGAAGGTTCTTGATTTCCTAAAATCTGTTGGTGACTTTCCCTTTTCATAGGTCCTCTAATAACTTTTAATAGCTAATTTTTACTTAAAGAGCCTACAGTGAATTCTCTTTTTCTGATTAAACAAGCTGATTCAAAAATATTTTTGTATCTGGAATCTGATACAAAAATATTTTTATATCTGGAATCTTTAAAAATACACTTAGAGTGTGTTCAGCTGAGCCTGCTGAAAAAGGTTTAATATTTCAATGTTGGACAAATATTTTAATAATAACTTCTAAGAAGCAAATACCTAATAAAAAGTGGGTGAATGAATAATCTTAAATGTACTTCTAATATACACAAAATACCATAACTTAACAAGTATTACATATGACATCTTAAATAATAGTTTTTATGATATAATTAGGTTGTTTTCTTGAAAACAATGATTTAGTTTAAAAAATGAGTGTTTCCATGATGCCACATCATGGGAAACTGACTTTCCATGTCGATCCTATACTCATTAACCTCCTATCACTCTGTATCAGTGGACATTTTACCAAGTATAGAAATCTTATTTAAACACAAGGGCATTAATAGAGTTATAGGAAGTAGGCAAAGGTCTGAGATAAGAATAAGAAAGGTCATGAAAGGGAGGAAAGTGGAGGTAGCAATAATAGAGTCAGTTATGATAGAGAGTTAGAAGAGGTAGAGGTAGAGAGTAGACCCTCTCAGAATCTCAAGAATAACGAATTGTCCTGCTACAAGGGACAAACACACAGTAGGGTCCAACCAATAACGGAGTGGAGAAGGGTCTAGTCCTGATGGGGACAGTAGTTGGCCATAATAAAGGTCATGTTCAGAGATTCGCTATGTTTTTATTTATAGTTCCACAGACATTCTTTGGTGGTATTAGGTGTTAGAAAGATAACAGGATTATCTTTATGTTATTATTATGGTTACCAAAGTCAAACATGTTCCTTGGGGAAAAAATAAAGAAAATAATAATGAAGAACTTTAGGATAAATGTACTAAATTAAAAAGAGGATCCTGTCTCTGTTTTCTTATCAAAATTGTGACAGAAAGTAAAACTAGTGCATGCATCTGATGTGCGCAAGCAGGCAGGGAAGCCAGCAAGAAACAAGTTTTTTCTCCTCAATACTAGAAAAACTCAAGAACTATAGGGCCCAGTTATTTCTGAATTCAAGAAATGAGATCTTGAATAATGAGATCATGAACAGAAGAATATGTTGAAAATTTGCATAAGGAGTTGTTTAAAACCAGATCCTCTATGCAACCCAAATAAAAAACAGAGTTTATCCTCTCCAAGGTGAGAACCAGAGATACTATGGACTAGGTGGTACCAGTCCTGATTGAAAGCAAGAGGAACTGGTCTTGACTGAAAGCAGGAGAGCCAATGTCTTGCTGAAAACAGGGGATTAACTGAAACTCTGCATAATAGACAATAACCCTGACTCACTTCCCCAATTCTAGTCTTAGATCTCTGGCTATTTCTCACTCCTAGGAAGAAAATGAAAGAATTACTGCCAAAAAATTATCCATTAATACATTTCGAAGTAATTCAACAAACAGCCAGTTCTCCACTCATTTTTTTTACTGTGAAGCTTGTAAGTCAAGAAACAGTGTCAAAGCACAGATACCTGGCAATAACCTTTTCTTTCTTAGTAACTCAATTTTAATTATAAATAGATATATTTTCTAAATGTCTCAGGAAAGCCTCAAACTTAAAAGACAGAGATTGACAGAAGTAAAAAAAAGAAAATGTAAATAACAAAAGAAACATAAGATACTTTTAAATATTTATCTGTATATTTTCAGAAACATATATATGAAGTGAAAAGAATATACTATTTTTTTTAAAAAAAAGAATCACAGCCTAAAAACGAGGCACTTGAATTAAGAGTTATGAAAGCAAACTTAAATAGTCAATTGAAGATTGGCAGATATGCTTGAAGAAACCTCCCAGAAACCTAAAAAAATTAAAAGATGCGTTTTGATGAGAAAATGAAGGTTAAATTCAAGAGGTCTACCATCCAACCCAAATAAGAGTTTCAGAAAGAGAAAAGATAGAAATAAAAGTTTTAATAATAGACATTTTTTCAAAATAAAAACTGCTAAATACTCAGCATATTAAGTGAAAAATAAAAGGACTCTCAACAAGATACAGCATTACAATATTTCAGAATACAAAGGATAAGAAGTTTCTATATATTCCTGAAACAAACAAACAAAAAATCATATGGAATTAAAGTCATTGAATTTTTTTGACCCCAATAGCAGAAGCTAAAAATGTTTAAGCATTGTCTTCAAAGCTCTGAGGGAAAATTATTCCAACACTTGAAATTCTATTCCCAAGCAAAGTATCAATCGTATGTGAGTAGAATTACAACATTGTCAGATATAAATTGTTTCAACAACTTTATTTTGTAAGTGCCTTTTGTCATGAAGCCCCTAAAAGTTGTGTTTTATTAACCTAAACCAAAAAACTAAGAAATTGAGAAAAGATATTTAGAGAAAATAATGAAAATTTCCAGGATATCAATAAAGATTATTTTCAAGAAAATGGTCATGAATAATCCCACTTAAGAACAATTAATACTGGAAATGGAGGATTCCAGAAGTGATACTTGTGAGAAAAAAATTAAACTGATGTGTTATATGATTAAATAGAAAGGACACATATTTTCATCAGAAAATTTATAAATATAAGACTCATGAAAAAGAAATAAATAATTACCTTCAAGAAAAAATATGAATAAGAAAACATAATCATAGTAAACTTTATAGGTCAATAACATTATTTTTTAAGTATATTAATTAAGTACAGAATACTTAGCATTCAAAATTTATAATATAAATATTTTGATATAGCTAATGGGAGGAAAAGTATTTGTGATTATTGAAACATAAGGAAAATAAATCCAAATATGATATTATAAGAAGTCAATAGAATACACCTAATTTTTTAAAAAATCAAGCAACACCAAGTTTACTAAGCTACATAGGGGTAACCATGAGGAAAATAGTTTTAAAAAGTTGAAAGTGGTTGCCTAAAGCTAAATTGAACAAGTAGGAAAAGCAAAACTTTATTTTTAATCCTTTTATTATATAAATGTTCAAGATATTGAATTGATAGGAATAACTATTTCATTTAAAAAAAAAGACAACACAGTTGAGAAAAAAAGAAAAAAATATTTGAATTTCCCTACTCATTGATAATCCCCATAAATTAGTTTTGTGTAAATCCTTTCAGTCAATTTTGTAATATGTATAGATGTCAATATACATATTGACCAAGTGACAATAGTACGCAGTTTTTTTCAATTATAGAATGATTATAATTCATATTCATACAAAGTTCTTCCACATTTTCAATGAGTGTATATCATTACATTGTAGCATATAGCATTACCCAATTTTTTTTCATCATTCAGTTTTTGGAAATTTGGATATACTTCAATTATTATTGTAAATAGCATTGCTTTAAATACCTTATTAGCTCTGTATTTGCACATATTTTAGACAGTGTCTTTAGAATTAAATTTCAACACTTTTTAAAAATTGTCTGTATTTGTCAATTATTGACCTAAAGGATGTAAACCAGTGTTTCTCAACTTTATTTTTTTTCATTATTATTTGCCCAAGGAGTATTTTTAGATTGTTTTTGTCTAATCATTTCTTTGTGTAATTTTAATAGATCAAATACTGTGTGTGTGTACTGTATACATAAATACACACACACACACACACATTTTTTTCTATTTTTTATACATTAAAAAAAAAAGATTTTGCCCTTCCACTAACCAGTCCAATCAATCAGTTTATCTCCCCTTTGGAGGCGATATCATCCCTACTGAAAAGGTATGTTATAAACATTCATCGATCTTTAGTACATATTACCAAATTCTCATCCTCAAAGATATTATAAATTTCGAGTTTCATCAGCAACATGTGAAAGTGCATTTTTCTACTTTCCCAGCAAACATGGTGTTTGTGAAATTATAAAATTTTTTAATGGAAGTTTCTCAATGCAAATCTTAAAATCACATTATTTGCTTATAAATATTTGTTAGCACCAAATCCTAGGAATGAAAATATTTACTTATTTCAGACTTTGTCCCACTATTATGGGACACTGGCTCATTTCAAACATTCAAGCAATTTATATTTAGAAAGTATACTTCCAAGTGTTATCATGGATCTCACTATAATTTAGACTGTTTTTAAGTCAATTTATTATCGATTCAACCAGAACCATCAATTATATCCTGTAGATCTCCTTTAAGTTCTCAAACTATTGGCCTGGTCAAGTCAATTTGTAATTAGACAACTTTTTAAAAGTGTCTTCTCTTCATGACTATAATGGCAGCTTTTAAATTGTGAATTCTCCCAGATTTTATGATTATCTGGGTCTGATACTATTTTTTATCTACAGCAATTATGTTTTATTGAGCTATATCTTGTGTTTTTAAAGGAAGTTGAAAAAATTGCTTAGAACACTCCAATTCTAGACTGGGTTAATTTAGTATTAAGCAAGAACCATATGAAACTGTCATTTCTGAAGTCATAATGATTAAATAGCAGCAGTTCCATATGATTCAGTTGAATAGCTTAGTCTCCATTTATATAATCTCAAAAAGAAATGTGGGTCTATGAAGTATTAGGACTACATATGCCCTGCCACATAGATTTTAAATATTCTGTTAAGAATTATACTCTTTATAACAAAACAGCATCCAAACAAACCTAGCCATAAAGGATTAATATTTCCCTTATTTTCAGCTTAATAAAAATACTTCACAGTCCCCTCTTCCATGGCATGAAAGCAGTTGTAACCCCAAGCTTATGCAGTGAAGAAAACATTGCAACAGAAGTTAGGAACGGCATTCCAGACTGTGAGCTTGGGCCAGGCATCACTGCTTAGCTATTCTTCAAGTCTCAGTGACAGTGTAGGTGTCTTTACAGTTGGAGTCTCCATTGCACCCTTTGCTCTCCATTTTTAAAAAGCATTTCTCATACTAAAAATCATTTATTTAAAGTCTATGCTCCTCATTAAATAAGAAGCATGAGAGCAAGGAGATGTTTGTCATTTACTCTTTTATCCCTGGTTTCTAACACAATGCCTGACACAGGAAGTGACCAATGCACATTGGTTCAGTGACTATACCTAATGAAATATACCTAATAGTTAAAAGCCTCAGTTTCGTCATCTGTAAAGGGTATATAATGTGGCCTGCCCTGCCACTCAGCGTTGCTGTGGTGTGGAGTTAAGGTGATTGGGGAGAGACTCAAGTGAAACAGAGGGTACATTTCATCTCTCTAGTATGAAACCTCTCCTCAAATTCAAGAGGAATGATGTGCATGAAAGTGTTTTGTAAGCTAAATAGCTCTCTACAAGCAGGACTTACTATTACCTTTCACGTAAAGACTTTACTGTATTTGTAATATAAGGATCTCCTTAAGGCTTCATTCAATGTACTAGGCTTCTAGTGCTACCTACACAACCTTATTTTTTCCCATTTAGTTACATTTGCCATTTCACACCCATCTTTTAACCTGGACCCCCTTTGGTAATATGTTTCCTCTCCCTGTGAACACATCCAAATCATAAAGACTCTATATCGGTTAGAGGTTGGGTAAAAAAAAGAAGTCATGCTAGGCACTACAAAGAGGAATGGTTAAATATGGAATTAGAGACTTATACAGTCATTGGAATGTCTGAGAACAAAGGTCAGAAGAGGAGCCACCAAAGATCATAGCTGCCTGCAACACTGAATGGGCAAGTCTCAAAAATTGTCCAGAAAATCATTACAAACGACAAGAAACAACCACGAAGGGTTCTAGTAGTGTACAATAGGATCCCAGCAAAGAGCTGCCAAAAAACTCATGAAGCTGCTTACATATCTGCCTGTAATTCCTCCAGTAAATAGTAGCTTCTCCCAACGTTTTCAATCTCATGAAAATAGAAATAAAACTTTTGCAAGTGGATCAATTAGGAGTTAAAGAGTTGGCACTCCCAATTCTATTGATTTTTAGATGTTTATATTTTGGTGTTGAGAGAAATGGTTTCATATTTAGGTCATTGAATATAAACAGCATTTTAGGATAATACCACAACTCTGCAAGGTGTTGTCAACTCCCTGTAACTGCATCTTTAAAAGTTTCTATGGGGTAAGAGGGTACACATAAGACCTCTTAATCCTGTGGGCACGAGTCCAGTATCTCTCTACATCTGTTACATTAATATTATTTAGAATGCTATGACATAGTGGATAAAATATGGAGGGTGATCCTGGCAAAAACATGTGTGCAAGGGAAAATTAATTTTCTGAGTGAAGAGCTACCCAGTGAGAACAAGTTGATGTACCTTCTATGATGAAAGCATCTTGTGTCATCAACCTGTCACTATGTGTTGTACAGTCCCCATGAAACCCCAGTAAGGGTGTAGCATTGGACTCTGCTCTTGGCAGATTGGATAATCAACTATGACAACAGAGAGATCAGCCCATGTTTTATTCATCTCATGCATAATTTCTCTTGCTGCCATCATAGTCACATTCACATAATAAATCATCTTGTTCAACAAATATTTGAGAAGCTCCTTTGCTCAGGAATCCATTGAGAAAGCACTAGGATGGTTGGAGAAGGTTTACTGACACTGACAAAATAAGCCATCTGATTCACATAATTACTGAGAGCCTTCTTTGCAATGGATGCCCTTCAGTGAGCATTCATATTGAGATACATATATTTTCACGGTTTATGCTCATTTTCTCAGGCTTCCTTGTCATCAATTTTTCCACCATGTCCCCTTCAACTGCAGCCAAACCACCAGGAACCATGAATTTATGTAGACCTTTATCTCTAGCCACCTCTCCTTCCAGGAAAAGGAAACAACCAAGTATACTGCTTAAAGTTCTGCTCGCTAGGATTTTCTTGCCCCACTATCCTATAGAATGCCCTATGATGCAGCTATGCTGCAGCAGTCCACTTTCAAATGATGCTCACATGTCATGTAGGACTATCTGCATGAATATTTTTCTTCCTGTGTCTACTGTTCAGAGGGAACTCATTATGCCAAGGTGTATGCTTAAGAGAAATGTCTATGAAACAAGAGTGATTACACTGGAAGCCTGGGCCACCTGATCAAGCAAGTTACTACTGAATCTTACTTGTGCTGGTAGCTTTTTTATAATCTAAAAATATATTTTTTGAGCATATATGATCATAGCATCAGTGAATAAAGACATTAATTTTCCTCTCTATTCTCTTTGCATTTTATTTCTTTTTCTTGTCTTTTTGAATTGGCTATCATCTCCAGTACAATCTTAAATGGTTATAAGGGCAACTATCCTTGTGTTGTTCTTGATCTTAGAGGAAAAATCCATCTTTTACCAATTATCTGACATTTTTTCATAAATACTCTTCATAGGTTGAGAATTTATCATGATCAAGCTTGAATTTTGTGAAAGGTTTTTTCTATATCTATTGAGATAACCATTTTTTATTTTTGAATCTTTTAATATGGTGACTGACATTGGTTTTTGACTGTTGAATCAAATTTGAATTTCTTTGATAAAAATCACTTGGACATGCATACTCATTTTATTTATCATTAGATTCAACTTTTTAAAGGTCCATAAAGGTCATTTTCTCTTGCTATTTTATGTGTCTTGTAGTATTTAGCCAAATGCCACTCATTGAATAGAAGAATACTATAGATTGAGGTCAAAAATATTTAGGCCTGAAATAGCCATGCTTTTCTTTTGTCAGGCCATTTATATTAGGGATTGACTTGTGTTTGGATACTGTCACTGTGATCATTACTCTCAGTGCACCACAGACTTCAATTCCTTCAGTGATAGGAAAGATTTTTCTAGTCTTCCTGCTCCATTCTCAGCTTTCAGCAGTCCTGACACCACAGAGAGGGTCTTTTTGCCCTTCCAGAGTAGTAAACTGTTGTCGCTTATCATCAATACCAGGCTCATGGTAGGGACAGGAAACATTCCCTGGTTTTCTTGATTCAGGCTCAACCTTAGGCCAGGGTTGTGCATCTGGGATTCAGAGTTAAGCATCTCAGGATTCCTGTCCTTTAATCTCCATTACAGCCAAACTCTCCTCTCTCTAACCCAGAAGTAGCAGCCTCTGCTTTCTGTCATTGCAAGATACTGAGCCCAAACGGTTTTCATGTTCCTCTTCCATGGGCAGGTGTATTTTAGTTCTACTTTAGTTCCCCCAGAACCAGTGGATCTCTGCCTGGTTCCTCGAGTAGGGAGAAATGGAGGGTTTCCTATCCCTTTGTAGGAGTGTATGGGTTTTGCTTCTATTCTTCCTCCAAAGGCCTTAGGGGTGAGAGGATGTGTCATTCTCCACCACCCACTTCCCTGACTTAAGGCTGTTTCTTACAAGTAAAGAGTCAGAGAAGCAGACGTGTTTTCTTTCTTTCAAGGTCAGCCAATTACTTCCAGCACATCTGTACCTCCAAGGTGCGGTCTCTCTCTGTTTTCCAAGGCAGTGAATTTTATGTTTCTTTCACTCTTCTGTTCTTAGCACCTAGAATATTGCCTGGCTGGTACCTAGTAATACTTGATTTTGTTTGCATGGATACATATTAAATAAGAAAGCCCATAGCTCAAATAACATAATTTAAATTAAGAAAAAGTACTTTAAATTTGAAATGTTAGATCTGGCAATTTTTCTCTTCAAAAAAAGTCTTCATGACTTTCCCTCACAATATGAATGATCTCACTAACCTATTCACATTTATTCCTTTAGGGAACAACTTAAATCAATTCACTGATGGACCAGATCATGTATTGTCATTGTTGTTTTAATTAAAAACACAAAATATGATACATTCACCATGGCATAACTTGCATAGCTGGCCTTAGATAAATCTGGATTTGAATCTCAGGTCTTTCATATTGTTTGTGACTATGGACAAATCCCTTAACTTTTTTTTCTCTGTTTTTCTCTTTTTTCTCTGTATAATTGGGGTAATTGAAATATCTCCTAGGGTTACTATGATAATTACCTTGGAAATTGTGGCTCTGTCTACATATATGCACGTGTATTACCTCATCTAGCATTTATCAGCAGTGAACATAAAATAATAATTTGTATTTACCTTGGTTTTATTTTTCATGATTATGTGTGATCCTATCTTATCTCTATAACAAAATTGTAAACTTTCTAAGATTAAAGGAATAATTTTGAGATCACATAAAGTTCCCTTGGTAGGAAAACAGTGTGCACTAGGCCCATAACTCCTTTATAAGTGAATCATATTGAATATGGAAATGTTAGCATGGAGGGCAAAAGTATTTCCTTTTGTATTTTTTGCTCCATTTCTATTCCATAGAGTTCCCGCTCTCCTGTTTTTTATTACATCACCCATTATCTGGATTAGAATCTGGACAAGAACCATTTGTTTTATCTTAGCTGAAATACAACTAGCCTGCAGGGAATCACATTCCTTCCATTCCACACACATTTACCTGTCCTCATCATGCACAAGACACAGTACAGGACACATGAAGCAGACATATTTCTTGTACTTAAACCTTGTGTATTGGGAATCATCAGTAGCTTGGGCCTGGGACAGCCTGATCTTCCCTGGAAAAAGAGGAAATCTGGATCCTAACAAACTGCTGTTACTGGGTACCTCCTACACCACCATTTCATTCAGTTCATTCTTGCCCTTTCAAAATAACAACAATATCTTACACTGACATGGTAATTCCAGTAACTGAAGGATTTCACATTTTACTTCATTTTATCTTCACTTCACCCCATTTGGGTGGAATAGACATATATATTTTTTATTTTACAAATGCAAAAAACAAGGCTCAGAAAAGTTGCATGTTTTTTTAATTACACAGGCTATTATTGCAGGACTTGAAGTCATATTTAAAGTCTTCTGACTACTTACTTTATGTTTTTCCACAGGAATATGATAATTAGAAATTATTTTAAATTCTGTATTATGGAATTCAGAAAAGGGAGGGTGCAAATAAGTAACAAATGTGGTTGCTCAGGGATATAGTACTGCTACTGACCATGGCCTACCTTAGTCTAGTGTAATAAAATGAGCACAAGAACTTGTGTCAGAAGACTACTTATTAGCTCTATTATTTCAGATAAGAAAATTAACTGTTCAGACCACTACATACCTGTTAGAATTATCAAAATCTAGAACACTGACAACACCAAATGCTGGGAATGCAAAATGGTACGGTCACTTTGGAAAAGAGTTTGGCTGTTTCTTGTAAAACTAAACATACTCTTACCACATGATACAGCAATCATGCTCCTTGGCATTTACCCAAAAGAGTTAAAAACTTATATACACTCAAAAACTAGCACAGGGATGTTTATAGTAGCTTTATTCATAATTGCCAACACTTTGAAGCAACCAAGATGCCCTTCAATAGGTGAATGGATAAATAACTGTAGTATGTCTAGAAAACAAAATGTTATTTAGCACTAAAAAAAAAAAAAAGAAAAAAAAAGGAAAGAAAAAAAGATATCAAGATATAAAAAGACATAGGGTTACCCTAAATGCATATTAAGTGAAAGAAGCCAATCTGAAATGGCTAAGTACTGCATGATCCCAACTATATGTCATTATAGAAAATGCAAAACTATGGAGAGAGTAAAAAAAAAAATCACTGGTTGGCAAGGGGTGGGGGTGGGCAAGTGATAAAAAAGCAGAGCACAGAGGATTTTTAGAGCAAGAAAATACTCTGTATGACATTTTTATGATAAATACACGTGACTATATATTTGTCCAAACACATAGAATGTATAACACCAAGAGTGACCCCTTATGTAAATTATGAATTTACATGATTATGATTTGTCATTGCTGTGGGTTCCAGTTTTGTCATCTGGACTGTGAACAGGATAACGACAATAAATGAATGCCTTACTCTTCACAGGTTTGCTATAATGATCAAACGGCATCACGTTTGTTAAAGAATATAAGTAATCTAAGGTATATAAGTGTATAAAGTAAGCTAATGAAAGTGGTGTATCTAAACATGTTAGCCATTGCCATTATGACTTGGCATAGCTTGGGCCTGACATAAATACTAGGAAAGTGTAACTAAGGTTCAGATATCACCTTCAGCTGCCAGTGTAACCACTGTTTCAAGGTCAGAATATAATAATAGTGGAAGAAAAAACAATGTAGAACAGCATAGCAGCAAAAACAAAATTGCGTCAGACTAACCTAGAATAGAATTCTGGTTCAGAGATACATGAGATAGATGATCTGGAGAAAGTTCTTAAACTTCTTCAAAGTATTCTGTAAACATAAAGACAAGACACCCTAATAGTTTAATATTCTTGTGAGGACTTAATAATAAATCAAAATAAAACTTTTAATATAATGCCACAGAAAAATGTTCTAAACATATTACTTTAATATTCCTTTTTATTCATTTACGTATTTGTCAAACCTTATTTGAACATCTGCAATATACCAGATTTTATGCCAAACAGACACTGGCATTTTCTCTCCTCTGTCCCTAACTTTAGAAATGATCCCAAAAGCTAAGAGCCACTATCAAAGTCCTGCTTCCAGTAGAGTACACTGATTCAAGTCCTTATATCCTCTCCCCCTCAATAAGAGTCATTGATTAGCAAGTCCAATGACAAAATGCATTATAATTTAGCAAAAGAAACACCATGATTATTGCAAGAGGAGAAGCAGGTATAGCCAGAATTGGGTCAGAGATGATAAGGGAGCATCGGGCATCAGTATAACCTGAATGTGCCAAGTCCATATACAGGTGAGGATAAGAAGAGATCTGAGTATGGAAGAATGTTTTTATTTGTTCATCTTTTCATTCAATTACTATGCATTGAATGCCTATTATTTGCCATGTCTTCCTTGAGGTGCTGAATCTAAGCCACCCTTATTGCAACTAAGTGGTGAGGCTTGAGAGGCATTTAGGATTTATTACAAGCCATGGCTTAAAGGTAAAAGATTTCAGATGCCATTACCAATCTCCCACGTCATTTAGTCACCAGTGTAAGCTATAATGGATTATTGATCTCATAGACTATAAAGGCTCACAAAGATCTATCACAGGCTATTGGGTTAATCTAGAGACTCAGCTCGCATACTTATTTGTCTATTGTCTGTCTTCATTCTCATGTGTAATTCTTCCTTCTGGAGTTAATGGGAGTCCTGTGCCTCCTCCTAAGGGGAAAGAAACACTTTTTTTGGTTGGTCTCATGCTTCACATTCTAATGAAATAATAGCTCAAAGAATAACACCTCTGAATGTTTAAATTTGAGTCCTTCAAATGTTGTATTATGTGTCCATCTTCATTAAAATTCTTCAGAATTTTAATTTAATCTAGATTCTTATTATCTCTTGCATCAGCAGTGGTTTCATGTCTTTGTTTAGGGTGTGTTTGTGTGTATGTGTGTGTACAAGACAAAAAAAGACACAGAGAGAAAGAGACAAAAAGAGAAAATGAGAGTACCATGTGGCTTTCTGCCAACATTCTAAAATTAAATATCTTTAGCTGAGAACCCATCTCATGATTTGCTAAGAGTGGACCCTGAATAAAAATGTATGAGCACCCTGACATGAGCAACATCATGGAAATACTTGAATAATTGTCATCATAAAGCTGCAAACATGCATCGCTAGTGCTCTATATGCATAAAAGAGACATTTCAATAAAAAGCAAAACAATGTCACAGTGTACACATCTCTTCGGTACAGAAAGTCAATCATGTAGCAGATTTACCCTAGTCAAGTCACTGACTCAAATAAGAGTGATCACTCACTGGAAATGTAAATATGTATTTCATTCAGAAATGCTTTGTGTAATATCCCAGAAGTTCAGGAAAATTACATGAAACCAATTACAGTGGTTGCTTCCTCTCAGCGTCACTCCAGGCAGAAGCAGTATAAAGGAGGCTCTTTGATACTCTAACATAGAATCAAAACAATGAAATTGTCTCTCCAAAACTAATCCTTTCATTTTGTTGATGAAAAACCTGAGACCCAGAGAGGCCATGGGACTTGCCTCTAAGCACTTCTAGAAATGGGGCAAATTGTGCATAAAGCATGCCCTTCCCTGTTTCTTACACCACTCTTCTGTTTTCTCTCCCATATCTCCAAAAACCAGAAGTTTCAGAGTCTAAATACAAAAAGTGCCTATTGCTTCAACTCACTTATGTCTATTCTCCACTTTTAAAACTGTACATATCATTATCATATGCTATTTTAAACTAAAGATACCACTGCATATACAATGTCTATTTAGTTCCAATACTCGTATATAAATGCATCCTTTCATTTATTTACTAAATCTATATTAGAGCTTGAGGAATATCTAAAATATTCTGTAGAAAGTTGCTAAAGTTTTCACTTCAGGTGTAAATCAGTCAGAATACACTAAAGATACCCCATTATAGAGGACACAGCACCATTTCACTGAGTGCCTCAAAGCTCTTTTTGCTTCTCAGGCCTTAACTAAATCATTATCACTACTGGGTCCAGCTTAACATCCATCTCTTCCACGAATTCTTTCCTGACTTCTTTTTCCCACCCTAATCGTCTATCTCTGCACTGAAATTGTACTTACAGTTTATGAGCCTAGTGTGCATGTCATTGTTTTTCAGTTTTTCATGGGTTACCTTTGTCTTACAGGCTAGTTTGATTAGGCAGAAGGAAATGTTCTCTGGAACTCAGGCTCCTTTCATGTTCACCCGCTCGACAGACCACAAGGGCCAGCATATGAATCAAGCCTGTGAGCACACCACTGGGATGAATATGAGACATTCTCACTGATTTCCATTACGATGTAAATACTTTATTTGTTTAGACCAAAGCCCATGTTCTAGCTATAGACTACTCAGCCATGCTTTTGTTCACTTAAGTATAGGTTTAATTAGTTGAGCATGCAGGATCGGAAAAATTAGGTTGGAAAAGTAAAAAAAAAAAAAAAAAATCATGATATTAATAAGGCCTTGCCTTTTTAAATTTGTATTAATTCTAGAGTTTATCATTTTTTTTACATTTATATACCAGTTAATCCTTGCAATAGTTTGAATAGGTAGCATACAGTAATGATTAAGATTGTGAATACACTAGTCAGACAGACCCTTGTTTCAAACTAACAGTCCCTATGATTTTAGTTTCTTCAGTTCTAAAGTGGGGATAATAATGTCCTCAGTTTATCATAAACTTTAATAGAAATAATTTATATAAAGCAATTAATTCCTGCAGAGAAAACGTAGTCAGTAGATACTAATTATTTTAGTGTTGTTTTCATTATAACACTGATGTATTATTATGCAAAGGAATTACCCCCATGCCATTCCCCTTAATTCATAAAGGTCTTGGCAACTGACAATCTACACTAACCAATTATTGCAGTTATCTTGGTTGACTAATATCTACCCATACCTCTCAGCTTGTTGACCTTATCATGACCAAAAGCCTTCTCTACTCACTTCAGCCACTCACTCATGCAGTCTTAATTATTCCCTCCTATTATCCAAATATCTCTGCCCCACAATCACTAAGTTGAGCATCCTTCTTTCTCACCATGGTCTCCTATCATTCTAGCTTGCTTGTTCAGTCATGCAAAATGCATTAGCACCTCCATTTCTTTTATACCTTAACCTACAAATTCTACTCTCCTCCTGCTTCCAATTACTTTTATTTCAAGTGTAAAACTCATAGTTTTCATTTTAAAACTTTCTTGCCAAATGTACCCTTTCCTTCCCTATTTTTTAAATCAAATCCATCTAGAAAAATCTCACCTGTTTAAAACTATTTTCTCTATTCTTGTATTTAGAAAGTTAAACATTCTTTTGAGAAAATTACTTAGGATAGATTGAAACTGCTTTAAATTTATGATAAATAACCTCAGTAGGTCTTCTAAACTGCTAAACAATTCTACTGTGTATCTGTAGGTAATTCTTCATCCACTTTCTACATGAATTATTTCAGACCTCGTTAATTCTCCTCAAATCCCTGAATATCAGTTCTTCTGTTACTTCACTAGGCAGCCTTATCTCTAAATTCACACATTGTGTGCGCTCTCTCTTTTCTCTCTCACACACACACACAAACCCCCACACAGAAAAGTGATTGAATGGGAAACTCCTCAAATTTCTACACATCCACCTACCAAACAAATATACTTGCAATATCTTCACCATTTCTCTCCTACATATTTCTTCCTATTACACGGAGTAGAGTAACTCCTTCTACCTAGTCCAATCATTATTTTGCACTCTTAATTACACCACTCCTTGCCATCTTGGAGATATTTATTATCCCTTTGTATTAGAATAAAAACAAAGTTCCTTAACATGGCTTGAAACTACACAGAATCAAACCCCTGCCTATTCCTCCAGCATCACCTTAACTAATCTACTCCTCATTCTCTATGCCCTTTAGATTACAATTTCCGTAAGAGAAGTACAATGCTATTTTGTTCAGCATTTTATTCTCAGTGCATACCAAAACACCTGGTAGCTAACTGGCCAAATAAGTAATGATTAAGTGATCAATTAGTAACTAAGCAATTTGCCCAAGGTTCTTAGTACAATAGAAAGACCAAATGAAGAACTCAGAACATTTTCCTAGTAGAGTTCAAACTCATTGTTAACATATCAGGGTTCAGTTGAGCTGAACATGGAGTAGGAAAAAGAAAAGGCAATGGTATGTTCCCTGCCAATGCATTTCCACAATTCTGTTGATCACTAATCCAGATTAACTGGTAGTTCTAAAACATCACCAAAAAGAGGAAGAGTAGCAGTAAGAAGAGGGGGAGGAGAAAGAGAAGGAACATGAAAGGAAAGAGAAAAATGAGAAGTGAAAGGAGGAGGGGTAGAAAAGAAAGAGAGGAATAAGAATACTATAAGGCCCTGCACAATTCAAATCTTATCTATCATTAGAAAGTTTTCACTAGGAAAAAAATGTAAGTTGACTGTATAGAAGAGAGCTTAAGAAAAGCAAATCTGAAACCATTTTATTTTCATTTCTTCCCTTAAAATGCTTACTTTTAAATGTGTCTTCATTGTAATAGGTCTTGAAAATCATCATTTTTAGCACTGCAAACTAAACAAGCTCTTGGCATTTCTGATACAAAATAGGTGCCATAATTTCATGCCTTTGCAAACACACACTGTGAGCAATCAAGGGAAAAGGGAAATTAAAAACTAATTCTGCTGTTTATTCTACTCATTTATTTTATCAGTCATCTCAGTCTCGCACTGAATAGTAATCAACAGTGTTTGATAGACACACCTAGGGGAGGCTAGACGTCTTCTCTCCAAATCTCCAGAAAGCTGGAAAGAAAAGTCAGGCAACTTGCTTGGGGAGGAATCTCTAATTATGCAATCAAAAGCATCAGCATTAATATTTTCAGTAAGTGTAAAACTTCTGAAATCAAAAGTTGCAATAGGATATCAATAATTTAAAAACTGGAGTTTCCCTATCACAGACTCTAAATAGTTGACAGCCTAAACTCATGACAGAAAAGACTGTCTTCAGAAAAATTTAGACTTAGAAGAATGGTGAGCAATTATAAAAGTTTATCTATAATTATGTGATTCTTCCTCTTTGAAGTTTGGTAGTTCAGAATTCACCTTGAGTCCCAAGATGATCTCTTTGGTGTAAATTTTACTTATGCTTCAACAATATTATAGAAATTATTCATAATGCATAAAACCAAATTATTCATCAGAAGAGAGTCTGTCATTTGCTCCTTCTAAAGTTTTCATCAAGAGTTTGGAATTATTATTCTATTTAATTATGCTTAAACATCAACATTACAAGTAATAGGGGCAGGGCGGGGGCTAACTTTTCCCAAAAGAGTAAAATAACGTGTAGCAGAGTACACTGCACAAAGGAATGCTCCTGAGGCACATGGAGCTCAATCTTAACAACGTTACCTCTAATATTTATAACAGTCAGCAGTAGTTATTAATGTATGCTTTACTGTTCTCTTTATTCCTAAATAAATCTCAGTCAAGCAACCAATCAATAAGTATTTATTGAGGACTGGTTGCAGGTCAACTTCCCTGAAAGCAAACTTTGTGACTGGTATTTGTATGCAGGAGTTTATTGAAGATCAAACCCGTGGGGGAGTGAGGAAAACAGGACTGGAACAGAGAGAGAAGCTGAATTGCAATGGTGTCACAACTAAGGCCTTAGCTGATCACAGATTCTACAGATACCTCTGAAACTGGATGAACATTCTTCTCAAGGGAAACCTTCAGACTGAAGCAAAAGAACTGAGCATTTTTTACTTCCCCCATCCCCAACTGACTAGTTTTTGGGTAGGGTTCCCCTTAGCTAGAGAATCTCCAAAAGAGTGACTTGGTTGAGTGGTATTGATGGTTTGGTGAAACAGCACAGCATCCACTAAAAAACCTATTATGTATCAGCACCAAACGCCCTCTGGCAGAAAGGAAATACAGACACACATAACCTATACCTAGCAAACTCATACTTATCCTTTGTGCCCCAGGACAAATATTGATGAGGCCTGGAGAGATTTTCCATAGCCAAGCCAGTTGCTTCTTCCTCTTTATTGTCTCATCACTGCACTCGCAGATTTGTGGCAATCCTTATCAAACTAAATCACGTCATTGTTTCCCAGTCAGTGTCCCACACCAGGCTACGTGTTCCTTGAAGACAGATTGCAACTAAATGTCACTTTCATAACAAACATCTCATAAACCACCCTATCTCAGTGACCACACTCCATTTATTATTCTCAATTACATCAAGCTTGTGTTTCTTCTTAGCATTTATCCTGACTTATAATTATTAGCTTTGTGGTTTGTTTCCCTGCCCATTGTCAGACAATTGGTAATGCCATTGTTTTATAATCACATTTAAATAAAAAAATTAATTCAAAGAGCCAATAGTTTTGCATTTGGATTAAAACTAATTAGTGACACATAACAAATTGAATTCTGATTGTGTATTTCAATACTGTTGGAATTTAACGAGACTTCTATTTTTCACATCAGGAAGCCAGCTTCTGAACAACATTGTTATATAGTATACCTTGTTTATTTCAAAAACTTGATTTGAGATACTTATTTCATAGCAGTTTTCTTAACTTAAATTTCTAGAGTAGTTTTATGTTCATAGCAAAATTGAGGGGATGGAACAGGGATTTCCCATATATCCCCTGCCCCTAAACATACACAACCTCCCCCAATATCAACATCCCTCACCAGAGTAGTACATGTGTTACAATTGATGAACCAATACTGTTACGCCATTATTGCCCAATGTCTAGTTACATTAGGATTCACTCTGGTGTTATACATTCTGTGGGTCTGGACAAATGTACAATGACATGTCACTCGCTTTAATACAGGATAACACAATAAATGCATTGAGTCTAGAGTTAAAAAGCCTAGGATGGAATCCCAGTTCTATTCTTGCAAGCTATGTGATATGAACACAAAATTCTTATCACTCTGTGTTCATTTGCTCACCTTTAAAACAATAATAATAAGACTTACGTCACATGATATCTGTGAGGCTTTAAGTGACTTAATCTGTCAAAACCGCTTAGAACAATACCTGGTACATATGAAGTGTTATTAATGATGGTAAAGTGAATTAGTTTTATTAGATCGCTCTTCCCCTATCATCTAATAGCAAATTAACTGAGGCAATGAGAATTATAATAGAAAAAAAGAGAAGAGAAAAAAAGAGCAGAAAGAAAACCTTGAGTAATGTAGAGTGAAGAGGTATCTGTTCCAAAGTGAAAGAAGGCATAGCATATGTTGCTGGGGAGGAAGGACACCAGATAAAGAAGGCAGAGCGAGATGTAGAACTGTGTTAAGAAACATTTGACCTGGTAATTAAAATCTTGGCCATGACTGAAATTATATCAGAAAAGAATCAGCCATTCCCTCCCTCTTCTACATCTGCCTTCCTTCTGCACAAATGGCTAACAGTTCTTAGAATCCAGAATTCAATCTAGTGCTAAGGCCTTCAAAGGACTCTTCTTTAAGCTTCTAAGAACCAACTGCTTTTAACATCGTTTTAAAATAAATTAAGTTCTAAATTCTAACCAGGACTTATAATTAAGTTTGGATATAGTTGTTTACCAAGCCTTTTGCAACTACCAGCAGAAACCTGGAGAAAGACTAAAACAAGAACCCAAAGGAATAGAAATACAATGAAAAGGTTTAGAATGTTGATAACAATGGCTGATATACAGAACCCAAAACTGAAATACAGAAACCATCTGTTAAAAATGCATACTTGGTGAGCTGTAAGCCACTGGGACCTTTTAAAGGCTTTACCATGTTAAGCATGTCTGGAATAATACTGGTTATTGGGTGCTCAGAAAGGAAAGCAGACTCCAGCTAACCCTGGACACGAGTAGTCAAACGGAAGCAAGAATAAAGGAAAGAAGACCATTAAGTAGCCCTCCTCAGGGAGCAGCACAGAAAAAAAAAAAAAAAAAGAAAAAGAAAAAGAAAAAAAGAAAAAAATAAAGAAAGAAAGAAAGAAGAAAAAGAAAAGAAAAAGAAAGAAAAGGCTGGACAGATTATTTCCCTAAATGTTCTAAACAAATGCTGCAGATTCTGACATCCTGGGCCAATACTTAATGTTTCCAGAAAGAGAGCTCCTTCAGAAGAGGTCATGCTAAGGCAAAAAAGAAAAATTCTTTTTCTAAAACATATAATTCAAGCTTTCTAAAAACCTCCAGTTTCTTATATTGAGCACTTTTTCTGGGCAAAACCAAGGGCAAATCACTTACAGGCAACATGCTATTTAATCTTTATTTGAAAAATTACATGGTTGACTGATATTATTACTCCATTTTATAGATAAGAGAACTGAGACTAAGAGAGTAAGTAGTTTCCACAAAGTCACAAACTAGTTTGTGGTAAAATTTCAAATCCCCACAGGAACCAGTGTAACAAAATGGTTTACACTAATAAGAGGGCATTCCATAGACTATTTTGCTATTTCCTAAACGAAAAAAGGAAAATAATAATAATAGTTTGTAATTTTACCAAAGAACTTTATACTTGCTTTAAACATATCAGACGTTTGCAAATTCAAATACTGATGATTTCTAGAGGCAAATAACTCTCCTGAATATATAACTTAGTAAATTATCTTTCCCAGTTAGGTTACATAAAAAGCTTTCTAACAGAGCATAAACGATCCAGGGGGGGAAAAAAGGTTACTTTTTCTTTAAGAAAAATGAACCTACTCAAAAACAAATAAAACTACACGAAAACAAGGTAAGATAGGTCTTGTTTCTTATCCCAACGAACATGGTTTCACAGATACACATGTGTACACACACACACACACACACACACTCTTGCATCTTCCAATTTCCTCAGGCAGAGCCAACAGTCCATTATGAACACATTAGATTAATTTAGCCCTCTGTCTTTTCTGTATTGTTAACGCATTGCTTTATTCTGGCTTTCTGTATATCAGTGAACATTAACTCTTAAGAGAAAAATGAGAATATCTGTTCCAAAGCTTAGCTAAACCATATCAAAATTCTTCCTTGACAACTTGCTCCTTTGAGCTCTTTTCAGTCTAGGTCCCAAAAGTACAGTTAGAGAAAAAAGAAAGAGGTTGATATTGATGTCAAGCAAAAAGGTGTTTTGCTTTGATAAATTTCAGTATATAAAATCACCAACTCCAGGAACCATAATAGAATTTAAAATGCACTTTTAGTATTATTTTTTGAATATTTTTTTCAAGTCATCATAAAAATAGGAATGGTGCAAGCAGACTGATGGAGACATGTCAGACATGTAATTAAAGCTATAAGTGTGCAGATTACTGTCAGCCTAGACATGTATTTTCACTGATAAAGGAAAAAGAAAAGAGCTACAGACACAAAAATCTTTTGCTAGTTAAATATACCAAAAACATTCCCAAGACTTTGAAAATGTTGTACAATGGGTGTCAATAGGAAGTCTCATTCTCTTTGCAGCTCTGCTCAATGTTTTATGTTTCCATCATTTCTGTTCCCACCTCTTTTGGTGATGTGTCTGTGGACCTAAAGGGAAAACTCACATAAACACAATGTCTTCATTGAAAACCTTACAGTTCATCCTGAGTGAAGACAGCATCTATTGATTGTGATACAATTCCACTGCAGTGTATTATCTAAAGACTTTGCAAAAGACATTGCTAGATGTTAAACACCTATTCTGCCTACTAGATAAAATGTGTTTAAGGCTTACTTTTTCTTAGATTCTTATGTCCCAGTTAGATAAAAGATTAGTAATTAAAAGGTTTTTTAATGTTATGACTTGATTTGAAATCATAAAATAGCCATTCGTTGTTCTCGGAGGAAATTCCCATTTGAGAAATATTGGAAGTCAATTTACACAACATTAAGTAAACAAAAAATTCCCATTAATTGAGATCTTATATGAGTCTACTATTTACTGGAAGGCAATGCTGATACCAAATATTTGACTAAACTAAATGATTAAACAGGAACTTTTGACTGAAAGTGGTGAAAATTTAAAAGGAGCTATTTTAAACAATAATAAGAGCAATAACAAATACAATTTATTGAGAGCTTATTATATTCCAGGCATTTAGAAAAGATTTTCTCATATATTAGCTTTTAATCCCCAGAGAAGTTCATGAAGTAAGTACAGTTGTTATCCTTTTTCCTTTCTTTCTTCTTTCTTTCTTTCTTTTTTTTTTTTTTTTTTTTTTTTTTGACAGATGAGGAAATGAAGCTCAGGGTACCCAAATACAGACACAGCCACAGAGCAAGTGTGGAGAAAGCTACTAAGTGATAGCTAGAGATTGGAATTAAGACAATTTGACACTGAAACCCAAGCTTTTAAACATGATACCACCAATAAAAAATAAAAATAAAAATAAATTATCAGAAGAAAACTAGGGGTGTTTACAAATTAAAGGAAGAGGACAGAAAAACAATAATTCTCTTACACTAATTTTCTTGCATCCTCTCCTCTTGCAGGCTAGCATTCTCCATGTGGCAGGGAGAGCAGGCTCCCAGTCTCCCACTTTCACTACTAGAGTGGAAAGGGCACACCCCCACTATGACCAATACCCAAGATTGAAACATTCTTGGGAAGGGCTCTGACGAATACCTACCCTTGGACCTGACACTGTGCTGGTGAAATTCTACAAATGGTTCACTTACAGATTTTAAGAGGGTGGGAAGGGTTTGGAAGCCACTATGGGACCACATGGAAAAATCTGGGAAGGAATGGTTCCCCGAAAAAGAAAGGTTCTGTTAACAAAAAAAAATACAGGCACTTGTATTAGCATGGAAATAATAGTGAGTGTCCACGATGCTTAAACTCAGAGATCACGGATCCCAGCCTCAGCTCCAGTATAGATGAATCAGGGGCTTTTGGGAATGTCTTTGTATTCTCTCGTGTATTCTAACCTGGATAAAAATAATAATTATGTCTGTCCAATCTATTTGACAATCCTTTCAAACAAGAGAATCTTTGCAAAAAATTTAAAATTTAACATTATATGACCATTCCAACAAGGTAAGGTTTTGTACTACTTATGGAGATGAAATGTTTATTAACTAAGTAAACTGTGTGCAGAATTTTAGCTTACTGAAGAGAAAGGGGGGGGAACCCTGTTTTCAAGTACTTTAATAGTACTGCATAAAATACCCAACTTTAAGTGGGAAATGTATACTAAATATAAAGCTTTCTAATTCATTAAGACACATATAAAAAGAAACTTTCATTAATGCTTTTCATGCTTCTATAATGAAACTATATCAAAATCTTCTATAACACACTTTTCACTAATTAAATTTACATTTTTTGTAATTCACTCTTTAATTCATCTAATTATTTGTTTATCTAAGGTGTACTAAACTCCTGCCATAATGGTCCAAATAGGCATGACTCTATCAATAAATAGGCAGCCACTAAGTCCCTCATGACTTCACTTAACAAATCCTACCAGTAACAGCAGCCTCAAATTTACCTGATTTATTGACTCTAACAAAGTCCCATTCTGCCATAACATATGACTTTTTACCTTAAGACAATGAGAATTTCAAAAGAAAATTTAAATTTTCTAGGCTTATAGGTAGCCTGTACTGAATTTTACTTTACAGATAGCCTCACTACTCTACCCAAAACTTGATAGGCCCCTATTGTTTCTGTGAAACTCAGTACAACTGGACAGCTTACACCACATTAGTCCAGTAGAAGACTTAAAACATGTCTTACCGGTAAGAGAAGGAAACCCTCCAATGAACCTGAGAAATAATTTAAAAGATATGTTTGGATAACATAAATTACTCTGGGAATTTGGAAACCCCTTGAGCCATCTTATTCTTCCAAATCTTTTATCTAATTTATTATAATCATAAGAGCAAAGTGGCTTTATAATGTCTACTCAAAGGGTTAATATGAGAAAAAAAGAATTTGTTACCTATCCTACTTATTAATATCCAACCTGGGAATAGAAATAAGAACAAAGAGTCCTTCTTATTTGTCTAATGCACTATTATTAAGCATCCAAATTATGGTTGCCAAAGCATTATATTAATAAATCTTCCTGCTCTATATAAATACCAAAAGAGAAAAGAGGAGAGAGAGAGAGAGAGAGAGAGAGAGAGAGAGAGAGAGAGAGCGCGCGCGCGCGAAGCGAGAGAGACGCACGAGAGCACACGAGACCTTCTCATCTCTTAGTGATTCTAAGAAAGACTTCATATCTACCAACAATTACATATATGGCACTATACAAATAACTCACTCCTATGGGTCACTTTATACATTACTAAGTAGAACATGCATATCTTGAAAGAACAAATATAAATATTGAGGCAAACTGTGTCCAAATTTCCATGGAATCAAAGTAGAACTAGAAAGACACATCATAAAACTCAGAAAGTTCAGCATTGCTTTCTTGTATACTGACAGGAATAAGAATAGCCAGTGCATTTTCCTGTCTTCTAGAGTTATTTTCTTCAATGGCTAGAAAGAAATTACAAAACTACTTTGAAAGGCCAAAAGATTCTGAAATAAAAAGGCATTTCCCAAATGGATTTGGATGAAAAAGCTCTTCACCCCATTTGGCAGAACAGAAACCATCCACTCAGATTTGGCTATCTCTAAGGCAAACTCCCTAGAACAATTCAATCTATGTTCCCAGAAATTTTAAATTTAGAGTATAATTTACACAGAAGCCCTCCAAATGTAAAACATTCACAAGCCCTCATTGAGTGCAGTCATATTTGTATTCAGTGCTGGATATTACTAACTGCTATTTGCTAAAAGTGGTGCAGTTTGCTAAAACTTTTATTATAAACCCAACACCCTTTGTTAGAGTGGTTTAGTCTGTGCCATTGTGTTCTCAGTTCTCTGCCAAAGGGCAATGCCCATCTTCTGGAAGTAGCTAACAGATGCTTCCTTCATGAGAGAGCCAGACTGCTCATTAGTGTGTTTTAAGATGTTCTGTTGAGACCTGAGCTTTCCCAACACTTAGAAGTACTGGTGAAAATTTTCCCCCAATGAGAGAGAAACTGTAATGGTAAAAAGATGCTCCTGGAGAAAGGAGAGATCGTAATGTCTTCTACTACTTGAAGACTGACTCAAATAACAGCTGAAATCTAAAAGGAAAATGGAAATAGAAGAGTTTCTCTTAGAAGTGTTTCAAAAGAATAAGCAGAGAAAATCTTGTCACTCAGAATAGAATTTCCAAATGTCTGAGTATCAAGTCACTTTCTAAGGTGTTCCCTGACAGACTCTGTCCCTGCCTGCCCACTCAGTATCCACATTGCCTGAACTACTTCTCTTGATTTCTGGGTCTGGGAGATGGAAGGCAAGCCCTGGCCCCAACAAAGTTGACAAAGAGTGGAAGTGTCCCCAGGACTTTAGGTCTCAACTAGTTTCTCCTCAGAGAAGCCTCTTCTGACACTCAGACTTTAGGCTCCCTCGTGGTAGATTTAATTGAAATTCTGCACTTTTCCTTCATAGTGCATATTCCAGTTGCATGAATATATTTAAATAACTATTTATGATATTATTTGCTGTCTTAGATTGGGATAATTTTTTTAAAAGAGGCAATAAAACATGGGAAAATAGCCTTATTAAAATCATGAAAAAACATTTTTAGGGTGCTTTGCTTCAAAACACCTAGTGAAAAAGAAAAGAAAATGGAAAAGGAAGAAAGAGGGAAGGAAGGAGAAAAGGAGAGGAGAGAAACTGGTTCACCTAAGAGAATACTCCATGGTAAATATGATTAAGATGAGACTGCATCTGGAGTTCAAATGATATGACCACATCTAGATTCTCTCTTTTCTGAGCTGTTTCCATAGGCTGGCTCCTTTAAATGACCTCGCTTCATGGTTATGTACTTATTGCCTAATGCCTAGTTGAGAAAATCTGCTTCCCTAACAGCTCACTAAAGTCATAGAATTAAGTCCTTTTGGCCAGGTCTTGACTTGGCACATAGGTCCTTTCCTGAGTCAATCAATATGGCAGCGATTTGTGGCTATGCTAATTTGCTTAAGCCAACCAAAACTCATTCTCAGAGCCAAGCATAAGATCATTACCTCCCAAACCTCATGATTTGAAAATTCATGGTACTATTCAAAAGGGTACTAGTCTTGTTAGTAAGAATGGATGTTATGGTGACAAGACACAAATGTCCACATCTATGACTGATTAGGTTTTACATGGGACTCTACAAAGAGGATTTCAGTTGAGAAATGGCAGATTAAGGTTTGCAACTGGATCAGTGTAGAATACTTAGATATAAAGGGGATTTTTTAAGTAAAACAATAGGATTTGTTGACTGGATAGGAATGATAACAGTGTAAGAAAGAAGATGACTGAATTATGTAGCTTCTATAAATACAGATGTTTCTGCCATGGATTAAGATAAAATATACAGAATAAGGAGCAGAATTTTAGGACTGTCAAATCCTGTTATGTTTTACATTCTGTAAGGAAACAACTTTTACTTAGACAGAATTTGGGGAATTATTTGAGGAATTGGCTAATCACTACTGAGGTAGGCTTAATGGCCTACCAGCTCCCAAGAGCATATTGAAAAGAACACTGAATTATAATAAATTGAAAACATAATGCCTAACTTCATTTCTCTTTATTTTAGAGAAAGCACCAAAACAGAAGTTATTACAAGTCTTAGTAGCTTTTACTTGTATAAAAGCTAAAACTCAACGAGAGGCATTCAACTGCCAAAATTCATATGTTGGAAACTAATTTCCAATGTAATGATTTTTGGAGATGGAGCCTTTGAGAAGTGATTAGGCCATGAGGGTGGAGCCCTTATAGATGGGAATAGTGCCAATATAAAAGAGACCCCTGAGGACTCCCTTTCCCCTTCTGCCATGTAAGAAGACAGTTATCTATGAACCAAGAAGAAGGTCCTCATCAGACACCAAATCTGCCTGCCTTGATCTTGGATTTTCCAGCCTCCAGAATTATGCAAAATAATTGGTGTTTAATTTACCCAACCCAGTCTTTGTTACAGCAGCCCTAACAGGTTAAGACAAATTTCAGTACTATTTGTGCTAAACATAGGAAGCTGGGTTATCTTTCTTATCCCCCCCCTCCCGATTGTGACACTAGCTAGAAGGACATAATTAGCATTGCTGCATTACAAAAATAAATAAATAAATAATGATTTAAATAACCACCAAATATTTAGTTCACGATCTTGTCACTATGCAGTAGTTTGGGCTAAACTAAGCTGATTTGGGCTTAGAGAGCTGATTTCAGCCAGGACTCACTAGGGGCAGCTGCCAAATTGGCCTTAATGTTCTTCTCACAATGGGGTCTATCGATGCCTAGTAGGCTAGCCCACGTGTACACAAAGTGGCAGTATGGTTCAAAAGAAGAAAAAGCAAGACCCAATAGGCAAGCGCTTTCAAGGCTCTATTTAGATCTTATTTGCAAATGTCCATTGACCAAATCAAGCCACAAGTTAGTGCCAGAGTTAGTGTGAGAGATCATTGCTAAAAGGCATGGAAAACAATGTGTGAAACAAATTGGGGCTAGAATGACAATCAATCCAGTGCAGTGACCAACGAAATAATAACCCAATAATATTAACACACACACTTGTTTTTCAACTTTTAAATTTGAAGAAACATTTCTATGTTAAGGCTTCATAAATTATTGGAGCTGGCAAGAATTCTGATATTATTTTTTATTTTGTCCAGCAGACTATTATTCTAAGATTCTTGTTCCTAAAATTAAGGTGATGAGTTTTTGCTTCACTATCTCATTTAATATCACTGGATTTTCCCTCTCTGATACCATCATTCACAACTAAATTGCTAGTAAAATCCATAAGATTTTTTTACTGAAAAAAATATAGAAATTCGAACTAGTACCCATTTAATTTGTGATCCTGCTATTATTAGTGCTGTTCTCATTATTAATCTACACTAACGAGTTTCAGTCAACTCCCAATAGTGAATATTTAAAGGCTCATGATGACCTCATTCAATTTGCAAATCAGGTATGCTTAACTTCCTAAAAATAACAAAGTCTGCTAAAAACTCCATAGTTTGGGTAAATTAATATATATCTTAATGAAGCCAAGAAAGTATTGAATTAGGCAATCTAAAATCCCAATTTCTTTTTTATCCATAAGGGAGTATCAAGGACTGGATTTACCCTCTCATCTGAAATAAATGAAAAATCATACAAAATATATGAAAGAATAATTTTCAGACTTAAGACAACAGGCAGCTCAGGACCATGCTTCTTTGGCTAAAGGAAACATACAAAGTAAACTTACTATTTTCTGCTTTCTGACTAGAGAGAGTTTCCAGGGTATAATGCAAGGAGGGAAAACCAAAACAGAGCCTGGTGCCTCCATGATTTAAAGAAATAGAGTTGGGAACATTGAAAGGCCACATTGGCTAGAACTTACAGGGGGCAGAGTATCAGTGAGAATTACATGAATAGAAGAGATCTAAAGAGTGAGAGCAAGAGGACGGAGTTTAAAAGATCTGCAGAGTTGTTCTCATATTTTCAGCTAAGTATTAATCACAGTGTGTACCAGAGGCCAGGTAAAGGACCACCACAAAGAGCAGGTGAGATAATCCCTGGGTTCACACAGGTCTTGGAGTAGTTTGTGGTCTCACCAGCTGGGGTAGAAAAACTTTGTACTATATAGGTAGGGTACTCAGAAGGTATAAACAAAATACGGTATATCCATTTACTGAAATATGACTCTAGATTAAAGGAACAGACTTTTGATACATACATCAGCACGGATGAGTCTCAAATAATAATGCTGAGTATGAGAAAACAGATCAAAAAGATAGAATATATAATGTATGATCTCACTTACATAAAATTCTTTAAAAATGCAAACTAATCTATAGTAACAGAAAGCAGATCAGTTATTGCCTGTGGATAGGAGTGAAGGAAAGAAAGAGATGGATTACATAGAGACAAAGGAATTTCGGGTTGACGAATATTTCATTCTCTCGGTTATAATGATTTAACAGTTTATACATTCATCTTAACTCACAAAATTTAAATTTAAGCAGTTTATTGTACATGAATTATACTTCAAAATAAAAAAAAAGCTATAGGGAAATGAATCTCAAAATCTAAGAAACAGCTCTAATTTTGAAGCCAGTATTTTATTTGAACTTGGATATGTTCTTACCATTTCTGAATTTCATTTTCCCCATCTATAAAATATAAGGGTTGGATTAAATGACTTATAAAATCCTCCCAGTTTTAAAAGTCTAATTGTTCTATTTTGTGTATCTATTCTCTCAACCATAGTAGATTACGTATTTGTTGCTTCTCCCCATGATCCCATCCCAAATGGTGCTTCCCTGGAAGAAGATTATATTTAATGTTGCATGAAAGTTTAGCTAGGACACGTGATTTACTTCAGTCAATAAAATGTGATGGGAAGTAAAATGATCAGAAGCTTTAAGAGTTTGAATCTGCCTTATCTATCACCCTCTTCCATGAGATCGCATGTCCAAGATAGGAGCCTCGCTTTCAGCCTGAGTTCCAGAAAGAAGATGTGAAGCAGAGCTGTAGGTATATGATAGGCAATAATGTAAGCCAGAAAGGAACCTTTACTTTTATAAACCTCTACAATTTGAGGGGCTTTTTGTTACTACAACATAACTTAGCTCAAGATGACTGATACATAAATTGGCATTTAGAAAAGATGTGATGCCATAATATACAAATCTATAAATATGTTGTACTGACTTCAGAACTAGCCAGGGAAATTGCTACTGGAGGCTAAAATGATGGTGATCCATGTTGTGCACACTTGGAGATAACATTTTAAACTTGAGATAACATTCTAAAAAGTATTTTATTGATATTAAAAAAAACTTAAAAACAATGTCAATAAAAATGAATTAGCTCCATGTGTCATCTCTTCTGAATATCTGAGGGCAGGTGGTACAAATCATTCAGAGAAAGTGATGAACTCACACACAAAAAAAAAAGTTGGTGTTTAAGCAGCATTTAAAGAGAATATAGAAAATCCAGAAATTCCAGGATTTGTAGAGCTGAGAAGATGAAACTGATTCTTACTTCCAACCAGTGAATGATAAAATAGAGAAGATCTTGAGCAATAAAGAATGATTAAAATTCAGCTTCTTAACCAGGATCAAATCAACCATGTGGCTGTAAATCGGTTTTATCAGTGATTGTTGTACTGTTACCAGAGCTCTTCTCATTACGAATGTTTTACCTTAAAAAGAAAAACTCAGAATGACTTGTTATCTGAGGCTAACACATTGTTAGGTGTGTAATATACATGTTGTGGAGAATTGTTTACTGGCTAACTCCCTTCATGAGATAATATAATCTACAACCATATGTTCTCAAACAAAAGACCTCTTTCACAGTATTCTGGCTTCTGGCACTTCTGCAGTCTTTCTTATATCAAGGATTTCTACTAATAGTACAATCACCATGATGCAAAGTGTGTTCCTTAGATTACTTCTTTTGTGAAATGTTAATGTGTTATGTAAAAATAGCTTCTGTGGTCAAATTAGTTTAGAAAGCACTTGGTTAAAGAAAGTTAGACAGTTTTATTTACTACAGGACTTCTCAGAGACTTAAAAATACCAATGTAAATGGTAAATCTCCAAGGAGAGACATGATATGCAATATTTGCCAAACTTATTTGACCACAGAACATTTTGTTCCCTTGAGCATCTCACAGATTCATATTCTATGGAAAACGCATAGAGCTTAATATACTATGGAAAAACTATTCCAACACTGTTGGAAACACTAAACGTATACTAACATCTTTGCTTTAGGCCAATTTTACTTCCTTTTCCCTGTGCACGTGTGGTTCCTCTCAAGGTACAAAGAAGTGGTAAGGAAAAAAAAATAACAAATCTTAAGTTTTTGCTTCCAGTCTTTTTCTATACATATTTATATGCCAAAAAGACTCAGATGATCAATAGTTCCTTTGTTCCCTCATTGTGCCATGTTAATAGCTCAATTACAGCACTTCTCTCCAGCTGAGAAACTGCCTTTTGTTGTCCTTAGAGCAGCAACATGTGGCCCTGGTTCAATGGGAAGAAAGCCAGTCATGTCTAGTTGCTGGCCTGATGCCTGGCACACCCATTGAAAGCGATATCTGAGCAGGGAGCCCTAAAAAAATGAGTCCTAAAAATATATTGAAACATGTCCTCATCTTTTTGCCTTTCTCTCCCTTTCTGTGCCTCTCCTTTTCTCTTTCTGTCCCTGATATACCACCTTCAAGTTATGTTACTGCCTATTTTGCAATCAATCGTCATTCTCCTTAGCTCCGTTACCTAATTTCAATCTTCTCCAGATAGGTCCCTACTTTCAAGTGGGCCTGCTTCTGCTCTCTGTGCTCCTTCCTCCCAAAGGTCCCTTATCTCTGCATATGTAAGCCTGCTTATTCTTCAAGGTCCAGTTCAGATGCTACCTCCTCTCTGTTTCCCTAACTTTAAGCAAGCCCTCTCTCCTGTGAGTACTTATAGCATTTTATTTATGCTCTTTAGTTTTTGACACAAAGAACTCTCATATGGTGCAGTTATTCATGTACACATGTATCTCTTTTACATGACTATAAGCATCATCAGGACGGGCAGTACGGGTTGCTCATCTTTGGCTCCTCCTGTCCATACACTTTTCCCTTCCAGAATATGCTCCAGAGGATAGTAATGTATAAGAGACTTCCAATAAAAGTATAACCCATAATCCACATCAACTGGCTCTGTCTTGGCTGAGGAGCACTAATATGTAGACTCAGTACTTCTTTACCTCCCCCCCACAAGAAATAGTCTATGTATAACAAATGTTAGTAATTGATATAGATTTTTGAAGGTTTCACAGAAAATAAGATTTTTCTGATATACTCCATAACACATTTTCTAAGTCCCTACTCCACGCATCACTTCTATTAAGTTTTTCTTGTAGATATGCCATCCCTGAGAGCTCTTCATCATTCCCATTCTCAGAGCCAAGCACAATGACCCTTGTCTTTTTCATCCCAAGACCTTCCCCTCAAGCCTTGAACATCATGCTCACTTTTTTTTTATACATAGCAAGTAATCTCTATATTTTCTAAGTCATAAACTGATGAAAAAGTTTATATAATCACTGTCTTCAATTCTTCTCCTTCCATCCTCTCTTAAACACACTTTTGCTACAACTACTCAACCAAAAACTACTTTCATGGAGGATCCAAATGACTTCCAAATAGCTAAACCCTTTGGCTAACTTTAAGAGAAGTATTTGACTGGTAATCAGCCCCTCTTCCTTAATACACTTTCACTCAGCTTCCCAAACAGTACATTTTTGTGGTTTTCCTCCTACTCAACTCTTGCTTCCTCTCAATCTCAGCTGGTGGTTTCACTTCTTTTCCTTGGCTTCTAATGTTGCAGCCCCTGGAAATAAGTCATTGGATATTTTCTCTTCACCGTCTACATTTGTTCAATTAATGATCTCGTCCAGATCCAGAACTTAAATGTCACATGTATGCTAACTACTCCTGAATTTATATCCCAGGCCAAATTTTTCTCCAAAATCCACATTCCTACATTCAACTTCTTACTTAATATCTGCACTTGATTGGTTAATAGACACACACAACTTCACAAGTGTTTTTAAACAAGTTTTTAAATGGTATAAAGTTTTTATATAGTAATAAGTTTCTAAATAGTATATAGATAATGTTAATTAGCAATTTAAAGAAGAAATTAAAAGGGGAAATTTGGTTAGCCATACTGATCATTGTTTATCATGTCTGGACTTTTTATTGTTTTATTGAGTTATAATGTATATACAATAAAATGTACATTCCTCAAGTGTTCTGTTTTATATTTGATTATTGTAAACATCAAGGCAATCGACCATCCAAAAAAGGGCACAGACTACTTCTACCACAACAGGAAGTTCCCTCATACCACTGTCCTGTCAACTGTTCTCCATCTGCCCTTAGAGGCAATCATTATCTTGATTTGTATCTATAGATTTCTTTTGCCTATAGATGGTCTTTGTATAAATGGAATTATATGATACATATTTTTCTGAGTCTTAGTATTTTTAATCCACAAAACATTTTTGAGATTTGCTCTTTGTTGCATTTGCATTTATCAGTAGTTTTTTTTTTTCATTTGCTAAGAATATTCTATTGTACGAATATACCACAATTTATTTATCTACTTGATGACTTTGAAGTAGACAAAGATTTGGACAGAACACTTCTAAACATTCTTCCCAGGTTACTTAAGGAAGCTGATCTGATTAATTCATTTGAGCTCATTTGTTAATGATAAACAAAAAGTATAGAATGTAGCCTCTCAGAAAACACCAGGAAAATACTTGGATATTCAACCTTAGGAGTTAGTACTTAAATTTGGGAAGAAAATATCAAAGTTTTGAGAAAATACCAACTCAAGTGCCTCTAATAATACAACTCATTTTTAATTTGTATCTTGTTGTATGAATAGTTACCCTATGGTGGCTACTGTACTGCGGAGACTTGCAAGGACTCTTGGAAAGAGACTCCTGGTGTCAATCATCTTGTAAGAGATTGGTCATTGGGTAGGTAATAAAATCATGAGGTGAATTTTCCACTTCTTTTGGTCTGGATATAGACCAAGAATTTATCAAAAATATCAGGTACCTAGCACATGTCTCTCATTTAAATCTTTGCAGCCTTTGGAAGACAAAATTAATCTATCCTGCATTCTTTCCCACTATGTTCAGAGATGGATTAAAAAATCTCATTTTCCACAATGACTCAGACAACTATCATCTAATTTATTTAGACTTGGCATTTAAGAAAGCAATCAAGACATTCCTGGTCTAAAGATTAGAAAATGTATTCTAAATGGTTTATTGTAAGATGATATTTGTTAGGTGAAGCCTAGTTGGGAATAGGAGAGAGAAATAGATTTTTCTTTCTAGGGTTCCACATAGAGACTTTAAGCTCAAGAAAACAAGTTATAACATGCAATGTCATGTCTCTCAGATTTCTGACACTTTGTATTTATTGGTTTTTGGTTATCTCTTAGATTTTTTAAATGTTACATTTTAACTCTGCCTATGCAATATCCATTTTCCACCACACTTTTGCCTTGCAAACAAAACCCTGATTGTGTTCCATAAATCAATTTATTATCACACTGCCTTGTGCCTCAGGGGTTTTTGGGAGTCCTGATTGGTCCACATAATTATGCAGCCCCATATTTGTTATCGGTAATTGATGCATGTATAAGCATGTGATGTGGTACTGGCCAATGAGACACGAGGGGAAGTTTGAGAGGGCTCTTAGAAAAGATTCCCTTTATCTTTAAAAGGAACACAGAGAGAGGTAGTTGTCGTCTTCCTCTGAACATCATCATGCCTGAAAATGGCTCCTAAAATTGCAGTAGTCATCTGTGACTCCAAGTGGCACCAGCCTTAAGAGGATGATGGAAGAAAGAGACTGAAATTTGATGGCATCATTGAATCTCTGATCTTATAATACTGGGGATCTGCCTGCCTCTGGACTTAATCCCATAGTCCCCTAGATTTGACAATTTCTATAAAAAGTTTCTATTATTTGCTACTAAGGCATCCTAACTAATACACTTTTTTGTTATAAAAAAAAAAAAATTCTCAGTCTTTTCCCCAGCTTCACTGTTTCACTATGGAGAATATATAAAAAAAAAAGTTTTTGGTTTGTGTTTGATCTGAGTTAAAATTAGAGTAGAACAGTTCCATGCCCTGCTGTCCTCATCTTCACTCTGCCAGGAGAGAGTGCCAGCTTTGGAGAGTTTGAGTTTTATTATAATTAAGAAAGACATTATTTCTACTCAGACCTTCAAATCACACTAACGAGGTCATTCTCTGTCCATCCAGCACAATCAATCTACACAGAGCCATTCTGCTCAGTGACATTTAGGAGGGAAAAAAGGAGAGTTATTTACATGTCTGCTGACTCAGTGGGTCCTTATCCATGGAAGGAGAGGCCGCTTCTTTGAACAATGATTACCAGACTACAAGAAATCACTTCTGTATTTGCTTTTCTATTTTAGAAGTTAGAACATGTTTAAGAGGCAAGATGTTTTTGATTTTAAACTTTCTTTTTTTGATGCTAATCACTTAATGACATTTTTCTCCTGGGCTGAGGTTTTCCACATTTGGTCTCTGTCTTCTTTTGGCTTAATTAATTGGAGCCAGAATCCCTTTCCCATCTGCCCTGTATTAACCACTGATTTTCAGAGCAATCTCACAGAGGTAGAACAAAAACAAAAATGTGATTCTTGGCTGATGATGATGCAGCAGCCAAGGAGCTGGAAACTTGGTGGTAGGAGATACAGCTGGGTAGAGACCACATTAGGAACATTCACAGAGCTCCAATGGACTACCCATACTCTCTTACCTTATAAAACTCTGGTCTGTTATGGCAAATGAAGTAGCCACATCTGAACATGTTTACACATCTTAAGGTTAATCCCCTCATATTCATATTGGCCCTTAAGTGCCTTCAGTTCAGTATTTCACTTACAATAACAGTTTTTATTTTTGAACACTGAGTACGTGTCAGGCACTATGCTACCTACTTTGCAGATGACAAATCTTATGCAATCTCATAGCTATCTTGTGTAACAGGGATTATTTTATACATGAAGAGACTAAGCAAAGGAGAGTAATGTGTCCAGAATCATAGCCTAGATTTCATCCTAGTCCTACCTGACTCCTAAACAAATTTTCCTAAGCACTAAAGTGACTTTTTTTTTTTTTTTGGCATACCTCTCCCAATATATATGTTCCTTGAAGATATAGACCCAACAATTAGCTTAAACCAGATATGCATACAAGTGTTCAAGAAATAGCTATTCATGTTAGATAATGTTACTGAACAGAGGCAAAATTCTATTGATCCCGAGTGACTCTTATCTATGAGGAAATTATGCTAAGCATGACACTTAGCTCAGTTATTTCAAATGCATTATTAGTGAGCTAGGTCTAAGATTTGGTATTTGTAATAGCTATTTAGCTAAACTGCCTTTGGCAACAGGCTGAGTCTTTGTGCCTTTGACTAGAGAGAAGAACATGAACTGATCAACTGAAATCCATCATCCTAGTATAATGTTAAAAAATATAAAAACCTTTAGACTCTACTGTTAGCAATTCAGTCGCATAGTTCAGTATATATAAACTAGATTCTAAGGTTCTTGTCAATCTGAGATTGTCCTACACAATGAGTCTTCTGGTGGCAAGAACTCTGATATATCTCCATTCCACCAAGAATTCACATACTGACTAGCACACACTAGAAAATATTCAATAAATATTTGTGAAGTCAAATTAAAATACATTATATAAGTGGAAAGGAAAATACATTTTAATTTATGTGAAAATAAATTTGAATGTAAGTATAAAGGGGACTTTAACTGAATCTCTATTTTAAACGTATTTTGTGAGACTGATATTAAAACAGAGGCTGGACTGTCAGCTGGATATATGCTCACATCCCACTTCTTTTGTAAGAATTGAATGACTCTGGATAAAATACTTAACTTTCTAATTCTCAGTTTTCTCTTCTATGAAATAAAAGGTAATATTCACCTATGGGGTTATGATTAAGACAACATGTAACATAAGTAATATAGTATATCTAGTGTGTGTGTGTGTGTTTGTATGCAATATATGATACCATAGCAGTGTGTTAAGTCTATTAGTCAGTTTTTGCTGCAATAACAATTCTAAAATCTTAGTGACTTACATAAATAAACATTTATTTATTGCTCACCTTACATGAAGGCTGCAAGAAGTGTGTTGCAGTTCTGCTCTAGAATGCTGATGGGTACAGACCTACTTCATGTGTCTTCTCATCTAGATCCCAGGCTGAGGGACCTGCAGAATCACAAAAAAAAGGGGGGGGGCAGAAACAAAAGAAGAAAATTACAATGTCTCTAAAAGCTCCTCATATTCCACTGTCAAAAGCTAAAGTGGGGCAGGAAGCGTACCTACCTACAGTGAAAGAGGGAATGACTAATTGTGAATAATTATATCATCTACTACCATAAAGATATATTTTAAATCTAGTTTCCTTTTCTATTAAAAACGACAAAATAAGTAGCTATTGAGCATTAGCTATGTTCCAGACTTTGTGCTAGTAGATATAAATATAAACATGAAAGATTTAGATTCTGCTCTAAGTAGCACAAAATGTCATAAACTGTTATCTGATTTTCAGAATCTTATCAGTCTGGCACTATTGTATCTGGAGCTGTGTAAAATGTCAAACAAAAACAGAATTTACTATAGCTAATGCCTTTTAGAAAGTATAATTTTACTAACCTCTCTAAAATTTTTGCCTGTTACTTCAAAAAAAAATGATGTTGCTGAAAAGCTATCAACATTAAAGATAAGTAGGCACCATCAAATTTGATTAAATAGTCCCATTAGTGCAACTTTTGTATATTCCCTATTTTCAATTGCTTACTATCTTGTTAAAAGCTTTTGAGTAGCATCTACTAATTATGGGCATACTAAAATTGACATGAAAGACACTATATTTCTTTATTTCCTGTTGATAATTTTTAGTCTAAATATTGTTCATCTTTTCTTATTTAATTTCCTAATGAAACATTGTTTGAAAAAGCCAGAAAGCTGACGAAACTCTGCTGTCAATTGAAAATGTGGTCAGGGTTTTTGTGAAGTTACTCTATAAAAGCAGTGCTTAGCTTGGAAGCACACATGCGTATACATACACACATGCAAAACTTTTAGCAAAAAAAAAAAGTTTTAGGCAGGTCTTGCATCAAATTACCCCATTTTGTGGGTTGCTATGGAAACAGATTAGCCCTCTGGAAGTGCAAAACCATGTTTGAGTCTAATGCAAAGAACAATCCATAGCATGAAAGAGAACAGCTGGGAGCTGAGGTAGTGTAAGCTGACATGTCAGACAGTAGCCAGACAAAGTGAGCTAGGCACTGTCTGGGGGAAAAAATTAAAAAAAAAAGCTGGGGGACGGGGGATAGAGTTGGAGCTGAGAAAAACAACTGAGCACTGTCAACAGAGTCAACAAAATGGCCCAGCTGTTCATTCTCAACATAACAAAAAAATATAGAGAATTTCAGGGATGGGAATTAGATTTGCTGAGAATTTTTTTTTTAATTAAATGAATAAATGGAATTTACCAAAGCAGCATCCACGCAGAAGCTGAAGCAGGAGTTAGGTTCTAGATACAGTACATTCACTGTTTACTTGTTTGGGTTATAAAAGCTGATAATGATTTCTCTCTCTTCCTGGGGTATCACACCTTCTGCTTTGTATCTATGTGGGAAATTGGCTACTTCAAGAAAGTTACAATGCAGCATTTCTTGCACTGTCCCGAAGAGGAGGGGCAATGTCCCTGACACAATGGACTGAAGGAGTCATCTCAGGAGCTTAAATAGGATGACTTAGAATTATGGGAAGACAGGAAGTGTGGAGTTGTCTAAATCACTCACTTTCTCTTAGTTGCAGTTTCCTTGCTGGACAAAGGTAGGGCAGTGTTTCTCAAATAGGCCAGTGTTAAAAGAAAAAGATTTGGGGATCAAATGCATTGAAAGACTATTGTCTTGAATGTTAAAGAGTGACAACCCTCTGGTGCACTAAATGCTCTAAGAAATCTCAAAGACCGGAAAGAGCTGTCCAACTATGTTTAATTCAATGTTTCCCTCATTATTAGGACACGGAAGCCTTTTATCATTAACATGTATTAGGATCCCACAGGGATGTTGCGTCTTACAATTCTTAGTAGGAAACACTGGAGTAACTGTTCCCAAGAAAATCTGCACCTATAAAATCTGCATTTTATTCTGTAGTTTCCAACCTTTTTGTTGACATGAGCCAGTGCTAGCACCTGGAAGGAAAAGGCTCAATATTGTTCAAATGGTCACTAAAACAGAGAAGACGGCTTCAGTTTCACATACAGAGCGTGGTCAGGTAGGCACTAAAGGCAGGATATTTTAGGGGAGAGGTGTTCTTCCTGCCTCCTCCAGAGTGTAACTGCAATGCAAATCAAGCTCGTATTCGCAGGCAGTATCAGGATAATGTAGTTTAAAAAAACAGTATAAAGAGCAAATGCTCTGCATACAGCCTCACTATATAAAACTCAGCTTTATCATTAATTAACTGTGGGACTTTGAGCAAGTTACTTAACCTCCTGAAATCTCATCTCTTTTTTTGCAAAACACAATACCATAAGGTTCACCAACACAGTACCTGACGCATAATAAGTGCTAGATAGAGGTTAAAAAACAAAATTCAATAAGAAATTAAGATAGACTTCAGAAAAACCAGGCAACTGCCCCTAAACAAAAATCCTTGCGTCAGACCTTGTGATGATATTCCTATCAGTCTGAATTAAGGAGGAACGATATCTAAAATTAACAATTGGCAGCACAACCACCAAAATGGTTTCTTTCTTTAGTTTCATCTGCCCGTGCCCCAAATTTATTCTCCGTGACACTGTTTCCAAAATGTAAATATAATCATGTCATTTGCCTACTTAAAAATCTTGCAATGTCTCCTTATTATCGAAAACATGTAAGTTAACGCATGTCACACAAGCCCTCGCTTCCCCAGTGACTGTCCTCCCATTCACATCACAGCCCTAGCCCTCCATGCTGTAGGTCGCCTAACTACTTGGGATATCATAACTGTACCCTGCTGTGTGATAGTTGATGCATTTAACACTTGCAGTTTCCTTTGCTTGAGACCCCTTGTCTTCATTTGCCTGTTTGTGTCCTAATTCCAGACTCAACTCATGTCACCTCCTCTATCAACCTTTCCCAAACTTCTTCCCACCCTAGTTCTCCGAGTCAACTCTGCCCTCTGGGTGTCCTCACTGAACCCTCATATCTCACTGCAGCATCGTCCCTGGGGTGCACTTGAAATGATCTTCAATGCCTACTCCCCAGCTCCAGAGTACTTCCTCCTAGCGATTTCACCCATCTCTGTTCTGTGTTCCCAGAATCTCAGAGAGGAGGCCCTAGACAAACATCTGTTAAATGAAGATGAGGAAATAGAGCAATGTTTCTAGAAACTGTTTTGCTCAGCAAATGCCTTTGTGTCTTGGAAAGATGTTTCCCTCCTTTTTATCAAGCTTATTACTGATCTTATTTTCCCTAGGGTTGCCCGCCACCCAGGGATTTTTCTTGTTCCTTCACTTGAGAGATATTCTGTCTTTTTTTTTGTTTGGCGTTCTATGTCTGTTTATATGAATTTAAAAAAAAAATAGCTATCACTTCCAGTCTTGAAAAAGTGTCCTTATGTAGAAGTGGCCTCTGTTCAGGCTATATGTGCCAGGTGGCTTTTGGTAGGCCAGAAAGAGGGGAGTGGGTGCGTAAGGCTGCACACCTGGCCTACTGAGCCCGAGTGGCTCCAGGTGGGGAGGCCAGGTGTGTGTAGTAATGCCCTGATGATCCTGTTCGCTCCCTTTGGGGCTGAAATGGGCTCAGGTGATGTGTCCCAGAACATACTACAGGGACCTTGCAGGTCAGACAGAGTGTCTGGATGGAGTGCCCACCCAGCCCATGGATGCAAAGGGGACATAAACAGGGGTGCTCATGGGCCCCTCTGACCCTGGAGAGCTCCCACAGCTCCCCAGCCTTCTCTATACAGCCTTTCTGGTTTGTTGTAACAAAAGTGGTTCAGTATTGAAGAGACCTCTGTGTAGGCTTTAGGTGCAGGGTAGTCTAGGGAAGCATGCTGGAGCCCAGCAGGAGCTCATGGTGACTGGGGCACTTGGTGACATCCTGTTGATACTGCTTTCTCCTTAAGTTCTAAGTCAAAAGGATCCCAGCAATGTACCTGGAACCGAAACAGAGCTCCCACCCACGTGAGTGGATGGGAACTTAAACGACGGCACTCACCAGCTCCTCCAGCCTGGAGAGTTCCTGCAGCTCCCAGATGACCTCCGTGGCCTCCCCGCCTTCTCTATTTGGTCGCTTTGTCTTGTTTGTTGTTCAGAAGCTGTTCATTCAGCTCTCAATGGTCTCACAGGAGTCACTGCCCTCTATATATCTATGTATTGGAGTTTGCTCCGGGAGAGCAAGAGCTCCGTGTCCTATCCCGCTGCCGCCATCTTGGAACTCCTCCCTCCAACAAACGCTTTGATTGTAATAGCGCCGTTTGTAGCAGAACCGGAGGCTTTGGGAGTGCCTAGGTTTAAATGAAGGGTCCGCTCTTTTCCAGCTCTGAGATTTGAGTACATTTTTTCTCCTCCCTGAGCTCGCTTCTACTTCTATAAATAACCATGTCTGAACCTATAGTAACTGTTCAATTGTTAGTTGCGCTATTTTTACGATTACTTGTAGCATTACAATTTTTTTTTTTACTATTAAATATAAAGTCTCAGTGTGAAAGTGTTTATAAGCTATAAAGAGCTAACGCTGAGCTGTTAGTTGTTAGTATTGTTTATTTTATTTAAACTCCATAGAAAACTCGGTTCTGAACCGGCCACTAGGTGTCGTAGATTGCTCGGGGGTATCAGTAATATAAATGGTGTGGACTACTTAGAAAGTAAGATAGTAAAAGAATTTCTGAACTATTTCATCAGCCCAGGTATTGAGTGTTGGGAGCCCACACTAGTTCTGTGGCCTCAAAACTACTTCTTTTCCCAGATGGCGTCCCGGATCTACCCAAAGCGTTGCAAATTCCATCCTCTCTAAGTTGATGGGTAATTGAGTAAGGAATGAAACTGACTCTTCAACTATCTGGTGAATACATGTTTACTCATTCTCAGTAATTCAGTAATTTGACAAGCAGCAGAAGCAGGTTAAAGAACCAAGTGCTAAAACCTCATTCACTTAGCACACAGCTGTGACCTTGGGAGAACAGCAAGTAGGAGCCAATATGTAACTAGCTCTTTTTTGGTTTGTTTTTATCTTTTAGTAATGACAGGGCTCTGGAGAGATTCTCTTAGGGGAGAATCTGGCTAAATGGCTAGCAGGATGATTGATTAACAAGATGTTTTTGTTTCCATTGTCTCACAGATAAGAACAACTCTTCTGTCCTCTAAACTGCTAATTCTTACATCAATATGGTATCTTATAAATCATGAATAGACATACAATACATAGAGATGGAAACTGAAAAAGTCTTTCAGAGAGCACAATTAAGGGATTGATTGTATTATTTATACTGAATGATAAGTACAATTATTTCCTCCCTTTAACTATAACCACAGAGAATATTTTAAATTAGGATGCTTGGACTGAAGAGCCCAAAAGATCAACTAGTAAAAAACTGAGATGAGCCTATGGCTGGATTTCTAGGCTGTACTCCAAGTTCATGCTCCCTGCAGAAGTTAGCTATGAGGCCTGGGCACCATTTAGATTTTGAGGTCCCTGACCCTTAGCTATTTCCTCTGACCTTTAAATTTAGATAGCCAAGGTGGGTGGCTATCAGTTACAATTAAGGAACCCAGGTGAGAAACAGAACATCTGGTCAAATATGAATTTCAGATACAAAACTTTGGGACATATTTATATTAAAACTTTGGGATATAGAAAAAATCATATTTTAATCTGCAATTCCAATTTAACTGGACTCCCTGTATTTTTATTCACAAATTTGATAACACTGGTTACAATCAGCTTATAGGAAAGCTTTATCTGTCTCCCTACATAAGTTTGCCACTAAAGAAAAAATGGAAGGTGTGTTCCTCCAGACCATGAGGTCCTAGTCATTGTCCCCACTGACCACCTCCTCAACTAAGTCCTACTTCCATACCCAGAAAGTAGTTCCTTTGATGGTAATAATGTAGGAAGGAGGCAAGAATATTAAAATGTTAATAAAGCCACAATCAGAGACTGCACTAAGCTGATCAGCCCTGAAGTCAGGCCAGAAGGATATCTGCAGAACAAAGGAAGACTTCTGCTAGGATTGCTAACAACCCATTCGCCACACCTGTGAAGGGGAAACAATGGGAAACCTATAAAGGCTGAGAACTGCCAGCAGGCCTTTCACTCTACATATTCTTACCTTTTCATGCTATATACTCTTCCCCTTCCTCACTATATGTTCATATCAAAGGACATGAGAACTAAAGAATGACATATAAACTGAATTCCCTGAACACTCGGGGTCCCTCTCAGTGCCTTTACTCTGTCTCTCTCTCTCACTGTCTCTCTCTCACTGACCCTCTCACTCTGTGCCTCTGAGAGGAGACCACAGTCTGTTTGTGGAGTGTTACCCCTTTTCTAATAAACTTTCCTTTTGGCTCCAACTTTAGCATGTGTGTTGAATTCTTTCTATACACTTCACCAAAGGACCCTCTTCTACTCTTGGTACAGGGCTTGGTCTCCCTGTCACTTGGAGAAATTTGCCCTACACTGAATCAGTAAGAAGGTACCAGTTACTTCCTTCACCTGACTAAACATTTCTCTGTCTTCCTACTAAATCTGATTTAGGTAACAGGGGAAAAATGGGAAGGTGATTAAGTTTCAACCAATGCCAACATGTCCAAATTGCAAAGCAAACACTTGTAATAGAGAGACACTGCTAATAAATTTCCTTATTTTCTTATGATTAACTTATTCTGGCAGATAGTAGAAGATACTCCCCTCTATTAAAGAATATTTCTGAGTCAAGTTGGTGCAAAGGAAAGAATAAGAGGTTGAGATTTATACAAAATAGTTTCAAATCCAACCTCCAGGACATACGAGTTGTATGACCTGTTTCTCAGTATTTTGATTTGTAAATGAGCCAATAATACAGTACCAGCCCTAAAGGATTATTGTGAGGATTAGATGGTATGATGGAAAAAAAAAAAAGACTGAAATGGCGGGTTTTGTTTTCTCTCACCTTCTGAATTCTTAAGTTACTTTGAAGAATGTACTCATTTTTTCATCTTTTCATTTACATATGTATACAGAGTCTAGGCACCGCTTCTCCCCCTCTCCCTACAAGGCTCCTTCCTCTTGGAACTGTTTGCAGGCCAAGATAACCTGCTCAGACAACTTCTTTCTGCTCTCTAGCTATAATCGCCCTTGCCCTAACATGGCCTGCTCTATAATCCTCATCTTTGGGGGTAGGGATCATTATAATTCCAAATCTATAGATATTAAAATAGTATGTTTTATATATGCTCAGTATTTTTTGGAAAAGAATACCTATAATTTTCAACAGTTATTTTCTGAGTTCAGAAGTAATGGTTAATGTTCACTAAATGATATAAAGTTGTGGAATTTTTTTCCCACAAATTTTAAACTATAAGTATGTATTAAGTTTATGATAAAATTATTTAACTTAGTATCAGAAAGATTAATGAATTACTAAAACCTCATAGCAAAGAGGAGGCAGAAATAGACCTTGAATTTTGTTCTTCTGACTCAAAATATTGGGCTAATTTCCAGCTAGCATGCTTTCTGGCTTGTTCCACTTGCTCTGGTGATCTTACCATAGACAATAATGAATATTCAAAAGTTAATGCACCCTGTCTCCCCTAACAGATCATAACATCCTTGAGTATAGGAGCCTTGCCTGGTACTTGCCTAAGGTGGTGTCAGACACTTACCAAGTATTTAGTAAATGTGTGTGAACGGAATGATTTTCTACTAATAATAATTTTGCATTGCACTTTTCTAACTTAGAAATAAATCCATTTAATCAAAAAGCTATTCATTTCCTTTGCTAGTCTATCAGCATGTTTCCATACAGAAATTTGGGCCTTTGTTATCAACACTGCCTCGGTTCTAACATTTCCTTCCACCATAGCTAAATGCCACTTATACATAACATAATATCCTCATGTGGACACTCAGAGAAGAGTGCTGCCTTAGAGATAATTTATTCTGCACCCTGCCTAAAGCATGAATGCCTTTGGATGATCATCCAACTTCTGCCTAAAGAAGATTAGTGCCAAGGAGTCACTATTTGGCAAGGTTATTTGGAATACAGCAAATGATTAGACTGTATTCATTACATTAAGCTGAAACCAGCCCCCTTAACTTCCACTCATTGTTCATAGGGAAGCCCTCTGGACTCGTAAATTCCCATCCCTTCTGCTTTAAGACTGCTTTTCAAATGTTTTTGGACATATCAGGACATCCAACATGTTCCTCTTCCTTCTTTTGGCTGAACATTGTAAAAAATTAAGCCCCCTCCTCAACTCCCATCTTCATCTAACTTTTAATTTCATATCTTGTATTTGGTATCTTGTGTTAACATATGTGAATATATTAGTTAGAGTAATACTAATTGCTGTAACAAACAGTTTTAAGATGATGCAATGTCTAAAATACAGAAGTTTATTTCTTACTCCTGTAAAAGTTAAAAGCAGGAGTTCCTGGCTGGTAGATAGCTTTTCTTGACTTGGTATAATAGATGCCCAGGATCTTCACATCCCTTGGCTCTCTGATCACCTAGGATTTTGTGTCACTGTTTTCATTCAACGGATAAAAGGAAAAAGAGGGTATGAAGAAAATATAGCTGCTCCTTAAAAACTCTTTCCTAGATAAGATAATCATCACTTTTGCTCACAGTTTCAGGGGAAAGGAAATCACACAGTCTCTTCTGAAGGCAAGGAGGGGCTGGAGGTGGCACTGAGAGATACGGTCTCCTCCTGGGTTGTCACTTCCCTACTATAGCCCAATATTACTGAAAGAAATTTTTGTGTGCATGTAGATAGTAACCATGTCTGCTATAGTGTAAGGGTCAATCACATTTGGCAACAGAGTAGCAAAGCACTATGATCCCCAGGTGACAAGAACTGTTCCGTTACTGGCCTTCTCTCTTTGTCCCAGGTGTGCCACTATCTCTTTTAGCGCCACTCTCCTTCAGGATTTTCTACCCTGCTCCATTGAAAGACTCATCCATTATTTTATGTGCCTCAATGAGAGGAAAAATGCTGCTAATTATTTTGACACAGTGCTTTCATGGCACAGTGACCATATGACATATCCTAATTTCTGAGATTTAAAATTTGAAAAAAAAATCATCTTAGGATCACAATATACAGTATTTGCTATCACATACATACACACAAAGACATAAACACGTCTTGCTTTTTTTGTTTTTTGTTTGTTTTTACTAATTTATAACATCTTTGTAGTGTTACTTTTATCCAATATTGCTATAGCTCATAGGGAATTCTTTAGTAATTTAGGACTCTCCCAATGATGGTACATTTATCAATCCAGTCTGCCAACTGTATAAGAAATATGATTTGAGACTGGGCTTTAGAGTGTTTAAGTTTCATCACCTTGTCACTGGAGAGTTAGCCATATTACGATAAGCGATGGCAATGGGTATAGCCAGTTAAAGTGGCCTGTTTGATATAAAACTGTATGAATAATATTTCATCTTGTATTTAGTTCATTAAAGTCAAACCACGCAAACAGTCATGTCATAAACATTTAACTCCGATGATAAAGTTTATAGTGAATTTCACGAAATAGGACAATATACTTCTACAGAAAAAGAATTGTAAAGTTCCTTTCTGCTCAATTCTGCAGACTATGAAAAGGCCTCTTCAAGCCTCAAAGGTATTGTCCTGGTGGCCTCTTATAGGCCATAAATGTCTCAGTATGAATCATTTCAAGAAACTGAGGCGTAGAAAAATCCAGTAAAGTGCAGATATGTTATCTGTGAGGAGTAAGTTTCTATGAAACAAATTTTGTTACCAGCCAAGACAATAAATACTTATTGAGAAAGATCTGTGTAAAAAGGCATTTATTTAGGTGTTGTTTTCAATAACGGTAAGAAGGAGTTTCAAAGCCAAGATTGCCATAAAGGTAAGGTGGGGCCGAAGTAGGTGTCTGGTCAGTCCAGGGGAAATGGTAGCTCCTGTGCACCCCGATGGGCAGTGGGGTTCACTCTAGTATGAAACACACTATTATCACAGGGCCAAAAACTCAAAGAGCAAGGTTTGAAGATTTTCTTTTAATTGCATTAAACAATTTGTAGATATCAAAGCATCCTGGGATTCATTAGCAAACGCTTATGGCCCAAAATAGGTCATATGTTCAAGCAAAGGTGGAAGTCTGAAGGACAACGTGAACAATGTAGCAACCTAGTCTGTGACAGCAAAGCAACATGGAGAGGAGAGAATACATATCTCAAAGAAACTAATCACGCCCAGTATACACTGATGGAAACAAAAACAACAAAATAAAAAAAAGTGTTTTCTTTAAATTAGCTGTAATTCCTAACTTCATCGATATGGGATAAACCTTAAAAGTGAAAAATCCACTTCTCTTTTTTAAAGAAGAGAAAGATGAACACAGTTAAACTATCTGATTTTCCCTCTTGCCAAGTCATCATTTATTTGTTCAGCCACTTATATGTTTGCAAGACCTACTCTTAGGCATAGAGACCAAAGGCTTCCAAATGGACCCTGCAAATGGCTGTATAGCCATGCCAAGTGACCAGAACTCCTTGTTTCTGCGGACCCCGAGAAGAATTTTGTTTGATGTGACCCCTGAGAAAGAATTTACTTGCTGAGATGCACTCCCTACGGTCAACCAAGGGTTAATTTTATAAATAATGGGAGTCTAGCAGCCATCTGCTGTCAGGGGCTTCTCAGGAATACTGATCACTGAGAAGACTCTCTGACTGAACTCTTGGCTTCCCTCTGTGTCTCCTGCTCCTTTAAGCCCGCAGAGCAAACAGTTATAAAGGAGTTTCTGGTTTTGTCCTTGGATGGATAGACTGAGAGCCACCATCCAGTCAGTGCTGCTCCATAACAACCAAGCAGAACTGCGGGATTCAGACCAGCCAGAACCATAGGAGTTCAGATATCTTATTTACATACAACGGACCTAATTACGAATCTGGGCAGCAACTTTCTGTATTTTCATACAGAAATGGCCTCCACTTTGTCCGAGAGGAGCACACTTAAGGTTTTTGCTAAAGGCTGCGTTTCCAAGGTTGGCCAACTATTCACCTGAATAAGGTCTCTCCTTTTTTGCTCCAATGCCTCTTGGATTTGTTTACATTTCTAAAAGGAAAACAACTCAGGAGGCCCCTGCCACTGGGGCCTTTTGGAAAGTTTCACTTCAAGGGCCCTAAGGGTGTATTGTCTAAAGAGCAGATGAGAGCTCAAGAAATTTATAGAACTTGAGCCCTGGCTTTTGAAGTTGCTTTTTCCTGTCGACTGATTTTTCAGTTTCATTTTATTTTTAAGAGAGAAAATATGGAGCCAGGCTCCACTCACATTTTAACTCATTTACCAGAAGAAAGTTAAATCAGAAAGTGATAGAGTTGCCCCAAAGGCCCTTGGGTAGGCATGGGAGTGAGGGATGTGGGGGAAGCGGGGGAGGGAGAAGGAAAGAGGAGACTGAAACTCCAGCCTGCAAGAAGAGCCTGTAAACCTTTAATCCCTTTAAGCACTGCAAAGTGATTAAACTCACCTACTCACACCTTCCTTAAAAGGAACATAGATATGCGGAAGACAAAATTTGGAAACTCACTAAACTGTACTTTGGACATCATGAAACATTCACTTGGGATTCAGAGAGCTGATCGCACTTAGCAAATCAAACGTATAAGGGATCTGGCAGCAGAATTGGAGGAGAAGTGTCTGTGCAGTTATAAAGCAGAAACATGTCTCATGTTTTTTCCGGCGGGAGTGGACTAAGAACAATCCAAAGAGGTGGATGGTTTCTGGAAGGACAGCTTTGCAAAAGGGGCATAAAAGGGCATTCCTTAGGGTAGTGGAAGATTCTCTTGGATTGATGTCCATTAATATGTCCTCAAGGCAGAAATAACAGATGTGTGGAGAGGCTCTCGAGGCATTTCTTACAAAAGTTGCCTTGGTTTCAGGAAGGGTTTTATCCCCATTTTGATGTCATAGTGGGTTGGTTTAAGAAGGTTAACATAAGCCATATGTGATTTTTATGGGAATAATTAATACAGCACCAAGAGAGTTAAATTTACTTCATTTACTTCAGTCTTTGTGATGGTTTCAGTTTATCCTTTAAAAAATTTCAACACGTATTTCCAAAAAGTTTGAAAATGCCACTCGATATAGTCTAATCACACTTCTTTTACTTTTTATAATTTTTTCTTTATTTTTCAAGTGATAGCGTAGTTAATGTAATTATTTCAGTAGATAATTAGGTGCAGAGTACAATAAGTATTTGGAAACTCAGTACACAAATGACAAAAGAATATGATGAAAGAAAACCAAAGAATTGCCCGGCCAATAGAAAGATACAATAAAATTAGGATTATTAAATGGTTTTCTGCAAGAATAACAACATGAAGACTTGCATTTCTACAGCATCATTGTCATTATTATTAAGATTTTTATTATGAGGTCTCAGTCTGTGAAGAACCAAAGAAAATAAGCTACTATCTAGGAGTAATTTGTTCCCTCACATGATGTGAATTAACTTTTTATAAAGAATAGGGTCCCACTCTGAGCACTGGGAGAATATCTCTAGGGAGTCCATCCTAATGTGAGTGCAGCAGCTCAGTCAGCAGCAATTATTCTCACTAGTAATGAATCAAGCTACTTTCCAGGACCATTGGCATACAAGAGTATGTTCCATATTTAGCCCTCCATCTTGGGCTCATAACTTAACTACTCTAAGTCTGTGTTCCATTATATAAAAATTAGAGTTGTGATGCCTACTTCACAGCGTAGCTGTAAGAACAAAATAACTAATGCAAATAAAGAACTTAGCACCATGTTTGGCATAAATTAAACCACTGAATATATGGTGGTAGTGATGATGTAATGATGATGATGATAATGATGACGATGACATGATTACGGTGATGATGGTAATAATGATTATAGTTCAGAGAATCAAACCAAAAGAGTTTCTCTTAGTAACACATGAATTCACCTTCAGGGAATCTAAGTTTCTCATTCCTTTGCTCCATCAGTAGTCATGCTAATATTCGCTCCTCACTGTATGATTCAGATCTGAAATTTCTACATTAGGTTCCATGCCACACATCTCTTATCACTCCCATTTCAAATATTTTAGTGAAGAGCAGAATTTCCCTGTAATATGTTCCATAAAAAATTTATTCTCTAAGCCATATATTTTACACACACACACACACACACACACACACACACACACACAACACACACCACTCCTACATAGATTTTATGGACAAACAACTTTGGGAAATATTGGGCTAAATAAAGTTAAACATGTTTTCTAACACAGAATTTTAAACCACTTTTCCTGCAACAATGTACATGGTGATTCCCTTTGAGGGAGGTAAAAAAATATATATCATTTCCCAAATTTATTTGAAAGAGATAGCTTTGTTTTTCCTCAGCTTATTGTAGTGCCAACTTTTCGTGAAATGTTTTCAAAATGGTGTTAATGACAAACATTTCAATTAATTAATAAATGTCATGCTCTCCACTGAGAACTATTATTTCATTTGACTATGAAAATAATCCCGTGAGGTACTATATTATTACTATATGCTAATCCTATGTACTGTTCTTGTAATAATTCACAAACAAAGAAACCTCTGAGGTAATTTATATGTTCCCCAAACTCAGACAATAGAACCTAGATTTGAATCAAGTAACCTGATTCCAGAGCCTCTGCTCCTAATCCACATTAAGTATCAAAACACTGACAAACTGGTATACCATGTCCTGTAGTCCGGAGTAGAAGCTGGTTGAAGGCAAATCAGAGGGTGAAAGTGGATGCTTCCCACTCATAACAATAACTTCCAAACCTCCTTCCTCGTTCATTTAAATAACAAGATTCCTCAAAGTTCATTTTTTATTTTTCCACTATGAGGCTCATCCATATTTGTCCCACTAGATTAAACAATATTGGATTCAGATTATCAAAATAAATGGCTTCTTCTGTTCTTTCTGGCTAGCTTCTGGAGTGCTTATGATCTAAGATCATACTTCAAGGCATACAGTCCTACCTTCAGCTACTTACTATCTGTACCACTGAGAGACCTTGGACAAAATATGAAACACTTCAGAGGCTTAATTTCCCCAACTATAAATTAAGATGAATAAATTTGAGATGTGAATGAATATATGCACATAAATATTCATGACATTTAATAAGTTAATATTTATATATAGCTTTATAGAGTGTCTGGCCTATAAATAAGCTTTATTAGTTAAAAATAAATAAGTACATAAAGTTTACAGAAGCACATAGTAACCATTTACTGTTAATTATTATTATTATATCAGGAATTCATAAAATTATACCAATTACAGATAATCAGGAAATAAATCATTGCCTTTAATAATGGAGAGTATCTGTCCTCTCAATCTTTTGTAATTCAGTTCCTTATGTACCAAGAAAATAATTTTTTTCCTGGAAATGTCAATCATTATTAGAGCAGTTGAGATTCAGAAAATAAAGAAAGAAACCCCTACATCCTGAAATAACTGCTCAACTCCTTTATACTAAAAGTTTAGTCTTTTGTGGAACAGGAGAATGTTCTCTTCATTTAAGTACAAGACTAAATGTCTTCATCACCTGAATTCTCAAAGCTCAGCAGACTAGAAACCAAATTAGAAGACAGACAACTGTGGAAGCAAGCACAGCAACCCTAGAAGTGGTAGTTGACGGCTAGACAATAAAAAGGAGAAAACAAAACCTACCCAATTAAAACTTAATGCAGTTACTAATTGCCGTAATGTTCATTTTGAATCATTGAGAAACTGTCACATTATAATCTATACTTTTAAGAAAGAAGTAAGTTAAATAGTATAGAAACATTTCTTCCAAAAGCAGCTGAAAAAAAAAAATTTGGTTAAATGATACAACTTTAGTTACTTAGAAACTTCGCCTTTATTACTCTAAATTGCCATATAATGAAGTGTCTTTGTATTTCAGTTAAGTGATTAAATCTTATAACTTCAAGGACATAAGTTTATGTTATAAATTTTAAGTTATTTGCTTATTAAATAAAAAAATTTGAGGTGTTTACCTGTGTAAAAGTCTATTTGGTCATCATCTGGAAAATAATAAGATTTCTCTAAGCAAAAACCAAATACCTGGAGAAGGTACACTTATAGAAACAAGCTTTATAAAAATGATAAGGAGAACATACTCCTAGCAATACAGTATGGAGTTCCATTCATTGAAAATTGAAATTTTACCTTTTTATCAGGTTTCTACAGGCTCAAATTACAATAGATTAAATTGTTGTATTAACATCAAATTGCTATGGAATAATTCAATAGAACTTTAGAGTTGTTAAAATAATGGTTAAAGAGAATAATTTAGGTAATAGACTTTATTTAACACTTCACGAAGTAGGCAGTCTCCATTCAGAGAACTGCAAAATGGGGCTGAAGGCAGGAAGCTTTTACAGAATAAAGAATAAAGGAAGAGAAAAATATAGAATATCTGATTAACGAAGACCACATAGTTAATCTTATTAACTAAGGCCCAGAGTTGTCTTAGGGTTTGGGTTTGGCTGACTGGATATACTATCTTTCTAGTCAAGCAGAACATTTATAGGGGCACGAGAGTTACCTACATTTCAGTTTGCTAACATGACACTCTGGGCAGAAGCGTCTCCATCTTGGGCTAGAAGGTTCACAGGATACATTTTAGCCATTATTTCCTTTGATTTTCAGGTAATAATTATTACAACAATAATATTAATAACAACAAAAGAAAGGACTACATTTGGAACACTATCCTAAAAATTTATATGGATTATCTCACTCATTACTTCAAAAAACCCTAAACATGAGTATTATTTCACCTAAAAGAAACTGAGGTTTAGAGAGGTTAGGCAACCCAGCACACAGGTAATTATTTGCAAAGAATGTGATTTCAACATAAGCACCATGCTCTGAATCACAATGCACTACTGCTTCCAAAAACTCCAAGTGCTGAAATTTTTTTTTTTACTATGATCATTTATGTGAAAATTAATCACAGAGAAGGAATTTCCAAGGTTATTACTCAACAAGTAAGTCCATAGTCAAACTTGTTTTTTTTGTTTGTTTGTTTGTTTGTTTGTTTTGACAATTGGTTTTGGTTCAATTCTGCCCTGTCATTTTTACCTTCCTAGTTCAAGGAAGCACATGATGGTTTAAAATTCTTAACCTTAAAACCCCCACACAAATGAATCCCCACTGTACACCTGCAAAGTGCCAAGCAAAGTGATTTCTAGGGTTTATGGGTGAGACCTTCCTAAAAAAAAAAAAGTGGGGCAGTGACTCGGTCAATGGCAATTGGTGCATCAGGGGTTCTCTAGCTAAAAAACCTGACTCATACTTTGAAGCTGTGTTCTTACTCTAGAAGCACACACCTTTCTATACCTGACCCCAAATCCTTTTCATGAGCAGTTAACATCAAAGTATCATTTGCATATGAGTGGAGGGAGTAGTGCTTATTATTTTTGGCCTGTTCCTTTTGCTGCAACTATGTAAGAAGGGATGTCACTCTCAGAGGAAATTTATATAGTCTGAGGCCCTTGTTTGAAAGTAATAAAAAATTCTAACAGAATATCAAACATATTCTCCCTTTCCATTTGTGGAGACAACAGATTCTCTGAACTCACTGATTGACTTCCCAGGTAAACGAGAGGATGGTGCTACTGGTGGTCATTATGGCTTCAGGCTTTGGAATGATTCGTAGCCCATACTCACTTCCCCAAAGAGCCTTATTAGACAGTAAAAATAATAGACACAACAATCAAGGTGGACGGGAAGTGTGTTTTCACTTCTGAAGAGGTATATGCCTCTCTTTTCTATGCAATTATAACACAAAAATTAGGTTGTTTATTGAAAAGTAGACTGTGATACTCTTCGATGTTTCATTAGGACAGTCATTGCCATTTGCTTTTGACTGAGAGAACTCCTCTCATATTTCTGGAGGCAACTAAATCCCAAGGTTATATTAAACAATGCTTCTGAACTAGCTAAAGACAGCATGAACTCTGGCTATGCCAGGTTTGTTCAAAGAGCTCTTCCTGAAGCTCAACAGCAGGAGTGTGCACTGTGGCATTAGCAGCAGCAACGGTACGCTGCCATCACGCGCACACAGCTGTGTGTGGATGCACAGGAAAGAAATAAAAGGGAAGCCTTTTCCTGCTGAAGCCAGAAAGGAAATAAAAGAAGCTTCCAAACATAGGATGCTCTTTCATTTTTCTATATTCAGCTCTTTACAGGGGCAAATAGGGAGAGGAAGACACAAAATTAAATTTCCCCAATATAATAATTGCCCTGCAAATTAACCTGTTTTATTTTTTAAACTTTTTTAAAATTGAGTTTATTGGGATAACATTGGTTAATACAATTCTGTAATTTTCAGGTGTACATTATAATTTGACATATGTATGTTCTATAGTGTAACCTGTTTTTAAAAGAAGTCTTGGATCATTCACTGAAAAAGAACTCTTATTTTATGTAAATTAAATCCAATATTTATAATATCATTTTTATCATTAGAACTACTTACTGTGAATTCACAAATTGCCTTGTTAACTTTTGTTAATTAATTATTATAGTGTTTGTTTTGATTTTAATAAATATGATTTTTTACATGAAAATTACCCTTTAAGTTGTGATTTTTCTCTTAATATGTTTTGAAGCTGGTAATACTTTTATTTTTGAGTTCCCCAAAGCACTTATAGAAACCCTGTGTTTGGTTTACTCAGATTTGCAAACTTTGAGGTATACTTGGTCATCGTTACATTAAGTGTATAATTCTCAAAGTATTTTGGGGAGTTCCTTAAGTTCATTTAATAATGTTACAAAAAGTGTTATTTTAGGTATAGGTAGAAGTTTTAAGCAAAATGAACTTACTATGCAACATCTCGTCCTTAGATTTTAACTCAGTTATAGTTAGGATAATTTTTTTAGTTATTTGTGTGTGACATCTAGCCAAATACAAGGACAGTGATATGTTTTTTATGCATTTCTCAATAATTAGGATAGTTTGGTGGCCTGTCTCCTCCTAAAAGTGACAAATTTATATGTAAATACATATACAAATATTATATATATTTTTAACCAAAAGATAGATAAACTTAAATTTAAGACAACATTTTGCAACTAAAATAAGTTATCAAGAAAAGCTTATCACCCCATAATCAACATTGCTTAAGGACGGATTCATAAAACACTTTAGGATGGATTCATAAAAACACTGAATGTGAGCCCCTCAAAGGCAGAGAACGTTGCCTTTTTTACTTACCAAAGTGTCACAAGCCCCTAGAACAGTCCCTGGCATGAAGTTTGCACTCAGTTAAATACGTTGAATTCAGTTGCAGTTTTTATCATTCTGGATACAAATGCATAAGTTTTTGTGTACACACGTACACACACACACACACACACACACACACACATGCACACACACTCACAAAGAGCTAGAGCTTTTTCAACATGAATGACTCCTTGATGACTTGATGTGGCTCTAAACCCTGCTCTTTCTGACACACACTATTTTTTGGCCTTTTCTTTATTTGTCAACTACTTTTATATCCATCTATTTACAATTTTGCTGCTTAAATAAGCCAGAATTAGTATCTGTAGCTTACAGCAAGGAATCCTAATAGAAATGTTAGTTTTATCTTGAATTATCAGTTTCATAACTCCATCCAATAAATTAAATAACCCAGGACATTGTTGAAATGAGGGGTGTGTGTGTGTGTGTACATATGTGTGTGTTAGGAAAAGTAGTTGCTTTTTGTTTTGTTGTTTCACTTTTTAAAGCCACCCAAATGGGATTATATTGCTTACACCACCTGGATATGAAGTAAGCAGGCTTACTGAATAATATCTAGTTATTGGTTAGACTTAGAGATATGCCATATGGCTGCTCATTAATTGTTCATAATGATGCTTTAACTACAAATAATTGAAGTAACTGGGCCTTAGAGCTCTATTAATTCACCTTCCAATCATTCTAGCCATTCTCTCTGATTTCGCTCCACACATACACCCATTTCCTCACCTAACCCCTTCTTCCTGGCCAAAATTTTGGCCGGACAAGGGAGGAAGCAAGCAGTGGACCAAAAAACTTCCATTTTCCTGTTTAAGGCAGCTAGCCATTCTCATTCCTGAGAAGTCAGTCCCACAGAAGGTCTCTGAAACCAGAATACTCAAAAGGCCAGTATTTCTTTTATGAGCAGAAAGCACATGAAGAAAGCCACACGGTCTAAATTCTATGCTTTTGGCACTGTGTTCTGCCCAGAAATCATCAAAGGCATTTTATACCAGGAAAGTAACTCCAGAACCTGCTGTGTGCACAGAGGCTGCATTTTCCTCGAGTAACTGGATATCAGTATCAGGACTTTTCAACATTGGGTCATGACCCATGAGTGGGACTTAAAATCAATTTAGTGGACTGAAGCCAGCGTTTTGTTAAATGTTACTTAAGTTTTTGGAATTAGATTCAGTTGCTCTGAGAAAAAATATCCTCATTTCATTTAAACTTCAAAAAGTAGCAAACCTAAAACCAGCTAAATGGATGTTCTAAGCAAACAACACACAGAAAATGTGCCATGAAATCAATTTTGTAACCAATGATGGGGCTCACTGACATGTATTATTAATAATACTGTGTACTCTCCAGTAGCACCTTATTCTTAGAATGGTTCTGGCTGATTAGGTGATAGACTCAGTTGACATTCTGTACGGCAGAAAGAGAGAATGTGCTATGAACATGTACATCTAATATTAAATTGATCATCTTTGTATATCATTATTTATATTTTTGTGCCCCAGGGTAAATATTGAATTACCCTCTCTGGATATAGATCTGGTGGTGAGTATTAGGATTATCTTTATTTTACAAATGAGGTAACTATAGAATCAAGTGGGTTGGATAATCGGCCAGGATCACCTAACTAATAAACAGAGAGACTTCTTATCACCACAACGCTACACTGCTTCTTCCAGAACCTGTGAAGTGATAAAGTCTCTAACCTTGAAGCAGAGCATGCTGCTCTACCCGACTGTACAGAACTGCTCCATCAGTGCTTCCTGAGCAAATGGTTTCTGCCCAGGAGCAAAGTAGATGGAGTGTGAGTCTCAGACATGTATTTCTTTGCTCAGATTCTCTTCTTACTGAGCTGATATCTTTCCAACTTTGTACACACACACACACACACACACACACACACACAGCCTTGCATGGGGTAACAATAATTTAGAGAGTTTTACTGAAACTTTATCACCTTTTCATTTTCATTTGTATAGTCTTCATGAGTTCTAACTCTCTTAAAGTATCTTTTGTCTTTTAACTCCTCTAATTAATTCAAAACTATTTCGACCCTACTTTCAGTCACACTGTTTTCCGTTATTAAATCTTCTATTTTGAATTTGCCTGCTTAAGACTGTCTACTGCAGCTTAAAAAAATTCCACAACTTAATGACACCTGATAGACTGAAAAAAAATTAAATCTAAACTATTGAAAACAGTCAGCTTTTTAAAAATATATATCATAAAATTACTCTCTGAGAATGCCCTGGAGAGCAAATTAGATAGATGGCTGGAGTTCAATAAAAACAACTTTGAAATGCATTGGGACTGGGTTATTACACACTTCTGCTGCTTACAGCCAGCATATTTCCTCTTTATTGTAAATCCTAAATTCAAGCTACAAATACTTCCTATTGACCTAAACTTAGTTGCACTTCAGGGTCCTTCCATCTTGACTGCCAGCCGCTTGTAATATCTGTTACAAGGATTTGGTGAGGTTTTATGATGACTCAGATTATTTTTCCACCCAAGCCATGTTTTCCATTGAATAAGTATATTTTATTTTATTGTGTTATTAAAATCCTACAGTAGTAAGAAAACAAAAAAACACGAGCAGCGGGTGACATGGCACAAAGGTAATTACCTGGGTCAGAAAAGCCAAAAAATCAGGTTCAGAGTTTTTTTTTTTCTTGTTACAACCCTTCTACTTCTTACCTGGCCCCAGATTCCCCCACCTCTGTGATTCTTGTTCCCAAGTCTGCTTTTTCTTCACCACAGTCTTCTATGTATACTTTCTTTCCTTTCTTCCTCAATTTCAACATTGAGGTTGGAGCCAAGTAGTCCAAATAGGGCTAGAAGTGTAAGAATGAGCTAGAAGCAGAGAATAGCTCAATGGGGTCCCCATTTCAAGATAAACATTCATTGCCATTTAAATTTTCTCAGCTATGAGACTGGGCAGACTGCCAGCCAACTGTGCTATTGTTCAGGAGGTAGGACCATCTGTATGTAAGGCAATATAAAATTGTAGATAAGAACTCCATCTTTGGAATCACATGGGCTGGGTTCAAACTGTATTTTCATTAATTACTAACAATGTGACTTCAGAAAGTTTACTTAAGTTCCCTAAACCTTATTTACAAACTAAGGAAGACAATAGTATTTACTTCATAGAGTTGTTTGAAAATCAAATGAGGTTATAGATATAATATGTTTAATGAATGGCACATTGTAAGCACTCATATGTTGTTGGATCGTTAGATTACTACTACTACATCAAGCCCAAGTTGAGAGGTTTGAAGAGAATAAAGTTAGATAGAGCTGGCAACGACAACAAGTTCGCTGCTGGAAATTATGGAAAACTCAGAGAAAGGTGATGTTCAGAAAATATACTTGTATATGGGCTGTGGGTCAGGTGATGTGGGTGGTACAAGAGAGCATTTGCACGAGAGGGGCTTCGAGAAAAGAGCCCTGGGCTCTTGCTCCAGGTCACACGCTAGCTGGTTATACGATATGGCCTTTGGTAGGTCATAGGCTCTCTGTCTCTTGCTCAACTCAGCAAATATAAAATGAAAAGGTTGACTTAACAAACCTCTATCACCCCTTTCAGCTGTCAGATATTGTGGCACACACTGGAAAGTTAAACTTAGTGAAGAATCAGAGAATCCAGAGTCAGAGGAAGAAGGATCAGTTCAAGGTAGAGAGAATAGGAAGAAGAGGCAAAGTACAATAGGGAAATATGGAAGATAGAAAGACCTAGAAGAAAAATGATGAAAACTGAGTGCAATTCCCCCCTATCTTCTTATATCCCAGGACATTTGTAGAAGGAACTATCCCACATGGGGACATGGAGGGTATTTTCTCAAACAGTATACAAGAAGCTTCCCTCATACTACTTGCTCTAATAAAACATAATACAGTTCTGTAGGTGTTATATATGGTATCACCCAGTGGTCGTAGGTTAAGTCACACACACGCACACACACACACACACAGACACATACACATGTTTCTGGAAAATACACTATTACTACCTCCAATTGACTATCCTCATCTAATAATATTAGACTGAATTAGTTAAATTGAACTGTTAAAACTTCTAGTCAATTAAATTTTCTATATAAATATAAATAGGATTTAATACTCCTATATAAGAGGTTCTAGAACAGCATTTAAAAATATCATCCCACAAAATAACCCTGAATAGTTTTTTATATCCATAGCCTCCTGTAGAAAACTGTCTTCTTGGAGCAGTTTAATTGCAATATTAAAACATCAATGTGTTCAACTATTTGTCTTTTTCCTCTTCTACTTCTTTCTCTCATACAAGAAATAATGGCATTAGGAACACCTTAGCATTTTCTTTTCTTTGTCTGTATTATAGCTTCTTATAATTTTAATATGTATATATAAACACTTATTATATGCATGTATGTGAGAGTATGTATATTTTTACATACCACTCAACATTCACACACTCTTCATCTGGCATCAGCTATTTGCAGACAAATCCTTCCTGAAATATAGGTATTATAGAACCCAAACTAAATCAAAGTGGAACACACGAACAATGCTTAGGAAAATCAGCACAGCATATAATTTCTGACTATCTCATTAACAGATGAGATATATGCTTGGACATTTGAACTTGAATGAAAGACTAGAACCACCTGTAGTCATCTTGCTTCCAAGAAAGAAAGCCTGCCTGTGACATGAGCTAACCCAGAGAAGAAGGCTGGAGAGATGGAGCAAAGCATTAACTGAATCCTGTTTCCACCATGGGAGCCCTTACATAAAGCCTAAATGAGGCCAGTCTTACCCCTGGACTTTCCAACATACTTGCTTTTGCTTTTTAATATATATATTATATTAAATAGATTTAATTTAAATGTAATTGTTAAGATGTGCATATATCCAGCAGTATAAATTCAATAAAATAGATAATAATCTTTACTATTATTTTCTAATAGGAAGATATACTGAAATCTGACATTAAATCTGTGCACGCACATGCACACATGAACACACACGCACACAAAATGAGAGCTGACTTTGAAGTTGGTAAAGCCCTGTGATATTTTTTTTTTCAAGTGTCAGTGACATTTTATTCTTTTTTTACTAAAGCCTTGTAGTTGAAGTTGTCCATTCTTTTCAAACTAGTTTTTTAATAGCTATCCCTATTTCTTAGCTCACCGATGAAAATTACAGCAAGCATTCCGTGGTATTCAAAGAGTGGTACTTCCAGAACATAAAGACCTAGGTTTCAGGAACCTACATTTTCAGTTCATCTTTTTAATCAACAAGAGGTCTATTCTGCCAGTTATGAAAGTCATTCCTTTTAAAGAAACTGCTCAGATTTTATTTCTATTCAGTTTTTTAAGCTAAGTATTTTTCAGGTGGATCCCAGGGATAGATCACCTCAGATGGGAAAATTGTTCATTTGAGAATTATTATGAGGATAATTTGTAGATGGTTTTCTCTCCAAAATTTAGTTCTTCCTGAATGACCTCTCTCTGGTGAATAACCCTATTTTGCATGTCCGTGTATATTTGTGAGCAAGCATACACATTTATTCAGATCTCTGGGGTGTCGTCAGGCACTCATCCTTGGCCTTCTTTCTCTTACTCTATGCCTCTCTCTGGGCAATATCATCTATTTTCACAGCTTCAACTACCATCCAAATACTGATGCCTTGCAAATACATTTATCCAGCTCATTGCTATCTCCCAAATTCAGTTCTGAAATTTCTGGGCTGTCCAGAGGATATGAGACTAAATCAATTCAAAGCTGAATCTATCACCTTTCCAATTAAACCTCTCTCTATGGGTCATGCAATGTACTAATTTTCCAGGGCTGCCATAACAAAGTACCACAGATTTGGTGACTTAAACAGTAAAAATCTATTTCATCACAATTCTGAAGGCTAGAAGGTGTCAGCAAGTTTGGTCTCTTCTGAGCTTCTCTCCCTGGCTTGTAGATGGCCATATTCTGGTGTCCTCCCTCTGTGTGCGTTTGTCTCCTAATCTCCTCTTTGTTATGAGGACACAAATGATATTGGGTTACAGTCTACCTCCATGACCTCCTATAAATTTAACTACCTCTGTAAAGATTCCAAATACAGTCATGTCCTGGGATACTCACGTTTAAGACTTCAGTATAGGAATTTAGAGGGAAGGCAATTAGTCCATAACAGACAACATAAACAGAATCTTTTTTTTTTCATTTTTTTTCCCCTGAGACAAATACCTAAGAGTGGTGGACCAACAACAGGGTAGTATCGTAGGAACAATCCTCCCTGGTACAGTCAGTTATGGAGCACATTATCAATGGAGAAATGAAGCACAATTTCTGACTAAAAGTTGATATGGGTTTTTTTATTACTATTATTTTCATCACGTGCTGGCAAGTCTAAACAATGTCAGTGATCAAATACCCCTCTCTGCAAAATTAATGTAAATTCTAATTATTTGCTGTGGTTACTCTTGGATTTTAATAATATATGTGAATTAGCCCAGTGTGTGACATATTATAATAAATATTATATTCTTCATAGAAGTTCATCCAGAGAATCGCCAGTTTTGCAGTTGACCCCAAAAACATGTGGATTTAGCTATACATGTTTCTTTCAAAAGTAACTTTGAAATAGTTCAGAAGCCTCCAAGCTCATTTCAGTGTGTACCTTCAGTTCCTGTGATGATATATATTTCTGCATTAAAATCGTAGGTTAGACATAAACAACACTAGCATAGTGATTGTTAAGGCCAAGAAAGAGGACTTGGGTGCTTCATTTCTTTCATTCTTGGTGATTACTCGGAGTTTTCATTTCTGTTAAAAGTTTAAAATTTTGAAACAAATGCAAACTATGAGGTGTAATATTTTTGTTTGGAAAACACAAACAAAAAATATTTAGTAAAATACATAATATGCTTTACCAAATTTGAATAATGACTTTAAAATTTAAATGCATTCTATGTGTTGTTCTAAAAGTGCAAATCAAGAAAATGACTGTTATCAGCTGTTACATGATTATTACAGAATATTATCTTGTCATATAGAGGAGGAAGTGCTCAAAAATTATCTCCTTGGGTGTCAAGAACTCTAGATGTGTCACTGCTTAAAAGATATTCATGATTCATTCCTCATTATCCCCTCTCCCACCATTTAATGGGTTATACATTCCTTTGGATTCTACCTTCGAAGCCCATATGATTCCTATTCTTTCTTCCTGTCCTCACTCCATGACCTATTTCAAGTTCCTAAGATTTTTTTTTTCTTTTTTTTGCTCAGGCTAATGCAATGCTCTTTTGTTTGGACTTCCGAGCTCAAGTTTTGCCATATGTAACCATTAAAGAGAAGTGGTACAATGATTTTTTTCTTACATTTCAAGGTTATTTGAATAATTGTTTGGAGGGCTATAAAAGCAGATATAGTCAATTATGTAAGAGACAATGATTGTAATTCAAGAAAAAAGAGGACATTGCTTTGGATCAGGGTGGTAGCAGTGGACTTGGAAAGATAGTGATGACTGAAGAAGTTTATACAAGATCGTCTTAGTTTTTTAAGGCTTCCATAACAAAGTACCACAGACTGGGGGGCTTAAATACACAAATTTATTTTCTCATGATTCTGGAGGCTAGAAGTCTGAAATCAAGGTGTCAGCAGGGTTGGGTTCTTTTGAGGGCCTCTCTCGTTGGCTTATAAATGGCCACCTTCTCCCTGTGTCTTCACATGGTCTTCCACGTGTGTCATGTCCAAATGTCCTCACTCACTTACTAAACCACAGATAGTTTTGGAGAGATGTAGTACACAGCCTTACAGACCACAGGAAATTAAATTGTCATGAATATTAATCAGCCTTTCTCAAACTCAGAATTTAAAGCGTTAAGCTATGGGAATAAAATGCCTAAAAATTATTGACACTTCACATGACTCCTTACTTATATTTTTGCTAAGACTTTGATCCTTAACCTTGTTCCAAAGCACTAAGAGTTAATAGGAGTCCAGCACTGGCCATTAGTGAATGGACTTACCTATAGAATAATGCAACAGAAGAGGCATTGCTGCCTCCTCTCACTCTTCCACTAAGCCAGTTGCTGGTGTTAGCTGTCATTTCCAAGGACCACAAGATCAGCAAGGATTATGTACTCAGGACTTCCTGACTAATAGCACTGAGAATCAATAAAAAATGATTGGTCATTTAGCATAAAATACCTTGAGATAATAGGAAGTATTCCATTTGGTAACAGCTCGATTTTAAAGCTCCCATTTTTCATGTAGCTTGTTGAGATATACCTCAGGAGTTGTCTCTTGGATGACTGCATGTATCATGGGTCAGAGGCAAGCATTTATTTTGATATCATAGATGCGTGATGATGCTTTGGAGATGTGGCTCATAACGAACAGCTGCTTGCAGTTCTCACGGGCCCGTCTTCAGGTTTCCGAACTGTTGCTAAGCGGGCGTTGGTGAATACAGATTTTGAAGAGGACTTCAAACTTTTGCCTTAAAACTTTTCAAAGCATCATTTATTACTTGTCTTCACAAAAACAGTGGGCTCACAAATGAAAGTGATGATTTATTTTTAAATGAGTATGACAGAGACGGCTAGACATTTTCCCAACATTCTGTTATTAGGAGAACCTCACTATTATTTATTCCCTGAGTCATCTTAGCCCAATTTTTCCAGTCCAGTAGACTCTACTCCCAGCCTGCATATATGGAAAAGCTCTAGAGAGATGATGTGGTGAAATCCAAAGAGCAAAGGCTCTGGAATGGAAAGCAGCCCTGAGTGAATTCTGGCTCTGTGACTCACTAACTCTGGAAGCCTTGGGCAAGTTATTTACCTCTGAGCTCAGCTTCCTCACAAAAAGCAGCAATGATGCCACCACCTGACAAAGTGGTTCTGAGTCTTAAAACAATGTCTATTAAATTTGGCTGTCACATCAAAGGCATTCAACAAGTAAAATTATTGTTGTTTCATTAAGTTTGTAACTTCACTGTCCTAGCTTTTGCAGGGCAGTTCGGGCCTGGTAGCGGTCCCAGGAATCGGGTGGAGCATTTCTTTTGGCAGGCATCCCTCTTTCTCTTCAATTAGGTGAAGATACAACAGACTACAGAAGGGTCATTCCGCTTTCTCTAGGTAATAAGTTTAGTGATGCTAAATGAGAAAGTGCCATGTGCCATTCTTATTCAGGATATATATATATAGTGTAAGTGTCCTGTTAGCTTCCTTAATTAGACTTACTAAACTCAACACAAAAACTATCCATTGAGTGCTATCTTGTCTCAGAACTTTGTTTTAATTGGTGAACAAGACAGACAAAATTCTTGCCCTTATGAATCCTCAGTTTCACGGGGTTTAGATAAAAAAAAATGAGCAGGCAATTTAAAAATGCTGTGAAACATTCTACCATAGGGAATATAGAGAATACTATATAAACAAAATCTCAGATCTAGGGAAGGGGTAGTGAGTAGTCAAACAAAGGATAAATAAGAGTTAAGCAGGAGAGTGTGAGGTGTTGGGGTAGGAGAAGCATTATTTCAGGAAGGAGCAGCAAAGGTGGGCTGAGTGGCAAGAAAACAATAAACAGAAGAGCCTGAAGAGTCCTGTGAGGAGATCCTGCAGGGTATTCTGACTCAGGTGTTTGAAATGTAACCTAAGAACAAAGGGAAACCACTAGAGAGCTTTCGGCAGGGGAAGGGACAATCAGATCTGTATTTTATTTATTTGTTTATTTATTTGTGTGTGTGTTTGTTTTATGGTAACATTAGTTAACAAAATTCTGATATGTTTCAGCTGTACTTTTTTTTTTTTTAGCAGTAAGGCATAAATACATATATTTACATTGTGTGTTCACCTCCCATCATTAGATTTCTTTCTGTAGTGAGGAGGGGGAAAAAGGGAGGTAGACGGGTTAAAAGGGTCAAATATGTGGTGACAGACAGATTTATATTTTAAAAAGATCACTACGACTGTAGAATGAAGAACGGATTCAATTCGAGAAGTGGCAATGGGATCATGGAATAAAAAGGACTTTCTGGGTAGTATCCGTCCCTCATTATGCATAAATCTTAGCAAATTTCACCAAACACTTAAACATTTCAGTTAATTATAAACATACATTGTGAGTTTCCTTTTAACTGGCAAAGCATTCTCACACAAATAGGCTCAAGCCAGGGAATCACTTATTCAAAAAATCTATGCCAACTGGCATATACAAACCACTGTAGACTTACAAAGTTGAAACTGCCAGTCAGTCAGGTAGAGCAACTGTGACAAACAGAAAAATAACTGGAAAAGACAGTAAATGTTTTCTGTGCTATAAGTAAAAGTCCTCACCACATATTGGTCAAATAAATGCAAGAACACATGAATTGGTAATGTTAGTTTATGTTAGACCTTCAAGAATAAAGATGGGAGGGAAGAGCTGAGAGGAAAAAAATAAAACTGAATATCAATGTTGAGGAGACTCTGTGAATGAAGATACCAAGGCAGGAAAATGGAGACTAGAAAAGAGTTCTGCTCAGTGAAGTATAAACTGCATGCACAGGTATGAGCTGATGGAGTAAAGAATAACACAAAATGTGGATAAGTGTTGGAATACAAAAATTTTGGAGAAATGAAGATTTTCAGATTCTCTTAAAGGGGGGGGGAACATTGGAGATTACTGGATGTAAATCTTGGTAGATAACTCGGAATTAGATTCATCACCTTAATTGGTTAATTTCTTCTTTTTTTCTCTTTTATGCTTCTCATCTCTCTTCTGTCCTCTATGTTCTACTCTCTAGTGTGCGTGTATGTGTGTGTGCATGTTGCTGAAGGTTATCAGGTTTATAACATTAACTTTCCTTTAGAGATTTTTTGCCCTCTTTGAAAATCTTTATGATAAGTTTCTATTTACTTTGAACTCTTTCTTGTCTTTGCCTTCTCCCCGCCCCCCCCCCCCCAAAATACTTCACTTCAAACTCTTCCATACTTTTTCTCATATTGTGCGGTTTGAAACTTTCTTCCTGATCTGGCTGCCTTGTGATGGACATAACTCTGCTATGGAGTACAGGCTGTCATATGCTCTTCAGGGCATGTCCGCGCTGCTTCTGACCTCAGCCTCTCCACGGCCCGGCACTTCCCAGTGCAGGCTTCAATCTCTCGTCTAGAGTAAAAGCTACATTCCACAGTAGAGGAAGCTCAAAGAATCTTTAAGCAGGATTACAGTAGATTCCTCTTTAATGGGAACTACAGAGCAGCAGAAGGAATTTACACTCTTTGCCAATAGTGCTCATTGGACACACGGGACCTGTTATAGGGTACTTCTATCATACAGGACTACCAGATTGCACTTTTGCCTTGCCCCCACTCATATCAAGTATTTCCATCGAAGAGGGGGAAATCCTCTTGTGGTACGGAGATGGAGTAGAAAAGGAACTTAATATTATCTAACAGCATTCAAATTATACATAGTGAAGCTTCCTAGTCCATGAACTATATCCCTATCACAGAGCTTTACAAATGCCATTGGTTCTGCAAAAACTTACTTATAATTCACTATGTGTCAGGCCTGGGGAATCACCAGCAATCAGGAAAGATATGCTCTCTCCTCTCTCAGAGTTTATGGTTTAGTAGGGGAAACAAGCAAATGAGACCAAATTACAATGCATTGTGATAAGTGCTCTGGTGGATGAGTACAAACAGGGTGCAGCAGGAGCAAATGGCATAGAGGTCTAGGGCGTGAGCAGACAGATGGGGTCAGAATTCCAGCTCAACTGCTTCCCAGCTTCGGGAACTTGGCATATTATTCAACCGCTCTGTGCCTCAGTTTCTTTATCTGTAAATGGAGATGAGAAAATGCCTGTCTCGTGAGGTAGCTGTGAGGACTAAATGAGAATCTACATAGAAAGTGCTTGGCATAGGCATAACACATAGACAGTGCTCAATACATGTTGGCTAGTTTGTTATGTTTATTTGTGCCCCAGACACATTTATTATTTGTCCAATCATACCAAACCCCTTCCTAGATCCCCAAAATTCTGTCTTCATGCATTATTCACATTGTTCCCTCCACCTTAGCTGCCCTTTTTCTCCAACTGCATTTATTAAAATCCTACCCACATCTATTGGTTTCTTCCTGCTGCTGTAATAAATTACTGTAAACTAGTTGGTTTACAATAACAGAAATTTATTCTATTATAGTTCTGAAGGCCAGAAGTCTAAAATTAAAGTATAAGCAGGGCTGCACCCTATGAAGCTACAGAGGAACCTGTTTCAGCTTCTGGTGGCTGTCCACATTCCTTGGTTTGTGGCCACACCACTCCAATCTCTGCCTCCGTGGTCACATTGCCTTCTCTTCTGCTGTCTGTCAAATCTCTCTTTGCCTCATTCTTATAAGAATACTTGGCATTAGATTGAGTAAGACCCATCTAGATAATCTAGGATTATCTCATTCTCTCAAAATTTTTCACCTGGTCATATACTTTGCTATGTTGGGTAATGTTTACTCTTTTAACATATAAGGCAATAGTCATAGCAAATAGTCGATAGCAAATGGACACATCTTATGGGGCTACCATTCAGCTGTCCAGACCATCTCTTGAAGCAAATAAACGCCACTTCCAGCATAAAGCCTTCCCTGATAGTCTCCAGCTTGAAGTCTTTCCACAACCTGAGAATTCATAGCACTTTACCTTCACATCTTGAAATATCTTCTTATTCCTTAGCCTTTAAAGGTAGTTATTTTTATGCAAAGGAAAGCTTTTCCACCGGACTTTGTGTAAGGGAAGCTAGACTAAAGAAATTTAAGTTTCCTTCCTTATTAAAGGGTATATATTTCTTTGCTTTAAGTCCTTCGACTTTAGGTACCATAGCGTTTCACCTTTATATTCATATGATGACAACCAAACACTTCAGCATATGATAGGCTGAAGCCAGTCTTCACTGTATGGATGGACCGCTGAATAGACAGATGTATAGGTGATTGATTTTTTTTTAGCTGTTGAAAATAATTCTGTTTCAGAAGAATTCAGAAGCAAATATTTTTTCCCACAATATTTGAAAGAGTGGCTCTGTGAAGATGCAGTCAAATAGAATCGCTTTCTGACATTATGCTGCGATCTTTGGATTCCAAATGCTTTCTCCACATGTCCTCCAGAGCAGGAGATAATTCACCAATATAACATTTTCTCTCTGAGTCATGTGAAATGGAAAATGCATGCTCTTTTTCACAGTGGCTGGAAACTTCTCTCCCTCTTGGCCAATACTAATTAACACCCTAGGCATTGGCTTAGAGTTAGGGAGGTCCACTTTGCAGTCAGCAGGACACATAACTGGATCACAGGATCTGCCATACTGCCATGCTAGCTTCTAATTAACTACGATCGTGTTGAAGCCTGGAGGGTAAAGTGTAGTTATAAAATATGATAATAAAGATATCCTTGGTTGGACTATCATTTTGTAAACTGCAAGCAGTGAATGATCTGACAAGCTAAACCACAGGCCATCTGCAGTCTGTGTAAAGGATGTGTCCAGCTTGAGCATCAGACTCGGGCTACTCTCCAACCTGACCTTTCACTTGAGTAGTTGGAAGGAACATGGGCTTATGATGGTGTTGTAGTCTAGTGGTATTTCCACTAGTAAGCTCCTTTGGTGAAAACTAAGCATGCTGATCTACAATCCTCTCTGTTAACCAAGGTCTCAGCAGCTGAGGGACTGTCTGATAATTGCCCAGTCTTTGAGTTTAATCCTTTAGATGTATTAAACATCTCAAGAGGGAATGTGGAAATACCAGTAAGGGAGATGTTACTAGAATTCTCAAAGCTAGAGAATCTGACCATACCTATCAGGATGGCATCAGTAAGAGACAATGCCAAAAAGAAGAAGGAGAAGAAGGAGGAGGAGGGGGGGAGGAGGAGGAGGAAGAAGAAATAAAAGCAGCAGTGACAGCAACTTGATCCCCTCTGGGCACATGTGTGCATGTGCCTGACTACTAGGGAGGACAGAGCCAAGGATCGAGCTCAAGCACTATTTCTGGACTCAGTTTATTGTTTTGTATATAATTCCCTATCCTCTCTCACTGTTTTTTGATTACATATATTGTTTTTCAATACCTGTTAAGTGGTGGTCAATATTTAATGGTTTTTTAGTGAAACAATTCTTTTTTAAGTAATAGGTGTTTAGGAACATAAATAAAAAGCAATAGAGGCAAATAGAAATAACACAAACCTCTCTTCAAAAATTAAAATGTGGGGAAATACCATTTTTAAAAAAAAGAAAAGAAGAAAGATAGATTAACCTGCTAGTCCAACTCTGCCACTGACTGTAGGCCTTTAAATAAGTCACTTACTTTCCCCACGACTGTGTCTTCTTCCAACATATGAAAACCATTTCAGGTATTTGCCACGTACCAAGAACTGTGCTAGAAAACACCAGGAAAGCTAACATTTTATGGAGATCTGCCTATGTACCAGCGATGATACCCAGCCTTCTATAAACATTATTTTGTTTGATGTCACACCAACTCGATAAAGTCAGTGCTATCATTATTTTATTTTATGGAGAAGGAAACTAGTATTAAACAGTTTTCATAGCACTTAGCTATGCAGCAATTATTCAAACCAGCCATTAGGCTCCAAAACCCTGAGCTAACACAATAGACTACCTTCCATTGTTTCAGCCTAGGACAGACAATTACAACCTCGTTGGGCAATAAATAGAAGAAAAAAAAAACTGAGGAAAGAAAGCGAAAAGAAGAGACATTGATGCATGTTTTGGTAACTTGAAAGAAGAGAGATCAGTAAAAAAGATAGAGTGCAAAGGAAGAGGAAATTAAAACTTGTATAGGTGGTCCTGTATGAAGAGTCAATTATAAATTCCACCCAAGGATACTGAATGTTCCTCTCATATGTAATGATTTCCTATTTATTAGTTAGGTCTATGCATAAACTCCTCCAGTGCCAGCAGGAAATCTTCCAAAATGTTCTTGATTATACCACGGCCCAGAATGAGTAACACAGTCACACGAACACATAGCTAAAAATGTACTCTAGCCTTCATAAGAAAAGATGTTTGACAGCTTTGCCTTAACTATGTGACAGTTCTATATTCAAGATTTGCATCAGAATATTTGTACCTTGCACTGGGAACAGATGGACCATCAGTTTCACATGAAAACGAACCCAGGCATAGCAGCCAAAAGTACAGAGTCGAAAGACGGTAAGTAGCAAGGGAGAGTAGGAGGTGGTGGGCACTGGAGCTAAGGGGCGCTGCGCACATCCAACTTACTTCTTCAGTCCCCTGATTGTTGCTGAGAATTTCAAATTAGTTTAATATGCAAGACAGAGAGCATTTTCTTCATAAACTATTCCTCATTTAAGGCCCGATTTAAACATTACCTCCATACTAGTCCTTCTCTGGCTAAAGAACTAATGAGTCCCCCAGTACTTTGTAAATTATATTAAAGAACTTATAACAATTATGATACTTAAGCATACATTTACAATCTTCCTTCCTGAATGGATTATGAGCCCCTGATACATACACACTATAATAAAAAGAATATGGATGTTAAAGTCAGACAGAATCATCCAAGGTCAGAAGTTGAAAAGGTAGACTAAGATAGTTAACCTTTAGAGCCTTCTTTTCCTCATCTGCCAGTTGGAGGTTATAATAAAATCTATTTATTAGAGATCACATAAGGAGGATTAAGAGAATATATGGAAAATGTTAGCACAATTCTAGTCACTCAACAAATGTAATTATTATTATTATTATTGTTGTTGTTTGTTATTATATTATTTATTATTATTATTATTATTATTGGGTCCTTAACTCCAAGCGCCACAAAATATGTGTGTGTGCACACGCGCGCGCGCACACACACACACACACACACACACACACTAACGCTGGTTTTTAATTGAATGAATACCATTTTCCCTTGGCTAATAAGTAGATTAATCAATATAATAATACTACACAGAAAACATCGTAAATAACCAATCATTGGTGAAAAACATATTGAGGATGGATGAAATCTCTCTTCAGAGGTTTTTCAGGTCTTGGTGGTCCTGTTATGTGTGTCAAGGTTACTGAAGTGAAATATGAGTCCAGACTCCCTTCTCCCCAGGCATTCAATATATTTAAAACACTCTTCCTTTTTAACTCTAGTGCCCCAAATTAGGGTAAGAACTCAATAGCAAGTATCTCTAGCTCTAGACTGCTATGGGGCTTTAAGCAAATTATTGTTTCTGCATCTTTAAAGGGGAAACAATAAATCTATTTCAAAATAATCATATAAGGTTTTAACTTAAAAATATGAATAGAATAACTACATAATGTAAAGTTTTCTCACTCCTTCCTACCTCTCTCACCCTTTTGATAAGTAGTCCTGCTAAGAAGAAAAGATTAGAATGACAGTTTCAGCCACAGCAATAGCTTTCAATGACTAATGGCTAGCCGATCCAAGTTTCTCCTCTCCTGGATAGGTGAACCACAGCCTCTTTGATTCACCTTTCCTGACAGCTGGGACCACTTAATTCCCACATGCATATTCAGACCTGCTCCAGCCCATAAGTGTGCCCCATTTTCCTGCCAGAGGGACTTAAACACCTCTCTCCAACTTGGGTAGGAGGAGGGAAGAAAAATAAATCATTCACAGATCCACCCATCCATCCACTCCTGCCACCATTCAGTAAACATTTAAGGGATAGATATGTGCCAGGCTCTGACTAAGTACTACAGACACGAAAATAAAGAGTAATCATACATGGACCATGCTCTCAGATTGCTCACCATTTAGTGAGGGAGACAGAAATATAAACTGGTTACTGAAATGCCACATGATGAGGGCAATGTAAGAAGCAGGAGCAAGCTACAGTGGGAGATACTTGAACTGAGTTTCTGTCCTGAAGAAAATACTCAATTCATCCATCCCCATCTCAGGTACTCGTTCTCATTTCTGAACTCTGTCTTATTGAACTTCTTGGCACCCCATGTCTCCAGGACAAAAGTCTTACTTTGCTCAGTCAATGTATATCCCAAAGACCCAAGTCTTTTCTCATGTCCAAGTCAATGATTAGGGCCCACACCACGTTAATAGCCACCCCGATGCTTTTACCCCTGCCTGGATTATAAGACTGCACTCCTAGGTGACGCATCGTTAGCCTGATGGCCCCATGTCTGGGCTCTGCAGCTTTGTTGGAATTACTTTGGAATGAATGCATGCTCTTATTTCAGACTGGGATTTCTCTCAGCATGTATAGTTGTGGCCTCCATCCTCACCACCACCTCCAATCATATCCTAACAACTTTTCCAGGTAACCCTTATGCAAACTATTGTTTTGAAGTCTGAGAACCACCCATAAAGAAGGCGAGTGATGCCCCTAACCATAACTTGGAAACAATAGCTCTTTGGAATTCTTTCCCATAACTCTTCCTTCACCCTTTCTGGTGATAGCAAGCATCAAGATCAATAATTTCTGAGTATTTTGCTATAGGACCTGACACTTGTGGTAGATATTGGGGGAGATAATGGTGAGTGATTACACAGCTCCTGGGTCTCCCTGCAGTCACATTTGTGACCCATGCCCTAGAACAGCTCTTCCCAGAGAGTGAGCTTGTCTCCAGGAGTTGTCTCCAGTGTCCAATAGTTCAAAAAAAAAAAAAAAAAGTTGCTTTCGTAGAGGTTCCAGTATCTGAAGGTAATAAAATTAAATAAGGACTGGTGGTGGAGCAGGTTTCTTTCTCGTCTTAATTCTCTCTCAGATTCTCACAACCTCTTAGGAGAGACATGGATTACACATAATTATATTCTCAAAAACTTTCAAGAACAGATATGATTAAGTGCTAAAAAAAAAAAATTATCTACTATATGCCAGGCATTGTGTTACACACAGAGCTCAAGGAAAGGTAGAGATAACTTTTGCCCTAAGTGACTCACACTGTAGAAAGAAAATATAGTAAAAAATTACCATAATATATAGATTATAAAACACACTATATTTAAGTGATTGATTCTTCTTTTGGATGCCATGTGGAAGGGACTTTGCACTGGCCTAGAATACAACTTGAAAATATGAGTTCCATGTTTTTATATACTATTGATGTGAAATCATAGATACCTAGTCACTTCCACCTACATAACAGATCAGCAACATTTTGGACATATCTTAATGGCAAATAATTTTTCAAGAAAAGTGTATTCAAGGCTTTTACGTGTCTGCTGGAAAAGAGAGGAGTATGCATCTGTATAAAACTAGCTGCCTTTTATTGGTGCTAACATTATACTGAGCTTTGCACTGACTCTTATTATACACAGTGTTATCAGTAATTCTCACAGATGAAGAAACCCTGTTTTAGATACAATTCTCTGCTTGCTAGATCAGGAGCCAGGCAATAATAGAGCTGGTATTTGAACTCAGATCTCTCACGCCAATGCCCCTAATTGTTCCTGCTTTGCTTTGCCACCTTGAATAGCCTTCTTCATTTTTTCTGAGCTTTGTATTTTCTTTTGTTTAGTTTATTATTTTATTGGCAGGATTCTTCCAGGTCCTTTACATTAACATTAATGCATATTTATTTGCCAGGCTCTCTGCTGGAGGTACTGACAAAAACAAATCCTCCACCCCAAGAGGAATTTAATCTTTTAAACCCCCTCCCACCATCTTGTGACTAGAAGACATGGTCCTATTAATTATCAGGTGTTCCAGGACCTGTCTTTCATTTAATAAATAAAACCCATAAGGAACACCTTACTTATTCAGGCGCAGGGAGCACAGACTCAATAAGAAACGGCTTTTGACCTCAAGTGACTCATAATATAGCAGTGGGAAAACAGATTTTGAGCAAACAGAATTATTAATGCAAGGGCAGAAATAAGAAGGAGGTGCTGTGCAAACTCAGATAAGATGGAGAGGTCAAAAAGGGCTTCTTGGAAGAGGGGACACCTGCATGGAATCCAGAAGGGTGAATAGAAACAGGGTACAGTTGGTCATGGGTTGTAAGAACATTCAAGACAGAAAGCAATGTTCGAAGGCCCTTAAGAGAAAGTTTCTGCCTAAAACAAAAGGAGAACCATACCTACTTTAATATAAATTTTTCTAGTGGATCATGCAAGCCTTGAGCATAGGGTTAGCAACACTGGCTTTCGTATTAGGCAGAGATGATCTTAAAACTGGCACTTTCTAAACCTTGGTTCCCTCACCTAGAAAATGGAATAATAACTATTTTGAAGAATAAAGAAAAGCATGCGTACTCACAGAGTTTAACAATGGTAACATTATTCATGTTATTATTGGCACTTCTATAGTACAGGGTGACAGAGTTGACCGTTACTATCCGATTAGGGGCTTATATTATACATTGTTTCAAGCCACAAAATACTATTGCAGAATCCCACTCATAGTCTCAGAGGGAGGATATGGATCAGTGCTGTTTATGGTATGAGAGCCGTAATTCTCCTGTGATCAGGCCAGACACATCTATGAACAACACATACAGGAGAAAGCTGTAACTGACATCCAGTTTCGCTTTGTTTCCTAAGAATGGTAATGGCCTTAGCTTCCTTCCTTCCTCTCAGTGAGCTTGAGCAGAACAAAAACAGAATTTATTTCATTGCACTGCCAACACTTCATTTCATGTCTCTGGAATAATTCTCTGAGTATATCCTTGGCTGTTTTTTATTTGTCAGTCCTTTCCCAGTGCAGCTTAGATCTTAAAGGAGAGATGCTGAGTCTTGAGCTTTATATGGGCCCTAGAAAAGCCCTGAATACACAGCTGGAGCCTAAAGCTGCTGTGAATACAGCCCTGTCCCATTGAGTTAGCTCCTGATCTGGAAGTGAGGCTAGGCTGCAAAGTCTACTTTCTTATGGTTTTTCCAAAAGGACCCAAGATACCTGGCTTTCAGAGATTGTAAAAGTGCTGTCTCATGTCCATCGCCACCTCCATGACCCACTGAGACCAGGAGTTGTCCTTTCCTGGCTCTGTTGTAGGAGTCAGCCAGCCTGAATTCTAGTCTTAGCTCTGCTGTGTGACCTTCAGCAAGTAATTGACTTCTCTGGTCTCGATTTTTTTTCCCCTGAAAATGGGTTGATTGGGCTAGTGAGTCTCCAGAGTTAATTCTAATTCTATGCTATTTAGAAAAACCAGCACACTCTCGTTCAGTATTTTAGCAGCCATGTGCTCATTCTTTCAGTTAGTCATTCATTCATCACGCAAACATATCGCATACTTATATCAGGCTGTCTGCCGGGGATACTGATAACAACAAAACTGTTTTGTCCCTCTTGCTTTCTTTTAGGGGATACAGACACCAATAAAAGCGTATAGTTACTAATGTTAGGAGTTAATAAAAAGTGAGGGGAAAGTAAGGGATAATTCCTTTCTGTTGAGCACTGAATGTGAAGGCTCATGAAGATGAAGTGGGACATGTTTAGATATGAGCGACCTGAGGAGAGTCATTGAGATCCTAAGGAGATTTGAAACTGGGCCACATAAAGGACCAAGAATCTATCACTAGGAAAGAGAAGGCTTTGTAGAGGGGAGTGGAAATTTCTGAAAAAAAAAAAAAAGTCCTAAATTAATTGAAGGATTGTCATGGAGGAGAAAAATTAAATTTGTTCTAGATGGTCTCATGAGATAAAATTATGACCGGTGACTGGAAGTTGGAGGGAAAAAGGTTCTGTCTTAATATAAGAACTCTCACAAACTAAATATACAACAGAAGAGGCTGCTTTGGAAGGAAGTGAATTCCCTGTCACTAGAAGTGTTGAACCAAGGCCAGAAGGATGACAATATAGGCAGAGCACATTTAACTGTGGTGACGAGACAAAAAAGAGGCAGTCAATCCACAATGAGGAATGAAGGAATGACTGAAGCCCTCAGTGTAAACGAGAACCAGATATGTTTGGAAGCTTTGCCTGTGGGGCTGAAAAAAATTACCTACAAAATTTCTCTCATTCTGAGAATCTAGAATTCTACAGATATGTGATTCTAATAGAGACTTTCTGGCTAGAGTGATCTGAGGAGTATAAAGGAGGATGCCATCATAAATGCTCTTTCTCATCTTGAAATTTCAAAGGATCTCACTATCTGAATCTATAAAATGAGAACATTAACACTTATATCATGAGGTATGTTTTTTTAAGGATATAAAGTGAAGTACCTTTTACCTTGGGCTTCAATTAGTTAACGCAGGCTAAGCATTTAGAATAGTACCCAGTAGATATTCATGGTAGCTTTGGGAAATAGGATTTGTTCATTTTACACTCTAAAGGACTCTTTAGGTGAACAGCATATTAACACGATCATAACTCAAGCCCTAGGAGAGAGAGTTGTTTGGGGAAGGAGCAAAAGCTCGAATTCTTGAATTGATTAGACCTGAGCTACTGAACACTCTCAGACAAGAGAAATGTCCTTAACATCAGACTAAATGAAAATTCCAGGGGTTTGGGCATGGATGAGGAGAAATAGGAAAGAAAAAAAAAAATAAAAGTAGATTATCAAAGTGATGTTCAGTGTGTGGTCTGAGTGAACTGAGCTATAGATACATTTGTTGACTGCTCCTCAAAAGCATCTGTCAAATCTTGCCTCTTCTTCCACTTGCAGAGCCACTTCCCTCAGGACAGAGTAAAATAACACAGGTTAAGCCAAAGAAGCAGGAGCCGGAGAACACGGTAGGATAGAAACTAGAAGTGGGAACCTGGAACGATTTCCTGAGGGGCAGAGTGTGTATAGCTGCACACCTATGTTGTTCGATGAAGAAAGAGAAGGGGAGGGTGTTAAGCTGGTTCAGACAATTGTGAAATCTTCCATTTGGTGCCACTTGCCTGCTCCAGCCTATCCGCCGTGCTGCTTAGCAGATCGTGTCTACTTAAAAACTAGAGTAAGCACACCATGACTATGAGACAGAGTATAAGACAGGGCCACCTCCTCGGCATCATCTGCTCCATCAGCATCACGTATGGCAGCATTCTCCTGTCCCATGGGGCTTTCGATCACGTCCAGCGCCGTCAGACCCTTTCTGATCTGGCGCCTTTACACAGACCATTCTCTCTACCCTGAACCACACTTCTGCCCCACTGCTCTCCTTCCCTGTGCCCTTCACAAGTCCATCCTCTTCTTTACGTTCTCCTTTCCTTAAGATCAGACTATACCACATGGGAAAACTTTCTCCAATACCTTCAGTACCTCCAGGACCTGAAACCAATGCCCAGCTTCAACAAGCTTCATTTTTAGCCAGAGTGCTTTTCTTCACATCTTTATAGTTTTTAGAGTGAAGTCAGAGTCCCATTGCCTAATAGATAGTGATATTTTCAAACACAGGGAATATAATATTATATCCCAAGTGTTGAATGAGTGTCTCATACTTGGTAGGTATACTATAAATATTTGTTAAATAAATGACTGGTCAAACATTCAGCTTGAAGTCCTTGGAAACAAGATTCTTTACAAACAAAATATGATTGCCTGCATATCTGCTGTAATTCCTAATCTCTTACTTGTCACTTCCCTGTTCTCCCTCTACCTTATTATGTTCTTTACACATTCATACATTTAGTTCGGCCTTACCAAATGCATATATCTTTTGATTTAATTTCTCCCTCCATAGATCTGCTGTGCATGGACATCTCGGCTACAGAGCCTCGCATTCATAAATATCTGCTGGATGGTTTTACTGTTCAGATGCCTTCAGCATTTTAATGGAAAATGTTTAAGAAGACTGCTCAATAAGTTGCATTGTTGGCTCACACTCAAACGAGACTGAGATGTGTCCATCAATAACAACCCACATTGCATTAAAATATAGATTAAACTACATAAAAGTAATATAAACTTCATTTAGACTTAATAAAATGTAATGCATCTTTTAAGAGCAGAAAATATTTTCAAAGGTGGACACTTTCAGAAAGAGCTTCCCTGACAGGAAAATTTCCCTCCAGAGGTTTGTTATTGGGGTTCAGGATTGGTTAGTGGCTTTGGTCTCATCATTTCATGATTTAATGTGCTTAAACTGACAGCTTTATTTTCTGGAGTTTTCAAATGGGTGGCAGCATTTCCACAATGAGAGGAAAAGGCACAGACATGTCCCCGGCATGAAAGAGCACTTGCTTCTTAAGAGCATCGTGTCTTAATTGCAAGCTTATGTTAATGAGAGAAGCAGGGCAGGCGGGTGTCAGGGTGGAAGAAAGGGGTGCTTGTACACCGTTCAGACCACGCTCACTCTCACCTAATTGAAAAGCAGACTGTTTCTGGCTTCCCTTAGCACACAGCCCAGATGAGATGACATGTGGATTCTCTATTAACTGTTGCTGCCTGTGACTTTTGTGATTTAAGAGAGGAGTTGACTATGTTTTTCACCACATTAATAGCAATGAAACATATGATGAAGTGCCATGCTCTTTTCCAGACCAGCTGCACTTCCATCCAGACTCTGTGGTTGGAGAGCCCCACTTGACTTAGGTGTTACTCAGGCCTCACCCCATAGACAGTGAGTGTCACATGCCCAGCAGCTCTCTGCCTGCCTGGGCTGCAATCACTATCATGACCACACTGGTGACTAGGCAGAGAGATAGTGCGGATTTCACAAGCCACTGGGTGGATTTTCCAGGAAGATAGAAAGAAGAACTATTGGAATTCTTAGAGTCACTGACTTTTTTTCTTAATGTTAGGTTACACAGGAAGCTTCTTCAAATCATTCCTAAGGCTTTAACAGAATATGATTGCAGTTCTGAGAAGAATCCGAGGCCTGTAGCAGCATCTGTCAGTAGTATACTCAGGCATAACAGCATCAGTCCAGTGAAAAGAGAGACAGAGAGATTGATTGCACATATTCTCTGTGGTTTTCTCATACTTCCTCTTATTTCTGTTGGATAATAACTCTCTGTGACTCTGAGAGGTTGCATTGAGTTCTCTCTGTGTGAATTTTTGTTCCCCCTTAAAGTTGTGTATACTATGTATCTATGTATACTCGTGTGTGTTCGTGTGTGTGTGTGTGTGTGTGTGCGCGCGCATCTTTATCAGTGAGAGCAATATCAAGGATTTTTACAAACAGCTGTATCCTTTTCCCCCAGCAGATTTCTGTGCGTTGAAACTACAATGTAGCATCAACTATTTCATTGACCACAGCCTGGGCCTAACCACAAGGACCACTCAGGTATTTAACATGTGTCACCTATAGAAAATACCACTGCTTTGCCAAGCTTCTTACTGTAAAACACGAGTAAAGAGAGGTGGAGTTCCACATAGTGTGAAAGTTCAGGCTGAAGTTTCTAGGAAAGACAGATGTATTGGTTTTCCAGGGCTACCATAAACAAGTACTGCAGACTGAGGGGTGTAAACAACAAAAATCTATTTTCTCACAGTTCTGGAGGCTGGAAGTCTAAGATCAAGGTGTCAGCACGGTTGGTTTCTCTTGAGGCCTCTCTCCCCGCCTTGTACCTGGCCACATTCTTGCTCTGTTCTCTCAAGGTCTTTTCTCTGTTGGGAGCAGCCCTGGTGTCTCTGCCTCTTCTTATAAGGACACTAGTTATGTGAAATTATAGGACCTTACTCTAAAGGCCTCTTTTTAACTTAATCCACTCTTTAAAGACCTTACTTCCAAATATGGTTATATTCTGAGATACTGAGGGTTGGGACTTCCACATAATAGAAGGCCTCTTGAATGGAGATTGCTGCAAATATCATTATCAAAGTTTTATCCTACCTGGGACTATTAGCTTCCAGGAGATCTGTGTTTTGACAATGATATGCTTATTTAGTCATTCTATAGTTACCCAGTTTAGAGCAATAGTCACTGTCTCTTCCTAAACAAAACAAAAGACCAGATTTGAAGCTTAACTCACTTTGCATTTTTTAAGGAGAATATGCCAAGTAGCATCTTTTTAAAGAAGACCATTTATAAAGCATTACAGGTGACGAAAACAATAATTTGAGAAGAAATGCAAGCCATCCCTACCATAAAATTGGAGGAGCTCTTCAGGGCTGCATTTTTCTGATTCATTGAAATTTCTTCATCTATTATTGTCTGTTCTTTTACTTCCAACTCACCTGTGTTATTGTAGAAAATAAAACTTTTAAAAATCCTTTTGCCATTTGCCAGTCTCCCTGAGACATTCAAGGTTAGATATATGAGAGATCCTTAAATAAGTTACAAATACTTCTTGGAATACATCATAGTGGTAAGATATTTTCCTCCTCTGAGCTGTTTCACCCATAATAATATTAATCAATGTATTATTATTATTATTGTAAACATAAAAGCAAAGCTGCTATTGTTGAGTTACAGGCATATCGTTAAGAGCTTTTTTATTATGTATCCCAATTAATTCTCACACAACAGCCCTCTGAAATATGTACTATTGAGGAGCAGCAGCCATGGTTCTGCGCCACCCCTTGGCCATGGTCCTCAATGAGGTTAACGAGGTGACCAAGGATGCGAGGAAGCCGAGGCATAGTCACTGCAGAGGCATAGGCGCCACCAAGGGCACCTCCCCGAGCACACCAAATCTGTGCAGGACCTCGTTAGAGAGGCGTGCGGCTTTGCCGCTAGGAGCGGCGCACCATGGAGCTGCTCAAGGTTTCTAAGGTCAAGTGGACCCTGAAGTTCATCAAAAAAAGGATGGGGACACACATCCACACCAAGAGGAAGAGAGAGGAGCTGAGTGACATCCTTGCAGCCCTGAGAAAGGCATTTCTGTCAGGTAGGAACACTGTTCAGAGATTCCATATAGCAGTGTGTAAATTTACACAAATTTATAAAAATGACTTAATGGTATGTAATACAACATTTGGTTTAGGCAAGCTCAGTCAACACCAGATGCATGACACATGGGAGAATATTCTATATTGCAAATGAATTCAAGTGCATGCCCTCACTGAAAAAAGTAAAAGTGTAGACCTCATTATTATTAATAGAATAACTTTATGGCTCACATCAAAATATATATTTTTTGCATTATCCCAGAGCTGATAGTCATAGCATGCACATTCTGTTTCATTTCAGTAGATTCTCCTGTCATCTCCCACATCTATGAAATGTTCACTCAATAAGAGTATAATTATTAAAAGGCATTTGTCAGTACTCTAGTAGCTATAAATTAATGCTGGGTACCTCAGATACATTTTTGGTTCAGGGCATGCTGCTTGACTCTTTCTCTGCACACATAGCACAGAGAAAAATAGACTAGAAGGAAGCAGGCTATAATTCCAGCTGGTTATAAATATTCCTGCACAAGAAAATCATCACACTAACAATGTCCCAGACCCTTTTCTAGGTGCTTACATTAATTCATTTAGTCCTTGCAACAAACCAGCATGAAAGGAGTTATTATCATGCCATGTTACCGATGAAGAAACCAAAGCACAGAGAGAATCAGTAACTTACCAAGGGCACCTCTAATAATCGGCAGAGCTGGGCCTGAGCCAAGGCAATCTGTTTTCAGAGCCTGTGCCTTTAGCACCTCTATCCTACAGAAACATCACATGGCACACTCGCTAGTCATCTACTTGGGGAGCTCCACACTAAGCATGACATGAGAGAACTATTAGCACATCGGAACATCTGAGCCCTGTTCAGAATCTATCACCAACTCAATGCAGGACCCTGGAAAAAGTCTTTGAACTCTCTGGCAAATGGTGTTAAGAGCACACAGTAGGTGTGAAAAGTATTCGAAGAGCTTTAAACACTAGAAAGGTACAAATGGTCACTCTGGTTATTGTTGTGTATAAAAACATGGAATTATGGGGAACATTTTACTTTATGTTTTCTCAAACTTTTTAAATAATATATACCTAATATTTGTTACTTAGCTTCTTATATTTAAATACCTGTTTAAGACCCCTCATGAAAAACAAAGTCATCTAATATTCATTAAAATAAATACATAATAAGTAAATTAAAAGCAGTTATACACATACCACCTAAAATCATCTCATATATCACCAGAGGAGAAAATCAGATCTTCCTATAATATGGAAAATTTCTTTTTTTTTCCTTCTTTTTATTTTCTCTCTTTTTCTCTATCTTTCTTTTTTTCATTCCTTCCTTTTTTCCTTCCCTTTACAAATACTTAATGAGCATATCATAGGTGCAAAGTAGCACTTTAGAAAACTAGAGAGTATTCAAGGTGCAGTTTGTTCCCATAAGTTTCCTGCCTGTCACAAAAGTAATAAAACACTAACAAAAGTTAACATCAAATATAACATCAGAGGTGCTAAAACAAAGTAAAATGAGGTAGAGACAAAGAGTATCGTGGGTATGAGGAGATATTCTCTATTCCTTCCAGGTCTAGTTGAATCCTTTTCACATGGTTCTGCCAGTTTGGGTTCAGCGCATAGGAGAATCTCTGGCAGGGGATGGAAGGTTAGAAAAAGAGGGCATTCAGTTGAAAATCACATGATATCACTTATACGTGGGATATAAACATAAAAGCAACAAACAAACAGGACAAACAAACAGAGACTCATGGACATGATTACCAGAGGGGAGGGGGGAGTGGGGTGGGGGAAGTAGATGGAGTACAAGGGGTTAAAGGTGGTGACAGAAAGAAATCTAACTATGGGAGGTGAACACACATGTAAATATATATGTATGCCTTACTGTTAAAGTGTACAGCTAAGCTTATTGGGTTCCGTTAACCAATGTCGCCATTTGAAAAATAAATAAATAAATATTTTGTAAAAAAGGAAAAAACAGAAAAAGAGGGTGTTTGTGTGGGGGTCAGGGATGGGCTTTCTTTCTCACTCCTTTCTGTCCAGTGGGGAAGTGGGTCTGAGCTCATTCCACTCAACTCTCTCTACATTTTGGTAATTAGGATTCTAATTATAAAAGTAATGGAATGCAATTTTAGGCAATGTGGCCAAGGAAGTCCTCTGAGGCAATGATTTTTTTTTTTTAAACCAAAGAACATTAAAAGTCAAAAAATAAGATAAACATATTTTTGACAATCTACAAACCAAATCAGATTTTTTTGTTTTCCTAATTGCTTGGATATAAAAACAAACAAACAAACAAACAAACCCCAAACAACAACAACAACAAAAAACAAAAAAGAGAAGAGCCATCAGAGAACAAAGAACAGTGAGCTGGATTATGTGGACAAAAAGCAAGAAAAAGGACTTTGGAGATGGGAGAGAAGGTCAGAGAGAAAAGCAGCTCAGGATAGAGGGAGTATGCAGAAAGAGACAGCCGATTCTGGGAAACAATGCCAACTTCTCTCTGGCACAAGTCTAAATCCTCAACTCAAAATTTATAAAGACCAAAGAGTCCCAATATTTGATGATATGGTTTATCTGCACATATAACTACAATTTTTTATCTTCACATTAAGCTATATTTTTATTTTCAGTTTTCCAAAACAGCTGCTTGAGACTAAAAAATAGTTTATTTTTGACCTGAATATATTCTCCTTCCAATTCTTTTTTCTTTGGTTTCTCTTTTTCTTTAATTTTTTATGGCTGAAAGAATATAATTAATTCAACATGGTTGCTTAGAGAGACATTTTCCAGGTCCTGCTAGGCATACTGTAGACATTTATTCAGAACTGGGCCTAGGGAATAGAATTTCAAGTAAATAATTTATTATATTTGATATTAACTCATCTAGATTGGTTTACTTTTCTGAAAAATACATACTAATTGTCTTAAATAGTGTGAAATAGTTGTAGCATCTAATATATCTAGAATATTTTTATCACCTCACAACTCTGTTTAGACAAGCACAAATTGGAGTTCAGCATCAGTGTATTACTCTGAAAATATGCTCACTTGGCAAGATTTTTCAGGCCTTGAGGACTTTACCCAGATCACATTAAATTGAACTTTCTAGAATGAGAGAAAAATATATTTTTCGTATTGCTGTTATCAGAATCCTGCCTTTTGGTGAGCCCTTCACTCTAAAATTGGTCCTCACTCTCTTAACCAATCTTCTATGGTTAATCTTAAATTTTAAAATGCATGTTTTGCTGAATTTTGATATGGCAAGGGCTCTTTATTTTCCTTAAATAACCATGTTGACAGAATAAGCTTGTAATTTAAAAACTAGTACTTATTATTTCAGAACTTTCTAACATATGACTCATAGGCCGAGGGCGTGCCACTCACTCACTTTTGGCTAGTGTGAACATTACCTCTTGAAAATCTACAGGAATGTTTATACATGCTATGTTAACGGTGGGCTATTCTGAGGATTGACTGAAAATTAAATAATTTATGCCTTTTTCTTTTAGTTTGGATTCCTATAAATTCAAGCAAAAATAGAAATTGTATTTTTAGAGCAATTTAGAGTTTACTTTAAGAGATGTACAACGACAACAATAAAAAAAAACTTTGCCATATTTCACAATAAATAAAACATTGTGAACAAATGTGCCAGTGTTTCTCTGGGCAGTTTATATTTTATTTGGGAGTTTTCGTATAAGAAAGTAGTCATGGAAAATGTGGCTTTGCTTAACTCAGACTTTGGAACTGGAAGGGACCTTAAAAATTATTTGTGTAAACTCTTCATTATATCGAAAAGAATACCCAAAGCATAAAAAGAGAAATGACTTGGCCAAGAATGGTTTAATCTCTTCTGAATTTATATAGAGGCACCCAGGGGCTTCTGTCTGCCCTCCTGGAAGCTTTGATGAGAATAATTAAGGTAGGGAGGGAGAATCACTGACAGAGACGTTAAAATCACTGTCAGATCTTCAGTGACCAGTAGAGAAAAAGAAATTATCAAGTGTAACATTCTAAGGAATCAGGACACAGTAATTGCAGCCATACATTGTCTCACCTAATCTTAGCAGGGCCGCAATGCTGCAGTCACCTCCCACAATGAATGTGATTCTCTGCCTGGCACAATGATATATAAACCAGTGTATTGTTTGCCCTGATGACTGGTCACTGCACCAAGAATGTCCACCCACATGGGCAGAGGGGAGCTGAAGCTTAACATCCCCATCCTCCACTCACTAAACCAGGCTCCACGGTACAGGGACATGTTGAACCATTCAATCGAAATACCAAGTTGCATACCTCCCCAGAGTATACCCTAACTCACCTATAGAAATCATATAAGCTGATGGAGTACTGGATAGTTTATCATTTGGAATGTCTTTTGGGAAATTCACTTTTCAAATGGATAGCTTGGCTAAATGACTTTCATTAACACAAACTCTGACATTTTTACTTACAAGAGTGAAAGAGAGGGCATCTATCCCTCTTCGTTTACATTAATTCTTTATAAAGAATTAACTCCAAAAATCTTTTCCGTTTTTATAGGAAGACTTAGCTAGTTGGTAGGATGTACAGGGACCTTCAATGCCATTGTAAACATTCATCCTTGAATTTGTAACCAGGGACCATTTTTCATATTCCAGTAATGATTAGTTCTATGAGATACATGTGCTGTGGCATTTTCTTAAAGAAGGCACTTTTACAAATCCATGCCTTGGAATATGTTTCGATATTTCAGTTATGTTTTGACATTTTCATATCTTCATTAGAGAATTCCTGCAAATCTATTCTTGAAACCATTGCCTCACACAGCCATTTGTTCACTGAAAGATTAGCACAATTTTTATTACTCCCAAAATAAACAATTAGATATTTTTCTTTGTCAGAATTATGAGGGTATCCACTGTTCTTATGTGTCCTCCCATAGTGTTGAGAATCCAAGTTTGGTTTAATTTAATTCAGTCTATTAAATCCCAGACTGTTAACCCTAGAGCAGTAAATACTTATAAAGTGCCAACCACACAGGCAGGACATTGTGCCCTCCTCTATGGCCACCATGTACTTTCCTAGTGTTTCCTCCCCTCCACCCTGCTGAGAATACTTAGCAGACACTTCAGGGACACCTAAGGAATAACAGAATGAATGTATAAAATAATTACTTCTTTTTTAATCAATGGCACCTTTGAGAGTACCAGGGTAAAACTGCTCCATAAGCACGTAGCCCAATAAAACACAGCAAGGCAACAGGAAAGACCAGGAAAAATTCTTAGAGCCACATTCAGGTTAATCTCAAACTCCTCAAGCCCACATCAGACTATATACTGTTTCCTGCAATGGGACTAGTGAGCCGCTGGAGTGGCTGTTGTGAACACCTGCCACTAATCCTAGGTATCCAAAACTCCTTTCCATCTACCATTCTCCCCATCCCCCACAACCTAACAAGCCTCATGAGTGGTCTTTAATACCTGATCTCAACCTTGCTTTCTTCTATTTTTACCTCTATCGAGGCCTCAAAAACATTTATACTCTGGGCTCTATTTACTGTAATATATTAGAAGAAAATACATTAATGAGCCAAAGCACAGATCTCAATTGGTAAGGATGTTGGGAATAATGAGGTAGGGAAGAAGAAAATAAGGTAACATTAAATCCATATTACTATCTAGGATCTTTTGTACATCTTCTCTGAACTGAAAGTGAGATTCTGTAACACTAGAATCCTGATTCACTTCTTTACCACAGCTAGGAAAGCAGCCTACTAAGTAATAAGTGTTCTGTTGGACTGAGGGAGTCAGTGCAGCTGCCACACCTATTACCGGAAGCATTTCAGGCTTTCTGAACAACTAACTAGCTCAACCTATTTTATTAATGATTATAATGACTACCTATACTTAATTCCCCACAGTCATATACAAAACTTTTAAAGGGTGTTTGTGGGGTGACAATTCCACAACGTTCTGTGGTCATCCTTTCCTCTGGTTATATAATCAATGGAGTCAGGGAGCTTTTCTCCACATGTCTGAGATAAACCTGTCTCCTGCAGCCTCAGCCCCCTTCCAAGAGATTCCATCCTGAGTGGAAATAAAGACCACATGTGCCCTGCGCTCCTCCATTTTTCCTCTTCCACATAGACCTAAAATCTGATTTATTATATTTTCATTTTCATAGGGTTGTTGGGGCTGCTAAACAAGCCAGGATAATTAATGACCCTCTTCCCTAACCTGAGTTCTGAAAATATTGAGAAATAAGTGAAAGATAGTGGTCAAATACGCCTTTATGACTAATGACAGCTAGAGTAGTAGATGTAACCAATATGAGAGCTAAACAGTCTTCTTAATACTAAACCTAAAAATAAGTCATACTTACTCCTCTCTATATCCCACTCTAAGTCCCAGGCCTATGCAGAAAAGATTTACGGAATGGAGGGGCAATGAAGAACCCCTGCTTCCTGCGGCCTCATTGTGCCCAAAAGGAGTTGATGAACTGAGCTTTACTCTTCACAAATTTACTAATCAGATTAAGCGCTGGCCCTCCCCCAGGGTGCTGAGTGAATAAAGGAGTGGCCAGCAGCCAGAAATATTTAGGGAAAATCCCTTCTAATGTAAACCAGAAGTTGAGAAGAGGCAAATTTTCCTTAAAAATTGACCAGTGTACACACCCTACACAGACAGAAATTGAATCTCTTTCTAACTTTAAAGTCTCATTTAGAATTACTGGCCTATAATTTTTTGGTGTACTTAGCCATTCCTAAAGTTGTTTCTGCCATTTCTGGGATAGGTGCAGCCATGGGTAATGGTTTCATTTCTCTTTCAGTAATGTTTACTTCTAAACATTCTGGCTAATTATACCACTTGGTCAACCAAAGCAGGCTAGCCAAATCTCCCACAGGAGACATGGCAGGAATTGCCCAGAGACTATTATCTTCAGAAGCCTGAAAGCCGATCCAGAGTCAAGTCTCAGTCCAGCCCCTCTGGCTCACTGCTGGGAACCCTGCTCACCTTGAGCAGTTAACTCATTCAGATTCACATCATTGCCTAAATAATTACAGTGGCATCAAGCCCACTCCTCAATTGAGAAAGCCAGTGCATTATGCCTCATTTGGCACACCTCACGCCTCCCATGTCTTCCAAAAAAGCCAACTGGATAGATGGCAGGGTCACAGTGTTAAATTTCTAGAAAAAGGTAGGGTGAAGAAAAGTTAAACTGGCATCCTGATCAATATTATTGATCTACGTCAGAGGACACACACAGTAACACCTGTAGATGTGTTCATAGTTATCATAACTATTTGTATATTAAATTATATTATACATACATACCCTGAGGGGGGGTACAACATTACTTTAATTTTCCATTTCCTTTCTGTGCTTTGAATGTCTCCTGCAAGGCAAAAAAACACAGTGTATCCAGGAAGGAACAAGGGGTTTAGTGAGCTTAGTGATGGGTTTAGCTCATATAGTGGTTTTTCGGAGCACTTCTCTCCACCTTTCTGAGCTTCAGCTTTCTCATCTGTAAAATGAACACATAACAACTACCCCATGTGCTCATGATGAGGATCGGGTGAGATTATATATGTAAAGTACTCAGCACATTACCTGGAACACAGTGGCTTAAAAATTGACTGGACTAAATAAATCATTATGACAATCTACCACACAATAAAAAAAGTAGCCCTCAGATACATACTTCTGGTTTTTACGAGGCAAAAATTCTGATCAAGTAACTGATCCTTCAAAGAAGAGGCTTCACTCTAAATACCTAGGTTATAATTTATTCTTTGCCCTTGTTCTGTAGTCTTGATCTTCTTTTGATGGCCTAGCCTAGAATGGTACCATTTTACGGTCTACAGCAGAAGTAGAAGCCATGTCAAGATGAGATTTCTAGGAGGAACCGAAAGGGAATAGTATGGCACATCTTAAGAACCCACATGAGATAGGTGTTCACATCCACCCAATTAAAAAGTAACAGAGCCACAATTTGAACCCATCTCTGTCTGTTCCCAAAGAATTTACTCTTTCCCCTGAGCCATTTTCTAAGCTAGCTAGCAAATGTCTGTCAGATACGGGAAAACTCCTAAGCTAACTATAAGTCTAAGTATGCTGACTGATAAGCTTTTTCTTCAATGATTTTTCTCTAGGTAGTAATTTAAAAAGAATATCAGGAAAATGGACTGACTATAAATAAATCTTTTATTTTTACCTCCTCAATATTCATTCTAACACCTTCCTTCTCAACTGATCTCCCTGCCTCACAAGAGTACCTTCTAACCCATCTAAGTATTGAATACTACTACATTTTTGTACATAGTAAGTGCTGAGTAAGCACCTGTAGGACGAAAAATCATTTGCCTATCCCCAAACATGTTCTTCAAGATCTTTGCACATGCTTTTTTCCTGAAATACTCTTCCTAACTTGTTTTTCCCTCCTATCCACTAACTTTTCAGGTCTTAACATAGAAAGAAGCCCTCTCTAGACTCTCATAAGACAAAGATAATTATCTTCTTTGTGCTTCTTTGTTAACCTCCCTGGTGGTATTTATCAACCTCATTCCTAACCTTATCCTTATCCTTATCTACCTATCTCCACTAAACCACAAGCATTTTAAGAACAGCTATTCTTTGTTACATTCACTTTTATATTTTAGGGCCTAGCACTGTGTCTAATCTCAATAAGGATTTGTTGAATCAATCAATCAAACAATCTATAAGCAGGGTCACAGACATAAATATGAAAGTGGTTGGGAAAATTGGGAGGAAAGTATCTGTGAATAGTCTCTGGTCCTGAGAAGCTTCACCTTGACAGTGCTCCTAAAGTCTTTACCAACTTCACACATGCATCTCTTAGGGAACTTTTAGATCATCTCTGTAAACAAGAAGCAAAAGCAACCAGTATGGAAATAAAATGTATTTGTTGAATTAAATTCGAATTAGCCAAGTAGGAGACAATTGTTCTAAGTTATGGTCTTAATATTCAACCAAAGAGGAGACAAACTTGAGGCCTAAAGAATTAGTAAGAGTTGGCAGGCAGTTGAAAACCTTGTCTTAAGGTTCTTAAGAGTCTCAATATTGTTTTTAATTCCTCCCATAATGAGGAATATTTTTTTTTTCCCATAAATGAAAGTCTTAACACTTGGGCAATCTCATCAGGAGACAGAGAAATCTGGAGGTACAGAAAATAAATCTCCTTCCCCCACTAAGGTTTATTTCTCTATTCCAATATTTCAGAAATTTTTTTTTTTACATATTTCAATAACATATGTTGATTAGTTTGAAGTCTGGATATATTTTAAAATTTAATATTTTTAATGGCTCGCCTATCAAAGGGGGATTATCTATCTAATTATTTTCATGGCACCTATCACAAGTATCTTCCTGCTTTGACAAATGCATTTACTTGTAGGAAAAACACAGGTGCCAAGAAAATTACAGTGTCTGTCAAGCATGAGGGAATCTAGAGTACATACTTTGCTATGGCAATCACAGAACGTGGAGTCCTAAGAATGTGGCCACTGACTTGAGCTAGGATTGTAGGACCTCATGGGATTCTTTGTTTGTTTGTTTGTTTTAAAGGACTCTTTTATCCTGGTATTCACTGAGATTAAATACCAGGTAGATACTGTGCCAAAGAGGGCTTCTCACTCCATGTTGTTCCCTCTTTTACTCCTAATGTAGGGATTACTATAATAGTATTCATACCCCAGGAATGAGCTTTTCTAACGATAGAGCAAACATTGTATTTCATATTCAACACGTTTGGAAAGTGTTATTAGCCAAACAGGTCTCCCTCTTCTAGGATTGCAACTGCCTAAGAGCTAGATTTATAAGGTTACGTAGGTCTTAATTAACCTCCAGTATCTTCGTTCACCATTGCATTTAGATTACTATTTCCTCACACTCTAAAGTTTGCACTGTTGCTTTCTCTGTTTTTTATTATTTTGATGTAGTCAGTATAAATCCATAGCAAGTATACTAGCCAGATATTAATATCAATGGCAACAATATAACAACAGCAGACATAAAAAATAAAGCTGGAATCCACCATAAAAGGCAAAACCGAGCTCCAAAGTGAACTTCACTTTACAGTTACTAAAAGGCTGAATGCTGTCAGCCCAATCACAGGAGGACAATCATATTGGCTTTCCTGAGAGGGCACAGCAACTCATTGATCAACTCTGTCACTTCAGACAGGGTTAGCAAAGGGAAAGAGATCTCTCTCCTACCACTCTGATGGTAGGAAACCAGGAAGTTAGGGGAAGAGAAGGGAGAGGGGCATGATGTGTAGATGTTAAGGCAAGAAGTCAGGTTTGGGAAAACCATGGGGAAATCTCAGGTGAACGTGCCCTGAGATATCCAGCATAATCCATCATTCATTATGTGGAACCACGTAGCACCTCTGAAGCCTATTTCAGAGGTGGCCAAGTGATGCAACTAAGAAGCATGACAGTGAGAATCATATTTTTAAAGTCAATAATTCAAATAAAAAAATATATATCTTTATGGAAAAATTGGAAAACTTACTGAAATAGGATTGTCTCAGAAAATCCAAATACTATGGTTAGCATTCCCATGAGATACCAAATTTTTCAGTCAAATAGATTACGGTGTGTACAGACTTTGCTGACAGTTGATGTTCATATATTTCATTCATGCATTTATTTAATTACTATATCTATCGATGATAGATAGTAGATAGATAGATAGATAGATAGATAGATAGATAGATAGATAGATGTTACTATATACTATGTCTTTTGCTAGGTACTAAGATTTAAGCTTCACACAAAGTAGAATAAAAGTGGGGCAAAATAGAGACAGCCAATGTGTTTTGAGACTAGTTCAGGTAAGAAGCTCAAGGGGACTCTTGAAAGACAAGTTATTTACGCTGGACCTTAAAGGCTAAGTAAGGTTTTGACAAAGTAGGCGGCAACAGGATGTTTCACAAGAAACAGCATGAAGGATGACACAATCGTGTGTATGTGTATTCAGGTAAAAGTAAATCAGTAAGGTTGGAGGGTGAGTATGTGAAAGGGGGTGATGGAGGGTTAAAAACAGAAAAGCAGGACATGGTTCCAAGTTAGGCCTTTGGAACTTACCCTCCAGGGCTGTGGAAGCAGTTGAAAGTTTGTGCAAGAAGACATATGTTTTAGGATAATAAGTATACATCAGTATGAAGAATCAACTATAGGAGAGAGACTGAGGGCAGAAAGGTCACCCAGGAGGTTATTTTGATGTCCTTGATAGAGAAATTCAAAGAGAAAATAGAGATTCAATTAGTTATCCATCATATATGGAGTTTGAGGGAGAATGCTTCTCAAACTTTGATGTGCTTATGAATCCTTGGTCTTGTTAAAATGGAGATTCAGATTCAATAGGTCTGAATGGGGACTAAGATTCTGTTTCCAACAAACAGCTGGCCCATGAGTCATACTTTGAGTAGCAAGATTTGGGACAACTCCAGATCTACCATCCTTGTGAGGCTGGCTATATGTTTCACTAAATGAGATATGTTTGGATCAGAGGAAGATACAGACTCCATTACGAGACATATTCAGTATGAGGCACCCCAACCAAGAGTTAGAAATTGGATTGTTGTTTTAGAAGTAAGATGAAAGCTTGACTTAATTGGAAATCAGTAGATGAAGAAGAAAAGGAAAAATGTGCATGGCTAAGATTTCCCAGGGAGAAAGAATGTTTGTAACAAAAGGGTCAAAAAGAGTAGATCACAGGAGATATGGAAAAAAAAGATTTAATAATTACTGGTTGATGGAATAAATGTCACTTTATATTTTAATTTATTTCTTTACTTATTTATTATTATATATGAGAAATATATTTTGGTCACCTGAATGACCTAACATCCTAAAGTTAAAATATTCTTATATAAATCTGTACCAGCTTAACTTCAGGAACATATAAAAACTCGGCTCCTTCACAGCTCTGGCCCCAACCTGGTATTAATGTCACCAAATTAATCACAATTATACATTCTGTGTCCAAAAACGTAAACAATTATCTTTTTTAAAATACATTAGTCTCTTCAATCAAGTAGAGAACAAAAAAGTCGAGCTACAAACCAAAGTCACAATAGTACTAGCTTTTATAATTTTCCAGGCATTTAGTTTTAGCAGAGATTTTTATTTCTTCATAGGACTTTGAGTCTCTGGCCAGTGTCTTTTCATTCCAACCTGAAGGATGTGCTGATACGTGCAGGGCTGGCAAAGCGACAACTCTCTCAGTCCTGGTTTATCTATGAAGGTTTCAAAGTCTGCCAATTTTCAGATCGTTTTGCCAGATGTAGGATTCTTGGTTAATAGCTTTCTTCCTTCAACTGTTTGAATACATCAACCCACTACCTCCTGCTTGCCATAGGTTCTGATGAGAAATCTGCTCATAATCTTATAGGCAAAAATATAACGAAAGCTACCTCCTCTCAGCTTTGGATGTTAATAATGTACTTCATCTTGTCTTATGAACAGCAAATTTTCCTATCATATCATTATATTAAAGTTGTAGCACCATTTTTAAGAAAAAGGAATTGAATATTTTAAGTGTGGACACTCAAGTCTTTAAACAACAAAAATTATTACAGATTGTCAAATTGTAAATGAAAAGATCACTGAAATGTCTTACAGATTTTAATTTCTAATAAAGTAAATATCAGTCTTTATTATCTCTTATAAACAAAAATGTCTTTGGGGTCCTTTTCTTTCTTTTTCTTTCTTTCTTTCTTTCTTTCTTTCTTTCTTTCTTTCTTTCTTTCTTTCTTTCCTTTTCTTTTTCTTTTTTCTTTTTTTTTTTAATAAACTGCAAAGGGGTCTTGAGATCAAGAAGTGAGAAAACCACTGGGGTTTATCCCCAGTCGTGATTGGTCCATGCCTTGCTCTGACCTCATAAGGCACCATTGTGATGGAATTACTACTAACAACTGCTATATAAGGCCCTGACTGGCCTAAGGTTTTGTCCGTAGTGCCCAGGAAGCTTTATGGTGACCTGTTGGATTGGACCAGTTAGCTTGTTATTTCCCTTTTTTGATTCTTGTTTTGCTTATTTTTCCTTTTGTTTTTATTCTTTCTTTTTCTGATTTTTTTTCTGTTATTCCTTTATTTCTTTATTTTAGTTCTCTTTTCTTTTTTTTCTTCTTTTTTTCACTTTATTTTCATTTTATTTTCCCCTTTTTTCTTTTGGCCTTTTTTCCATATTTTTTTCTTTTTATTTTCCTTTTATTTCATTTTACATTCTCCTTTTTTCTTTTGTCCTTTTCTCCATATTTTTCTTTCTATTTTCCTTTTATTTCATTTTATTTACCCCTTTTTTCCATATTTTTCTTTTTATTTTCCTTTTATTTCATTTTATATTCCCCTTTTTCTTTTGTCCTTTTATCCATATTTTTCTTTTTATTTTCCTTTTATTTCATTTTATATTCCCCTTTGTTCTTTTGTCCTTTTATCCATATTTTTCTTTTTATTTTCCTTTTATTTCATTTTATATTCCCCTTTGTTCTTTTGTCCTTTTATCCATATTTTTCTTTTTATTTTCCTTTTATTTCATTTTATATTCCCCTTTGTTCTTTTGTCCTTTTTCCATATTTTTCTTTTTATTTTCCTTTTATTTCATTTTATATTCCCCTTTGTTCTTTTGTCCTTTTATCCATATTTTTCTTTTTATTTTCCTTTTATTTCATTTTATATTCCCCTTTGTTCTTTTGTCCTTTTATCCATATTTTTCTTTTTATTTTCCTTTTATTTCATTTTATATTCCCCTTTGTTCTTTTGTCCTTTTTTCCATATTTTTCTTTTTATTTTCCTTTTATTTCATTTTATATTCCCCTTTGTTCTTTTGTCCTTTTTATATTTATTCTTTTTATTTACCTTATTTTTTATTTAAATTTTTTCTTATTTTTTTATTTAAATTTTTCAGTTAGTATTGTTAGCTAGTACCGTTTTTTCTTATTTTTTTATTTAAATTTTTCTTATTTTTTTATTTAAATTTTTTCTTATTTTTTTATTTAAATTTTTCAGTTAGTATTGTTAGCACCGTTAGTACTTTTAGTAGAATTAACATTGGTATCGTTAGTATTGTTAGCGTTGCTTATTAGTATTATTTATTAGCATAGTTAGTAAGTATAGTATTGTTAGTATCAATTAGCATAGTATAGATAGTATCATTTATTAGCATTGATTGTTAGTAAGTATAGTTAGTATTGTTAGTATTATCGTAGTTAGTGTAGTTAGTATTCTTTGTTGGCACAGTTTGTGCTCATAGTTAGTGCCGTAAGTGAGCGTAGTCAGAGGTCCACCATGGCATATAACCTTACAGCCATCTCTGAGGAGGAGGCCCGCATTGGGCACTACAAACTCCTTAATACGATCGGTGAGGGCAGTTTTGCAAAAGTGAGGTTGGCTCGGCACCTTTTGACCGGCACGGAGGTGGCTATAAAAGTTATAAATCGGCACGGGTGCTACAGACCATGTAGGGAAATCAGTTCTATGAAATGCCTGAACCATCCCAACATAGTGACGTTATTTGAGGTCATTGATACCCAGAACACATTATTTCTAATCATGGAACTTGTGGAAGGAGGGGACTTGTTCACCTACCTCGTGGAGTGTGGCAGAATGATGGAGCACCAGGCCCAAGGCATCTTCCGGCAACTGGTATCCGCCGTTCATTACTGTCATGAAAGGGGCATCATTCATAGAGACCTAAAGCCGGGGAACATCCTTCTTGACTCTGATCTGAACGTAAAAATAGCAGACTTTGGGTTAAGCAATGAGTATGTTGGCCATAAACTGAGTACCTTTTGCGGCAGCCTCCCTTATGTCGCCCCAGAAGTCTTCCTGGGGCAAGGTTACCACGGACCCGGCGTTGACATATGGAGCCTGGGAGTTATTCTCTACGAAACAGTGATCGGCAAGTTGCCATTTGTGGCAGACGATTTTAAAGAAATACGGAAGAAAATTCTGAAAGGGAAATACAGCGTACCTTATTTCATTACCCGTGAGCTGGAGAGAATTTTAAAAATATGTTTGACCCTTGACCCCGACAAGAGAGGAACGCTCGAAGAAATTATGAAAGAGAGGTGGATAAATATGGGGCAGAAGGAAGAACTCAAGCCGTATAGAGAGCCGCCCTGCAACTTTATAAACACTCAGGTGATGCAGATAATGAGAAAACTGGGGTTTCAAGAGGAACAAATTGTGGAGGCTGTTAGAGGCAAGAGGTATGATGAAATCATGGCCACTTATCTCATGCTAAGTCACCAAGCATCCAAAATGAAGGGCCGGACGATCATAGTGAGGTCCTCTCGTTCGTCGTCGGAGTCGTTCCTTGGCAGCTGCACTCCTTCCTTAACTCACAGCATCCAGGCATCGGACCCGAAGGCCAGAAAGCCAGCCAGTCCCACAGCCAGCCCGGAGCGGACGACCATCGCTCCCATACACCAACCGGAGTCGGGCACCACCACAGCCGCACCCCAACGGGCGTCGGGCACCACCACCGCCGCACCCCAACGGGTGTCGGGCACCACCACCGCCGCACCCCAACGGGTGTCGGGCACCACCACCGCCGCACCCCAACGGGTGTCGGGCACCACCACCGCCGCACCCCAACGGGTGTCGGGCACCACCACCGCCGCACCCCAACGGGTGTCGGGCACCCCACCGCCGCACCCCAACGGGAGTCGGGCACCCCCACCGCAGCACCCCGACTGGAGTCGGGCACCCCCAACGCCGCACCCCGATCGGAGTCGGGCACCCCCGCCGCCGCACCCGGGCCGGAGTCGGGCACCCCGCCGCCGCACCCCGACCGGAGTCGTGCACACCCGCCGCCGCCGCACCCCGACGGGTGTGGGGCACCACCGCCGCCGCACCCGGACCGGAGTCGGGCACCACCACCGCCGCACCCAGACGGGTGTGGGGCACCACCACCACCGCCGCATCACGACGGGTGTCGGGCACCGCCACCGCCGCATCCCGACGCGTGTCGGGCACCGCCGCCGCCGCACCCCGACCTGAGTCGGGCACCACCACCGCCGCACCCAGACGGGTGTGGGGCACCACCACCGCCGCATCCCGACGGGTGTCGGGCACCGCCACCGCCGCATCCCGACGCATGTCGGGCACCGCCGCCGCCGCACCCCGACCTGAGTCGGGCACCGCCGCCGCCGCACCCCGACCTGAGTCGGGCACCGCCGCCGCCGCACCCCGACCTGAGTCGGGCACCGCCGCCGCCGCACCCCGACCTGAGTCGGGCACCACCGCCGCACAGCGACCGGAGTCGGGCACCAGCACTCCTGTACTCCAACCAGAGTTGGGGAGCACCACCACCCCAGCTGGTCTAGAACTGAAGAATGACACCCCCAGCTCTGCCACCCAGCATGGCCCTTTGGGCTCCCACACCACCGGCAGCAACGGAGCCCCAGAGGGAAGCGAAGAGGAGAACAAGATCCCAACCTCTTCCTCTGGAGGTAGACAGGCCAGACACGGGGTGGCTAGGAGGTGTTTAAACTTTATATTGCACTTCTGCTGTAGGCCATCCTTTAAAAAGCGTAGCAACAAAGTGAAACCGTTATGATTACCTGTGGAAGGCCCCAGCAGGGCCACAAAGGCTTTGCGGGGCTCAAGCCACTCTCGAAAAGAAAAAGAAAAAAGAAAAAGAAAAAAAAGAAAAAAAGAAAAAGAAAAAGAAAAAGAAAAAAGAAAAGAAAGAAAAAGAGAAAAAAAAAAAGAAAAAGAAAAAAAAAAAGAGAAAAGAAAGAGAAAGAAAAAGAGAAAAGAGAGAGAGAAAGAAAAAGAGAAAGAGAGAAAAAAAAAAGAAAAAGAGAAAGAAAAAGAAAAAAAAAAAGAAAAAAGAGGAAAGAAAAGAAAGAAAAGAAAAGAAAGAAAAGAAAGAAAGAAGAAAGAAAGAAGAAAAAAGGAAAGAAGAAAAAGGAAAGGAAAGAAAGGAAAGAAAGAGAAAAGGAAAGGAAAAGAAAAGGAAAGAAAAGGAAAGAAAAGGAAAGAAAAGAAAGGAAAGAAAGGAAAGGAAAGGAAAGGAAAGGAAAGGAAAGAAAAAAAGAAAAAAAAAGAAAAGAAAAAGGAAAGGAAAGAAAAAGAGAAAAAGGAAAAAAAAGAAAAAAAAGAAAAGAAAAGAAAAGGAAAGGAAAAAGAAAAGGAAAGAAAAGAAAGGAAAGGAAAGGAAAGGAAAGGAAAGGAAAGGAAAGGAAAGAAAAGAAAAGAAAAGAAAAGAAAAGAAAGAAAAGAAAGAAAAGAAAGAAAAGAAAAGAAAAGAAAAGAAAAGAAAAGAAAAGAAAAGGGCTGAGCTCCAGGGAGGCTGGCAATGTGGTATTGGGCCACAAAGGCTTTGAGGGGCTCAAGCCACTCTCAAAAAAAAAAAAAAAAAAAAAAAAGAAAGAAAAGAAAAGAAAAGAAAAGAAAGAAAAAAGAAAAAGGCTGAGCTCCAGGGAGACTGGCAATGTGGTATTGGGCCACAAAGGCTTTGGGAGGCTCAAGCCACTCTCAAAAAAAAAAAAAAAAAAAAAAAAAGGAAAATGGCTGAGCTCCATGGAGGTTGGAAATGTGGTATTGGGCCACAAAGGCTTTGGGGGGCTCAAGCCACTCTCAGAAAAAAAAAAGAAAAAAAAAATGGCCGAGCTGCAGGATGGCTGGCAATGTGGTATAGGAGATTGGCCAGAGGCTGGATGCAAACAACTGCAAGGGGGAGGAGTGCACCAACTACACGCTGTGTGTGAAGGATGTGGTCCAGTGGATG